>JAYESA010000002.1:170757403-171232403 GCA_036927795.1 Iris macrosiphon
GGTTTAGTGTGTCCTGAAGGCCCTGACCGGCCTTGTCGAAAATCCAGTCTGAATTGGGTTCTGCCTTGACCCAACCCAACCCGATCAACGATCAACTCAAACCCGATCCATGTGCGTACAAGCCGGGTTAGACCATGACCCCCCCCCCCCCCCCCCCCCCCCCCCCCACTACACAACTTTCCACTATTTTGGGGATATTTTATCAAAATATTTCCTTTATTACTGTTAATATAAACGGGAAGGATATTTTGCTAAGAAGGTCCTCCTAACAAGCATTTTATTATTTGTTGTGGGTATTTTTACCAAAACATTCCAAAATCCTAGACATTTTTACGTTAATTAGGGGTTTTTGGTCATTTTACTAAAAATGGCCAAAATATTCATATAACAGCTATATTCTAAGGGTAGTGATCTTTTGACATCCAAAAATTTCTAAAAATATGACTTAGTTCATCCAAATTTACCAAAAAAATTATTTTCCTCTTTTCTAATATTTTAAAGCAATCTGCTGATGTTTGACGAAGCGACCACATTTTCGCTGCCATAAAAAATGGAAAACAACCACAATATCAGTAACCTCAACCCCAACACAATCTTAAGAGGTACAAGAGTCTCAATTCGCTCCGCAACCGCAAGGGGTACAAGGACCTCAACCTGCACAACCTCAGTAGGCACTAGGCTATGAAGAAGGAACGAATTATGATTGGATATATAAGATCAGAAATTTGACACCACTTTAATGGAGTTTATAATGAACGTGATACCGTAAGAATTATCTCGTGTGAATTCTTGTTGAATGATTGTATTGTGGAAAACGAAGCCAATAGAAATCTAACTGTGACATGTGTTATTATTGTTAAATTTTTTTTTTTTGATGTAACTTATGTTTGAGTTTCTGCTTTCAACCTTTCTTCCTTTTAGAGATTGAAAACAAAAACTCAAACATAAGTTGTATCAACAAACACTGAGTTATATATATATATATATATATATATATATATATAATTTATTTTTTCTTACGGTATAATAAAAAACTCAAAGTCCAGTCTATTTCCAAAAATTCCATAATTTATATTTTATTCAATTTTATTTTTCTAAACCACAAAACAAACCTACTTTGTCCATACCCATTTTCAAAGGCTAAAATGCTTTTCTTCTTTTTTTCATCGGCCGACCCCCTGCGGATTGCCCAAAACTGGCTCAGGTCCAACCCTGTAAAATTTGGCTCGCAATTTCTCAGGTTCTAAGTCTGTCTGAATTTGGATTTTGGTTTATTTGGTCCGGATCGATCCGGTCTTACCTCCTTTCTGTGATGGTCTGATCCAATCTAGATCCAATCAAATCCGATCAATATTAGGTCCGATAGGTCGGACCGGCCCGGTGGACACCCTGGCCCATACGTACGTTGCTATCTTAGGCAATTTAGAAATGGGGGGAGGGAAAGTAACCCCCTTAACCGATCAAATAAGTTTCAAATTCTTAGCAGTTGTTTTGTTATATCCTAGAAAAACTTGGATATTTCCTTAGATCATTAGCTTC
Organism: Iris macrosiphon; assembly: GCA_036927795.1. NCBI lineage: Eukaryota > Viridiplantae > Streptophyta > Magnoliopsida > Asparagales > Iridaceae > Iris > Iris macrosiphon. The sequence goes on from JAYESA010000002.1 coordinate 170,758,943, forward strand.
AATTTTCGTCGAGTGGAGCATTGACATAAGTCACATACCTAGAAATATCAATCAATCTAATGCTCCGCAGAAAGTAGGTAAAGCAGGTATTGTATGGCAAGTGAGCTCACTTATTATGATCAATGCAAGTCCCTGTCCCCGGGTCCATAATTCATTTATCTTCAGTGACAGTTGAGTGTTGTCTGTTATCTGTTGTTTGGAATAAATGTATGTACAATTATTTTTGTACTGATTATGACAACTTTGTTAGCTCTATAAAATGTAGCTGCACTAACAAGAATACAGGATATAATATGGATACAGTGACATTGGCCACACCACCAATTTAATTTGGTCCTAATACATTTTGGAGTAGTATTTGAGTTATGTTGAACTAACATAAGAAAATGGTAGCTCGGAGTTGGAGGCCAAGACATATCCGACTCCAACTCCATCAATAATACATTTGGCCCTCTGAAAATTAATTGTTTTTCTGGTAGTTCAAATTCTCGTGCGCTGCTATTACAAAAAACTCCCATATGCTTTCAATTATTTTTAAAATTACCTTCCTTACCCCTTTTTTTTTAACTTTAATCTATCATCTCTCTTAGTAATCACAATTAGTTGTTGACATAGAGTGACCAAAATATTATAATTTAAAAATTATTATTATAATTTTAAGTTTTAAAAAAATATCTCCATCTTCATGTCATGATCTCCATCATTCCTTGTCACCAGACCCTCCTCTCTCTCTGTAGTAAAATAGTTAAGTAAAGAGGAAACATGACACAAGTTTTGTGGAGGATGAATAGACTTGGTGATTTTTTTATTGAATGAAATTGTAGCTATATATAGTTGAACATTTGATGTAAAGAGATAGACTAAAATAAAAGATATATCAAAGTTGTTTCAACAAACAAAATAACATATCAATCTAAACAAACTAACGATCTAAACCAACTAACAAGATTATCACCAACAATCACTCCCTTAATCTTGTTGCATCAATGCTCCACTTTCTGCACCCGGATCTTCTTGCGCATCTCGAGAAACTTTAGTCTTCCAAGTGATTTAGTCAAGATATCGGCGAGCTGATCATTTGTGTTTACATATTCCACTTCAATCTCCCCTCTCTCCACACATCCACGAATGAAATGGTACCTCATGTCAATGTGTTTACTCCTGTCATGGTAGACTGGATTTTTAGAGAGTGCGATCGCCGACTTATTATCTACCTTGAGTAATACTTTGCACTTCGTCTTCTTCTTAAGATCTTCTAGCAGCCGACCGAGCCATATCCCTTGACAAACAACAGTTGACACAGCTATGTACTCTGCCTCACAGGATGATGACGCCATAATCTTCTGCTTCTGCGACAACCAGCTAATAATGTTGTCTCCAAGGAAGTAAGCGACTCTGGATGTGCTCTTGCGATCATCTATGTCACCAGCTAAGTCGCTGTCACTATAGCCGACCAAGCATGGTTCTTCCTGATCTTTTCTCACATAAAAACACCCAAAATCAACTATACCCCGAATATACCTGAGGATTTGCTTCACTGCCGTCATGTGCTGCGTAGTTGGTTCTTCTATGAATCTGCTTGCTATCCCGACCGCATAAGCTATGTCTGGTCGTGTATTCACCAAATATCTCAGACAATCAATGATACTTCTGTAGTATGTTGTGTCGATAGGAGGATTTTGGCTCACTTTGCTCAATTTTAGTCTCGGCTCCATTGGAGTTTAACTTGGATTGCAATTCGACATCCCACTCTTCTCAAGTATCTTGGCAGCATACATGGATTGACACAATACAATTCCTTGGGGTGTTTGAGATACCTCAATCCCCAAGTAGTAAGACAGCAGCCCGAGATCACTCATGTTGAACAACTGTTTCATCTATGTCTTGAACCTTGCAATCTCCGCGTTGCTTGATCCTGTGATAATCAGGTCATCACCGTACACGCCGACCAACAAGCTTGAGTCATCCACGCTTCTCTTGTATACGACATGCTCTAAAGGGCACCTCTCGAAGCCAAGTGACATCAGGCTTTTATCGAGTTTGGAATTTCATGCACGTGGAGCTTGATGAAGGCCATAAAGTGCTTTCCTCAGATTTAGCACTTTGTGTTCATTGTCCTGTTCAACATAGCCAGGAGGTTGAGATACATATACCTCTTCACAAATTTTGCCATTGAGGAACGCCGATTTGACGTCCATATGATGTACCTCCCAACCTTCTTGAGCAGCTAAGGCAATGAGTAGCCTTACCATCTCAAGTCTCGTTACCGGTGCAAATACTTCTTCGAAGTCCACTCCCTATTTTTGCATATACCCTTTTGCAACAAGGCGCGCTTTGTGCTTGATCACGGCTCCTTGTGGATCCTTCTTCAGTTTATAAACCCACTTCAGGTCAATAGGCCTATGTCCACTCGGTAGATTTATGATCTCCCATGTCTCGTTGTCTTCAATAGCGGCCAATTCTTCCTCCATTGCACGTCGCCAACATGCTTGTTTCTCGGCTTCGGCAAAACTCGCAGGCTCCTCCGCACCTAGCATACATAGCCCAACTTCTTCCATCGGTGTTGTGGCGTCGTACACCTCTTGGATAGATCGATAGCGTGGTTGACGTGGTTGACAGCCTATCATCGAAGAAGTAGCAGCAGCGGCATCGTCCGCTACACTTGATGCTGTCGAAGAAGAAGTGACAACAACGGCTCCCCCCGAAGCCGCCCATCGCGTGGAACAGCAGCAGCCGCAGAAACCGCATATTGCTCGTCATTGTCACCGTCTTCCTCATCTCCTGTGCTGCCATGCTTCTCAAGTAGCACGATGAATGTGTTCTCCGAGGTAGGACAGTCCCCTGGTGTCGAGTCTAATTCCACTCCTTCTCTTCCTGGAATACCACATCCCAGCTTACATGCAACTTCTTCGCAACTGGGTCATAAACTTGATAGGCCTTAGATCCAGTTTCATAGCCAAGGAACACCATTTGAGTGCTCCTATCCGCCAACTTCTTGAGATGTGACATCACAGTTTTCACGTGCGCCACACAACCAAAAGTTCGAAAATGACGCACCTTTGGTTTCTTGAGATACCAAGCCTCATATGGAGTCTTTCCTACCAGACTTCGCGTCGCCGTCCGGTTAAGAAGATGTACGGCCGTCGCCACTGCTTCTCTCCAAAAGATTTCGGGCACCTTCTTGCTTTTTAGAAGACTCCGAGCCATGGCAAGGACGGTTTGATTTCTTCGTTCGACCACACCATTTTGCTGTGGAGTATATGGTGCGGTGAGAAACCTTTTAATTTCCAGGTCCTCACAATAGCGGCTAAACTCCTTTGATGTGAATTCGCTACCTTTGTCAGTTCGGAGCCCCTTTAACTTGCGATCCACCTCCATTTCGGCATTTTCTTTTATTTTCTTGAAAGTACTCAATGCCTCATCTTTGTTTCTGAGAAAATTTACCCACATATATCGAGTGAAATCATCAACAAGTAGAAGAAAATATCTTTTACCTCCCGGAGTTGCTGGAGAGATTGGCCCACACAAATCTCCATGTACGAGCTGGAGTGGCTTCTCTGCCCGATACGATGACTACTGAGGGAATGGTGCACGTCGTTGTTTGCCTACCATACATCCCTCGCATAGCTGGTCAACGTGCTCAATAGGCGGCATTCCCTCCACCATCTTGTTTTGCGTCATATTTCGTAATGACTGGAAGTTTAGGTGCCCGTACCGTGCATGCCACAACCATGGTCCTCGTTGTATCTTGTCAGCAAGCACACCTGTTGAGTTAGACTCAGGTTGAGAATATACAACCGGTTACTCGACCGTTTTACCTTCGCCATCAGCCGCCTTTGTCGGTCGAACATGCATAAGACCTCGCCTTCCATTATCATCTTGCATCCTTGTTCATCAAGTTGTCCTAAGCTTGCAATGTTGGTGTGGAGCTTTGGAATGTAGTATATGCCGGTCAGGACCTTATGTTCTTCATTTTGGCATTTGAATAACACATCACCACGGCCACAAATGTCAACAACAGACCCATCTCCGAATCGCACCTTACCTTTTACTGATGTATCAAGCTCGGTAAAATTCTTTCTACATCCCGTCATGTGATTGGTAGCCCCTGTGTCAAGATACCATAGGTGGTTCTTGTCCTTCTCGTCGCCTTTTAATCTTTGTTGCACCTTCTCTTCATGGATCTGCACTTTTTCCTCATGAAGCATGGCCATGAGCAGTGTTGGTTCATCGTATTCTATCTTCTCGGCTAGGTGAGCCCTTTCCTTCTTGTTAGAACGACATTCAGAGGCGAAGTGCCCATAACTTTGACAATTGTAGCACTGTACCTTAGTCTTGTCGAACCTTCTTCCACGGTGATTGAGAGCCGTCCCGTGGTCGCCATTGCTTCGTCCAGCGGTCCCGTGGTCGCCATTGCTTCGTCCATGACTTCGGCCATGCCCGCGACCATGACCACGGCCTCGAGTGCCGTTACCATGTCGCCACTCACCAGCAGATCCTTCGCCCGATGCTTTTGTATCTCGCGCCTTCCACTCGGCTCTATACAACAGGACTTGCTCCTCACCGTTGTTACCAGTTCCGCGCAACCGTTCCTCGTGTGTCTTTAGACGGCCGATGAGCTCCTCTATAGTCATCGTTTTGAGGTCACAGAACTGTTCGATCGTTGATACGATATGTAGAAACTTCGATGGCACTATCAAAAAAAATTTCTTCACGACATAGGTCTCGTCTACCTTGTCGCCCAATGCACAGATCTTGTTGACCATAGTTGTCAACTTCATGGCAAAGTCGTCAATCGTTTCTGCCTCCTTCATGCGAAGAGTCTCAAACTCATTCTTTAGAGTCTGGACCTTTGCCTCCCGGACGCGCTCGGCTCCCATGTGCATTGTTTGTAACATTTTCCATGCCTCTGTAGCCGTCTCCTTTTCGGCCAGTAGAAGCAGCGTCTCCTCCAGGATCGCTTGATAGATGGCAGAAAGGGCCATCTTATCTTTCCTTGCTTCAACCGTCACCTTCGGATCGATAGGTGCAATGGCGTCCCATACTCCTTGGACTTGCATATACACCTTCATCTTGATCGCCCATGCTCCATAGTTGCTCTTCGTGAGCATTGGATATTGGAATGTGATCTTCGACGACTCCATAGCTTCTCTGTTCCTCAACCCGAGCTCTGATACCAAATGTAGTAAAATAGCACAGTAAAGAGGAAACATGACACAAGTTTTGTGGAGGATGAATAGACTTGGTGATTTTTTATTGAATGAAATGGTAGCTATATATAGTTGAACATTTGATGTAAAGAGATAGACTAAAATAAAATATATATCAAAGTTATTTCAACAAACAAAATAACTTATCAATCTAAACAAACTAACAATCTAAACCAACTAATAAGATTATCACCAACTCTCTCCCCCCTCCCCTCCCCCCCCTCTCTCTCTCTCTCTCACACACACACACACACAACCACTTATCCCTTTTCCCTTGAACCATATACTCCCCTCTCCTCCGGCCATGAGTCCCAATAACAACAAATATAATTTCAGTCAATGTTGTTGTGAAAAAGCTTCCTTGTATATATTTTTTACTAGTTGAACTAAATATTATAAATATGTATATATATGTTCGTATCCGTACAATATTGATGACTATTTTGTACGTATTTATTTAAAAATATCCATATCCTTTATCGTATTGGTGTCAGTATGTCAATGAAGGTTCTAATTAATTACCAAGTGTAGCAGCTAACTTTTCTTCCTGCAGTGATTACTAGCTGTGGTTCCACGAACTGCAGGTCTAGCAAGATTCCTGTGCTCATTGGAGGTAATTTCTCTTCCAATAAACACACATTACATTATATTATATAGTATATACATTAATTCGTTGGCGAAATTTATTGGAATTATCTTTCGTTGACGCATGCATGCAAGTGATTGTTGTTTATTTCCCAGGGATCGTAGCCGGAGGCAGCCTTCTGGCATGCATAGCGGTCGTCCTCTACTTCCTCCACCACCGCTGCAGCGCCAGGAGGCTCCGCAAGTACACCCGACGCCTGTACTCCGAAGCCTCCTCCAACGTCCCGTTCTACTCCTACCGCGAAATCGAGCGGGCCACGGAGAACTTCTCCGAGGCCCACCGGCTCGGCACGGGCGCCTACGGCACCGTCTACGTCGGCCAGCTCGAGAACGGGGACCTCGTGGCCGTCAAGAAGATCAAACACCCCGACCCCGACACCATCGGCCATGTCATGAACGAAGTCAAGATGATCTCCTCGCTCCACCACCCGAATCTAGTCCGCCTCCTCGGCTGCTGCATCGAGCGCGGCGAGCAGATCCTCGTCTACGAGTTCATGCCGCACGGGACACTGTCCCAGCACCTGCAGCGCCAGCGGGGGCCCGGCCTGCCGTGGGCCGTGAGGCTCAGCATCGCGGCCGAGACCGCCAAGGCCATCGACTACCTGCACTCCTCGGTCGAGCCGCCGATATACCACCGCGACGTCAAGTCGAGCAACATCCTCCTGGACCACCAATTCAGCGCGAAGATCGCGGACTTCGGCCTGTCGCGGGCGGCCGTCGCCGATTCCTCGCACATCTCCACGGCGCCGCAGGGGACCCCGGGCTACGTCGACCCGCAGTACCACCAGAACTACCACCTCTCCGACAAGAGCGACGTGTACAGCTTCGGGGTGGTGCTGGTGGAGATCATAACGGGGATGAAGGTGGTGGACTTCAACAGGGGGCAGAGCGAGATCAACCTGGCCGCGATGGCGGTCGACAGGATCGCGAAGGGCACGCTGGAGGAGATCGTCGACCCGTTCCTGAACGTGCAGAAGGGGAGCTGGAGTTGGGACTCGGTCCACAAGGTGGCCGAGCTCGCGTTCAGGTGCCTCGCGTTCCACAGGGACATGAGGCCCTCGATGATGGAGGTGTCGGACGAGCTGGAACAGATCAGGCTTAGCGGCTGGGCTCCGAAAGACGGGGACGTCGTCGTCATCTCCGAGGAGCTGTGCTCGTCGACTCGGTCGATGGAGGGCGCGGCGGATGGATTGGGGAGTGCGGAGAAGAGCAAGAGGTTGGTGTTGGCGAACGAAATTGAGTGTATAGAGGAATTCTCTCCGGTTTCAGTTCAGGACGCTTGGCCGAGTGACTTAACCACTGCTCCAAACAGCAGTTAGGTAGAGATCATTCTTGGGCTTGCTCTCTCTCTCTCTCTCTGTAACTGGAATTCTACATAATTATTCTTTTCAAGGCATCGTACATATATAAGTTGCTTTCAAGCAATGTAGATTGCATGTACATATAGTTCCTGCTTCCCCATATTTTTTAGAGTATGTAGACTAAATTTCAACTTGATACCGTCAACTATCCATATTTGGTAATTTTATATTCTAAACATTCAAAATAGTCAACTTAATATTTTTTTTTTTCCAAAAATGTCTTTCCTCTTTCCCTACCACGGTTGTCCCCCCACCTCCCGCTGCTGCTGCTGTTGCAGATGTCGCCGTCGCGCGTCCGCCGGAGAGAGGAGGGGAGGGGAGGGGGAGAGGGAAATCATCGCCGGCCGGATAGGGTGTTGGAATTGTGGTATGTCGACCAGCTAGGAGAACTAAATTGGATAGTGAGAAATATAGAGAGAAGAATTTAGTGGAAGAGAATAGTGAGAAGAAATTAATTTTATAAGAGCACTAAACTTCTAATTCTTGTTGTGTACAAAATGAGGGGAGGGCACCCATATTTATAGGACTCTTGGAAGAGTCTACACACACTCATTAAAATATAGTTTTGGATCTTTCTAGGCTCTTTTACAATTATAATATTAAGACATCTCTAGAACATAGATATTTTAAATGACCTAGAACATTCTAGGCATAGAATATCCTAGAATATGGACTAAAGCAAAAAAAAAAAGGACCATATGAACAAAGCCCAATAGTAGTGGACCAAGTAGATTTATTGGGCACAAATCAAGTTTATTTTTCCAACACTTCCCCTTAAACTTGATTTGTGACTCCAAGTAGACTTCTTAAAATATCTTATTTAAGTGGCTTGGTGAAGATGTCGACGACTTGGTCTTGAGATTTCACATACTTCATCCGCACTTCCTTCTTTGCAATGGGCTCTCTTATGTAGTGATATCTTATGTCGATGTGTTTGCTTCTATCATGGAAGACCGGATTCTTCGCCAAAACAATAGTCGAACTGTTACCGACATAGATCTCCGTTGGCTCCTATTATGGCATGTGAAGCTCCTTCATTATACTTCTAAGCCAAATCGCATGACAAACGCATGAAGTAGCAGCGACATATTCAGCTTCACATGTTGACCATGTCCCAATTGATTGCTTTTTTGAACTCCATGTAAAAGCAATATTTCCCATAAGAAACACGAATCCATTAGTACTCTTTCGATCATCAAGGTCTCCGGCCCAATCACTATCACTATATCCAACAAGTTTGAAATAATTGAAAGAGGAGTAAAGCATGCCATAGTCAAGTGTATAGTTGATGTAGTGAAGAATCCTCTTGGCGGTCTTCAAATGAGTGGTTGTTGGTGATTCCATATAGCGGCTAATGAGTCAAACTCCATATAGAATATCTGGTCTTGTACTTGTCAAAGTAGCGCAAGCTTCCAACAAGGCTTTTGAAAAGTGTAGGATCAACTCTTTCGTCTTCTCATGCTTTGACAACTTGATTCCACATTCCACGGACGTGCTTATGGGTTTGCAATTTACTCATGTTGAACTTCTTGAGAACATATTTTGCATAGATTTTTTGGGAGATGAAGACACCATCTTCAGTCCGCTTTACTTCAATACCAAGGTAGAAAGACATAAAGTCGATGTTGGTCATCTCGAACTCCTTTGTCATAGCTCTGTTGAACTCTTCAAATAACTTTGGGCTATTTTCTGTGAATATCAAATCACCCGCATATAAGCAAACAAGCAAAATATCTCCATTCTCGTACATCTTAACATAGAGGGCATGTTCATGTGGACATTTAGCAAAGTTATTATCTTGAAAATATTTATCAATTCTACTATACCATGCCCTTGGTGCTTGCTTCAAGTCATATAAGACTTTTTTCAACTTTAAGACTTTATTTTCTTGCCCTTTTGCCTCGTAGCCCTTGGGTTGTTCCACATAGACTTCTTCAAAAGTACCATTTATGAAAGCAGATTTTACGTTCATTTGATTAAGTTTCTATTTATTTTGGGCCGCTAAAGAAATTATCAACCTTATAGTCTCCATCGAGCAACGGGAGCAAATACCTCATCAGAGTCGATGTCTGCTCTTTGCTTGTAGCCTTTTGCAACTAATCTTGCCTTGTACCTCTCAACTTCTCCTTTAGCGTTCTTCTTAGCCTTGTATACCCACTTGACTCCAATTGCCTTTTGCCCTTTTGGAAGTGTCGCTAGCTCCAAGTGTTGTTCTTCACGATAGCTTTGATTTCTTCATCCATATCATCTCTTCATTTCTTGTTTTGTATAGCTTCTTCAAAACCTATTAGTTCACAATCGGCAAAAAGACAAAAAAGTGTTAGGTCATTTTGATTTTCGATTACCTCATATACTTCTTGTAAGCTCCTCATGCGTGGGACTCTTCTTTCGTCTGAGGATGATGGTGGAGAGTCTCCTTGAGATTGTAGTGGCGACATGTGTGGAATAGTCTCTTTTGCTTCTTCATGTACTTGATTTTCTTTGTCTTCTTCTTTGAGAGAAACAAAGTCATAGCTTACTTCACGGACATCCCATTGCCACGAACTTTCTTCATCAAATTCAACGTCTCTGCTAATGACAATCTTCTTGTTGCTTGGATTGTAGAGCTTGTAACCTTTGGAACTTAAGTCATAGCCGATAAAAATGAACTTCTTATCTTTTCATCAAGCTTGGATATTCTTTCATCTGGTACATATGCATATGCAATGATTTCGAACACCTTGAGATGAGAGACGCCGAGCTTTCTTCCATTCCATGCTTCTTGTGGTGTCTTTCCCCATACGCTTCTTGTAGGAGAGCAGTTGGACAAGTAGACGGCACAATCGATTGCTTCCTCCCAAAATTCCTTGGGCATTTTCTTGCTCTTTAATCCGAACCATGTCAAGGATAGTTCTATTCTTTCTTTCGGCCACTCCATTTTGTTTGGGGGATCTTGGAACCGTTAGAGGATGGCGAATTCTATTTTCTAGATATTGATTGAATTTATGAGATGTAAATTTGTCTCCTCTATCGGACCCTGGAGCCTGTCACGACCCGTACCTAATATAAGGGCACGAGACGTGGGTACATCCAGTCTACGCCACAGTATCGACGGTAGAACGCTGTCTGGGTAAACTATCTATCTAGCAATAATGATCATCAAGATATATAATGCCACCAATGAAATATAAATACTGAATCACAGATCTATAAGATGGAATAATCGCACGAATATGATATAAAGACTGCAGAGTCAAATACAACTCACAAGAAAAAATATTATCCAATGAGTCATCCAAAATAATAAAGGAATAATAATGTCAAAATCTGGAGACAAATCCAATACAATAAACCTATCTACTGAGCTACAAGTAATGAGTCATCTGTCTCAACCGGGATGAGTCCCTCCTAAGCCAAAGTCTCGGGCTCTAAACCAACTACGTCCCGAGGCCCGTAGTGAGTGGGATACCACTTCTCAGTGTCATTTGGAAAAAATATATCCAGTAGGAAAAGGAGCATAGTACATCTCTAAAAGCAGTTCCAATAAATGATAAAAATTATGTAACAGTAAATAGAGAGCATCAACAGGAGAAACAGAGCATGGATGAAAAATACCGAAATAACTAAATGCAAAAAATACATACAAGAGATACGAACATCATATAAGGAATAAGAAATACAACTATCTAAGTGAGTGAGCACCAATGACAACATATGATCGGCTTGGGTACTGCTCATGAACCACGGGCCTGGCTAGTCATAAGTGTGATGTATGATTAACACTATTCAAGAATATCAAGAACTCTGGGGGAATGATCACATATCTATACTAAATACTCTTTGCCCCTGACTGGTATAGTGGATCCAACCATGGCACTCTATGACCTAGGATTCTATGAGAAGTCACGACTCTTCTCATGAATCAGTGTCCATACTCGCACAAGAACAACGGGTCTCGCACAAGAGATACGCCAGGAACTACCAGGAATAATATCTCATGACGGGATCCAGGAATACCAATCCGTGTAACCAAGTATTAGGAAAGTCAAGGATATCTACACTAATAAAATAAACATAAAGAATATCATAAATGAAAAACTCTCAGAGAATGTACTTGCCTGAAATCCGGCGAATGATATCGTAGATGTCCGGAACGATACCTCGGAGACCTAAATATGGAATATCATATCAATACAATATTTTGAAATGAATACAAGTTAAACTAGTCCAATTCTAGGTCATAAAGCCATTTTTAAGTTAAAACAGTCAAACTAGGTCAACTCTAGGTCAACTAGTCAAACTTGGTCAAACTAGTTATTTCTAGGTTGTATGAGTCCATCTATAGGTTATTGGGTCCAAACACTACTTAACTAGGCTATATTAGGATACCCGAGTATTGATACGATAACATATCTCAAGATACTCAGGATACTCTAATATAACTACCTATTGGTAGTACTAACAATATACTAGTATTATAACACTACTTGGCTTTGAGCCAAACATGAAAATTAGCTACCCATTGGTAGAAGATACCAATACCCTATGATACCACATCTCACTTTACCTTGGTATTGTACAAGGTAAAGCACTTACCCTTACTCATCTTATATGTAATATATCTCTAATATCTATATACATATGCTAACCCATAGTTATCTAACTATTATATATACACATCTAACCAATATACATATATTAACTAGATATCGATACTAACAAGAGTATTACCCATAGCATAACTTATACTTACTAATCTTATACTCTAACACATATGATAGTATCTAGTATCCATATAAATATACTAAATCATAGAGTTAATTCATTATGACATATAACTATCTAACACCTTAACTAAACTAAACAACAAACAACAACCAACCTTACCTTGAAGTGGCTGTTGTGCACACCCAAACTCTCTGCTGATCTTTTCTCCCTCACACTGTTAACAACACCATAACACACATTACATCCAATTTATCCCCTTCTTGTGATCAGTAACATATACATACATCTCCTATAGATAACTCTCCCCATATCAGTTATAACCCGACTGTGTAACCCAACAGTTGACATCCCCTATACAACTGACAGTTCAATACATCATAGTGACAAGCATCCCCCCTCTCGACAGTGCACAACATAAATAATCCTTACTCCTTATTATTTGCATCACTTGCAAGCAGCAAAAGCTGCTGCTACCCGACTATCCAACAGTGGACAGTCACAACTCGACTCCCCTTGACTGGAGCTGCTGCCACTAACCTCTGTGCACTGCACAAAAGATTCCCCCCACATTGTTGTGGCCTAAAGCCCATGCTCACATGAAAAACAGAACCCCCTCTTCCTAATGACTGAAACACTCATAACCATCTGACAACCTCCCCCCTCAAGGCTAATACCAAGATACTAACACACACACACACATATATATATATATATATATATATATATATATATATATATATATATATATATATATATATATATATATATATATATATACACACACTTATATGATCATAACCAATATAATATATACACTCTAACTTATATATATATCATATATATATCAAATGTAAGTCATATATATATATATATATATATATATATATATATATATATATATATATATAAATACTAGAATAGAGTAGAATACATTCCATCAAACACGTGGAGTGCATTGCACCCGTATCACACTCAATCTATGATACACTTGCGATACGACCCGACACATCACCAAATATATCACAAAAGATACGAGCAAGTCTAGAATCACAAATAGAAGTAATACAAAGAGCTAGCAACTCATCTACGTGCCCATGTCAAAATTTGACATGCTCAAATCCCGTATCGAAGGAAAAACTCCCAAATTATCCCGTATCACCAAAATGTCATGATACGACATACACGTATCCATTTATGGACACGACACTAGTCTCACACAACCAAAAATATGTTAATTTGGTCTAATTGACCTATTAATAAACACATGATGTGCCAATCTCAGAATTGTCCCAAAATTGGTATAAAATATACCATAACTTTCTCCATAGGCCTCCTATAAACCTAATTCCAAATCCTATGGGTAGCCTTAGTACATGGGAGGGTTCCTAATGATTAAAATACAGATTTGGAGTCTAATTAGAAAGAAAATTCTGAGATGTACCTATTGGAAGATGGATTTTTAAAGCAAGTCTTCAATTGGAAGCAAAGAGCCCTTAACTTGTGCTCCATCCTCTTCCTTGTAGATCCTTACACCCTCCTTGCTCCAATAGCCTCCAATAGTGAGTATAGAAAGATTTGGAAGAGAATTTGGGTAGGGATTGATGTAAGGATGAAGGAAATTGGAAGAGAAAAATTCTAGATCTAGAATGAAATGTGAGAGAGAGAGAGAGAGAGAGAGAGAGAGTCTCTCTCCTACCCCCTATGGCTTGCCCCTTACCCCCTCTCCAAGAAATGTATAAAGTCCAAAATACTCCTTGGGCTTGTCATGAAGAAAATGATTAAGGAAAGAAGGTTCTACTCCTAATGGTTTGACTAATTAATCACCAACTTAATGAATTGGGCTTGATTATTGGGCTCAAGTCTAACTAGAAATAATGTTGGTCCAAGAGTCACGTCTAATCTAGTTAGGTCCACTAACACAAGTCCAAACTATAATGTAACATCTAATAATAAAAAATATTACAAGAAATAATTATACAATATGCACAATAATTATTAAATTATAAAAATGACCAAAATACCCTTCCTAGAAAAATATGGTAGTGACAAGTCTACCCCCTTTAAAATAATTTTGTCCTCGAAATTCAAAGACGAAGATACCCCTAGGAAAGAAAAGAAGAACAAGAAAGAACATTCCTTAAGGTACAAACAAATATGGACAACGCTCTCGTATTTCATCCTCCCTCTCCCAGGTAGACTCACCCGAAGAGTGATGCCTCCATGCGATGCGTACCAAGGGAATGGTCTTGTTCCTCAGCACCTTCTCTTTCTGATCCGTAATCTCAACTGGCTACTCTGGATAGCTAAGAGTAGGGTCCACCTCTATCTCTGAGTGGTCCAATATGTGACTATGATCCGCCACGCACCGTCTCAACTGTGACACGTGAAACACGTTATGAACTCCTTCCATTGCAGGTGGTAAGTCTAGTCTGTAGGCAACTGTACCGACCCTCTGGAGAATAATGAAAGGTCCGATGAATCGCGGACTAAGCTTCCCGCCTCCACTGAAGCGAATTGTGCCTCGTGTCGTAGAAATCCTCAGAAATACAGACCTCCAACCTAGAACAAAATATAGCCTTAAGAACTTAATCTATAACAAATAACCAATATAAAGCACAAAAATAAGAATCTAAAACTATACCTCAACTCCAAAGGCCTCTGGTGGCTATCGGTCCAATGCCGCTGTCTGTCCTGCACCACCTGAAGTTTATCCCTGATCAGCTTAACCTTCTCTGCTCTATCTGTAAACCCCCTGATTTTTCAGAAATTTTTAAAATGGATTTTCATAATTTTCTGTGATTTTTTAACAAATAAAAACTAAGGTGTTTTGATTTTAAATAATTTTTAAATGATGTTAAATAATATTAAAATACTATGATAATAATATTTTTTATGAAAAATTAGACATAGGGTAATTTTCCGGAAATTTATTGGACCCCGGAAGCATTTTTAAAGACCTAGAAACTAAGTTTTAAATAAACCAAAATAAACCCTAGAATTAAACCCGGTTTATTTCAAAATAAACCAAACTAACCCGAACGGGACCCGGTTCAATTGAACCAATCCCAAACCCTGCGGGTCGGATCGGGTCAGAACCCGACCCGAAACCCGAAACCCGATAACCCGTACCCATTCCTTAGTGGATCGGGTCGGATCCCCATCCGCCCGACCCAGACCCGAACCCGACTCGGGGACCCTTTCCCTGTAACCGACCCCGACTTTCCCTCTCACCGGCGCCGCTTCGTCTCCGCCGCTGACCCGCCGTGGCGCCTCGCCTCCCAGCCGCTCCAGATCTCCCGCAAAGCCAGCAGTTCCGCCTCCCCTGCCAGCAACGGCCGCCGCTCCCTCTCCCATTCGCCTCTATAAAAACCCCTCGCTCTGGCCACTCCCAGCCCCGCTCCGCCGTCTTCCCTAGCGCCACCCCCAACTGTCGTCTTCTCCGGCGCTGCGTCTCCCCTCCTTCACGAAGACCTCGCCGTCCTCCGCAGCAGCGCCTCCATCTTCTCCGCTGCTCTCCCCGCAGAGCCCTGAGCTCGGCCCTCCCTGCTCCTCCGTCCTCACCGGCCAGCACCCTCAGCCCAGAGCCGCCTCAGCCGTCTCCGCCTCTGCCCTAGCCGCCTGAGCTCCGCCACGACCTCGCCACCGAGAGCTCCTCCGTTCTCCGCCGCCCTAGAGACCAGCAGCAGCCGAGCGGCCTTCGCCTCCCTCAGCCCCGAGCAACACGCCGGAACCCTAACCCTAGCACAGTATAGTACTGTGTCGCGGTGTGTCGTGTCACCTCGTGGACACGAGAAATCCTAGTCTGCGTAGCTCTGTTCAGGTACCCTTTTCTTTCTCCTCGTTGCCCCATTTTTTGTTTCGTCTATTATGATGCGAACCCTGCATGACCCTCTCGATGCCCGTGCAGCCCACTCGGTGTGTCGCGTCCTGTGGTGATCGCGAACTGCGATCCAAAAGCAGAAAAATAAATACCCCGTTTTTCCTGGAACTGAGTGCGCCCCGCGAAACGGGACAACTTGGTTGTGTGCGGTCTTCACCGAAAGGTGCACGCCATTGATACGGACGTGTGAGATTTCGCAGAAGTTGATTTGGATGTGCGTGCACACCGAAATCAAAGCGTATCCGCCGACAACGCCCCGTATCGGCCCTGTTCCAAAATATATTGTAACTTTGTGTACACACGTCGGATCGAAATGAAACTTGCGCCATCGGAATCGTAGCAATATGCTGGTCCTGTGATCCAAGTATGGTTCAATTCTGAAAACATTGACAAAATCACGTATCACGGGCCCCACAGCTCTATTTGACGGGTGATTTTGTGATCGGCTCATCGGAATCCAATTCTGGAAGTTCCGTTGGGTTCGTATCATCGTTCTGGACTTGTTGACACTAAGTTGGACGAATTTGGAGAACATTGTTTCTGACACATTTTTCGGTACGAAACGGCCCACATGTGGACCCCGCTTTGACCAGAAACTGTCATTTTTGCCCCTGTGTCCAAATTGGACTCAAGGACAGACGTTTCTAGCTATTTGATAGTTTCTGAATCTGATGGTGATGTTTATTTCAGCAACCAGAGTTGTACCTGCAATTTCCACTGATACCAGAGCTACAGTTGGAGTCAGAACCCCAGGCAAGTGTACCTTGCCAACCATGCAGTTTTGTTACTTATTTCTTTGACTTAATTAATTCTTGTACATGCTTAACCTAGGACCGTGTGACATTACTTAGCGTCCGATTAATAGTTGGGTGCCAACACCGTACGTGGAGTTGTGTAACGTCACTTAGAGATGGATATCGAGACCCTTTACATTCTCGTGCTTGCATTATCAAGTACGTTATAACCCAGGACACCTGACACTATTCATGAGACAAAATCTTCTTGAGATATTCATGATGATTCTTTATAGGATACATGTTTCATGACATATTCTTTATATATATATATGCTTAGATCTTATTATGACTTGCTGCATTAGATATGATCTTGCGTGTTATGGACATGAGACATATGATTACATTGGGTGAGGAGAGACACACAGGCTACAGGCTGATATATATATATATATATATATATATATATATATATATATATATATATATATATATATATATATATTATGGTGAGGCCTTAGACTCTACATCAGAGCTAGGCACTCTACTAGTGAGATATTATTGTGAGGCCTTAGACTCTATATTAGAGCTAGGCACTCTACTAATGATATCACTGCTACTGGCTCCCCGACACCGAGTTTGTAGTGGTCTCATCCTGAGTTTTAGTGATGCTCTCATCTTGCATTTCACTTAGCTGGTTATATAGTTTACCCTATTATTCATTTATTGCTGCACTTCATTTACTTTGGCTTGAGTTATTTTGTACCTTGCTATGTCCCCTGAGGACCTGGATCCGAATTATGTCCCCAGGATTAGCAGATGAGATCTATCCCGAGGTATACGGGACCAGAACATTAGCAGGAGCAGAAGCAGGAACATGTGCATACGTTGGAGCAGAACCAGGAAACGAGGACGGGGTGATTGCAGAGGATTTCTCCTGAGTATATGTTTCTTCTATACTCAGTCTTTGATGCTATTTAAATTCTTGTTTAATGAACAATTATATCAGACTTGTTATCGGGTTGTTCCCCAATTTATTTACGTGGGACTTGATGATGTTTATATTTCCTTTAGTTGATATTGATGTATTCATTCTGTGGATGAGATTAGTAGACCCTTATTGTTGTACTACAGCTTAAGTACACCCTGATGGATCCATTAAATTGGGTTTGTCCATCGGTGTGTGCTGCTGGCCATTGCCACGTGTCTAGTCCCTCGATATTTTGGGACTGGGGCGTGACATAGTTTTTGTGGTGGCCCATGCAGGTCAACGACTAAATTTTTCGGTTTTAACTTAGGGACCGAGCAAGCCTGCAAAAAGAATAGGATAAGTTTTAGGATCTCATCCACTTGCTTGAAACGTTCTTGATATCTATATCGGATTCGAATTTATTTCTTGACTTGCATCCTGCCTTGATTTCCCTGTGCGCCTTTTATAGTTTATTTTGGATGCAGAGCAAGCAATGAGACTCCCGCAGGAACACCACAAGTTGCAGTTGTCACCTACGACAATGAAGTGACACCAGTTGGTGGAGGACAATCATCTCAATAAAGCAATCAAGCAGATTAGCACTCTTCCAGCAGGCTCAACAGCAGCAGAGGAATCGTCTGCAAGGACGCGGACAAGCTCTGGCGATGACTTTGGAGAACGTGCAGACTCTTGGAGTAGCTAATGCGCGTAAGTGATTCGTAGCTATCGTTTCTAGTATTGCTTTAGCTCGTGCCTATTGGTTCGTGACCTTAGCCTTAATCTGGTAGTTTTGAACTTGCTAATAATTAATAACCTAATATGTTTTTATAAGTGATAACCTAGTTTTTCTAAACTATAGTTTTCTAGATTCTGGAAATTGCATAACTTCCATTGCGTAGGAAAATAATCCCCTATGTGCTTTGCTTAAAACCCTCATCCTTGATTCTCTTTAATAGTGATGTGCTTCGAACAATGCTTACAACCGTGTCATCTCTCTTGACCGGTTATTCTTTGATTGCGAGGACGCAATCCTCTTAAGGGGGGTAGATTGTAAACCCCCTGATTTTTCAGGAATTTTTAAAATAGATTTTCATAATTTCTTATAATTTTCTGTGATTTTTTAACTAATTAAAACTAAGATATTTTGATTTTAAATAATTTTTAAATGATGTTAAATAATATTAAAATTCTATGATAATAATATTTTTTATGAAAAATTAGACATAGGATAATTTTTCGGGAATTTATTGGACCCCGAAAGTATTTTTAAAGACCTAGAAACTAAGTTTTAAATAAACCAAAATAAACCCTAGAATTAAACCCGGTTTATTTCAAAATAAACCAAACAAACCCGAACCGGACCCGGTTCAATTGAACCAACCCCAAACCCTGCGGGTCGGATCGGGTCAGAACCCGACCCGAAACCCAAAACCCGATAACCCGTACCTATTCCTTAGTGGATCGGGTCGGATCCCCATCCGCCCGACCCGGACCCGAACCCGAACCCGAACCCGAACCCGAACCCGAACTCGAACCGGGGACCCTTTCCCTGTAACCGATCCCGACTTTCCCTCTCCCCGGGGCCGCTTCGTCTCAGCCGCCGACCGACCGTGGTGCCTCGCCTCCCAGCCGCTCCGGCTCCCCCTCAACGCCCGCCGCTCCGCCTCCCCTGCCAGCAACGGCCGCCGCTCTCTCTCCCATTCGCCTCTATAAAAACCCCTCGCTCCGGCCACTCCCAGCCCCGCTCCGCCGTCTTCCCCAGCGCCACCCCCAACTGTCGTCTTCTCCGGCGCTGCGTCTCCCCTCCTTCACGAAGACCTCGCCGTCCTCCACAGCAGTGCCTCCATCTCCTCTGCTTCTCTCCCCGCAGAGCCCTGAGCTCGGCCCTCCCTGCTCCTCCGTCCTCGCCGACCAGCACCCTCAGCCCAGAGCCGTCTCAGCCGTCTCCGCCTCGGCCCTAGCCGCCTGAGCTCCGCCACGACCTCGCCGTCGAGAGCTCCTCCGTTCTCCGCCGACCTAGAGACCAGCAGCAGCCGAGCGGCCTCCGCCTCCCTCAGCCCCGAGCAACCCGCCGAAACCCTAACCCTAGCACAGTACAGTACTATGTCGCGGTGTGTCGTGTCACCTCGCTGACACGAGAAATCCTAGTCTGCGTAGCCCTGTTCAGGTACCCTTTTCTCTCTTCTTGTTGCCTCATTTTTTATTCCGTCTGTTGTGTTGCGAACCCTACGTGACCCTCTCGATGTCCGTGCAGCCCGCTCGGTGTGTCGCGTCCTGTGGTGATCGCGAACTGCGATCCAAAAGCAGGAAAATAAATATCCCATTTTCCCCGAAACTGAGTGCGCTCTGCCAAATGGGATAACTTGGTTGTGTGCGGTCTTCACCTAAAGGTGCACGTCGTTGATACGGAAGTGTGAAATTTTGCAGAAGTTGATTTGGATATGCGTGCACACCGGAATCAACGCGTATCCGCCGACAACGTCCCGTATCGGCCTTGTTCTAAAATATGTTGTAACTTTGTGTACACACGTCGGATCGAAACGAAACTTATGCCATCGGACTCGTAGCAATATGCTGGTCCTGTGACCCAAGTTTGGTTCGATTCTGAGAACGTTGACAAAATCACGTATCGAGGGTCCCACGGTTCCACTTGACGGGCGATTTTGTGATCGGCTCATCGGAATCCAATTCTGGAAGTTCCGTTGGGTTCGTATCATCGTTCTGAACTTGTTGACACTAAGTTGGACAAATTTGGAGAATATTATTTCTGACACATTTTTCGGTAGGAAGCGGCCCATAGTGGACCCCGCTTTGACCAGAAACTGTCATTTTTGTCCATATGTCCAAATTGGACTCAAGGACAGGCGTTTCTAGCTATTTGATAGTTTCTGAATCTGATGGTGATGTTTATTTTAGCAACCAGAGGTGTACCTGCAATTTCCACTGATACCAGAGCTACAGTTGGAGTCAGAACCCCAGGCAAGTGTACCTTGCCAACCATGCAGTTTTGTTACTTATTTTTTTGACTTAATTAATTCTTGTACATGCTTAACCTAGGACCGTGTGACATTGCTCAGCGTCCGATTAATAGTCGGGTGCCAACACCATACGCGAAGTTGTGTAACGTCACTTAGAGATGGATATTGAGACCCTTTACATTCTCATGCTTGCATTATCAAGTACGTTATAACCTAGGACACCTGACACTATTCATGAGACAGAATCTTCCCGAGATATTTATGGTGATTCTGTATAGGATAAAGGTTTCATGACATATTCTTTATATATATATGCTTAGATCTTATTATGACTTGTTGCATTAGATATGATCTTGCGTGTCATGGACATGAGAGGTGTGATTACATTGGGTAGGAAGAGACACACAGGCTACAGGCTGATATATATATATATATATATATATATATATATATATATATATATATATATATATATATATATATATATATATATATATATATTATGGTGAGGCCTTAGACTCTACATCAGAGCTAGGCACTCTACTAGTGAGATATTATTGTGAGGTCTTAGACTCTACATTAGAGCTAGGCACTCTACTAGTAATATCACTGCTACCGGCTCCCCGACACCGAGCTTGTAGTGGTCTCAGCCTGAGTTTTAGTGATGCTCTCATCTTGCATTTCACTTAGCTGGTTATATAGTTTACCCTATTGTTCATTTATTGCTGTACTGCATTTACTTTGGCTTGAGTTATTTTGTACCTTGCTATGTCCCCTGAAGACCTGGATCCGGATTATGTCCCCAGGATTAGCAGACGAGATCTATCCTGAGGTATACGGGACCGGAGCATTAGCAGGAGCAGAAGCAGGAACAAGTGCATACGTTGGAGCAGAACCAGGAACCGAGGACGAGGTGATTGCAGAGGATTTCTCATGAGTATATGTTTCTTCTATACTCAGTCTTTGATGCTATTTAAATTCTTATTTTATGAACAATTGTATCAGACTTGTTATCGGATTGTTTTCCAATTTATTTACGTGTGACTTGATGATGTTTATATTTTCTTTAGTTGATATTGATGTATTCATTCTGTGGATGAGATTAGTAGACCCTTATTGTTGTACTATAGCTTAAGTACACCCAGATAGATCCATTAAATTGGGTTTGTCCATCGGTGTCTGCTGCTGGCCATTGCCACGTGTCTAGTCCCTTGATATTTTGGGACTGGGGCGTGACACTATCCACGACCATCTCTGGCTCTAGCAAAGATCTCTCTCCAACATCATCCCATGACAAGGGAGTACGAGATCTCCGACCGTACAGAGCCTCAAATAGCGACATCTCTATACTGGCCTAGTAGCTGTTGTTGTAAGCAAACTCTACCAAATAAAGATGATCCTCCCAAAAAACCTCAAAATCTAGTACACATGTGCACATCATATCCTTGAGAGTTTTAATGGTCCTCTTTGACTGTCCATCCGTCTGGGGGTGATATGCAGTACTGAACTTGAGCTGGGTGCCCAAGCTCGCCTGCAAACTCATCCAGAAATGAGAAGTAAAACGACTATCCGATCCAAGACTATGCTGACGGGAACCCCATGTATCCTGACGATCTGCTTTACATACAAATCTGACAGCTTCTTCGTAGACAAACCCACCTTGAAAGGAAAAAAATGGGTCGACTTGGTCAACCTGTCAACGATGACCCAAATCGCGTCTTTTTTTCCTGGAGATCATGGAAGTCCGGACCCAAAACCCATAGTAATGTGCTCCCACTTCCACTATGGAATGAATAATGGTTGAAGCAAACCACCTGGTCTCTGCCTCTCGGCTTTCACCTGCTAGCACACCAAGCATCTAGATACAAACTGTGCCACCTCCCTTTTCATGCCATACCACAACACACTCTATCGCATATCCTGATACATCTTGTTGGCACCTGGATGTATAAAATACTGAGATCGATGCACTTTCTGTAATACCTCCTTATGCAGCTCTCCACTAGGCATATATTATCTGGTTCTATGCCTCAAAGAACCCTCTTCAGCAATGGTGAAGTCATCCTCCAATCCTGCTCTTACCCGAGCTCTGATGCTCCTCAGAGGCACATCCTCATACTGGGTTGCCTTGATCATGTCCATCAAATCTGAATGTATCTGCAAACTCCATATCTGCATCACAAAACCCAGAACTATCATCTCAATGCCCATGCTCTCTAGATCCTCTAACAAATGCTGGTCCCTCATCAAAAATATAGCTACCAGATACCTGCTCAAGGCATCAACAACCACATTGGCCTTCCCTGGGTGATATTATAAGGATATATCAAAATCCTTCATCAGTTTCAGCCACCGATGCTGCCTCATGTTCAGCTCCTTCTGAGTGAAAATATACTTCAAGCTTTTGTGGTCCATGATGATCTCCACACGCTCTCCATACAGATAATATTTCCATAATTTTAGAGCAAAGATGACCGCCGGCAACTCCAAATGATGGGTAGGATAGTTCTTCTCATGAGGACGTAATTGCCTAGATGCATAGGCAATCACCTTCCCATTATGCTGGAGAATACAACCCAACCCTTTTTCCGAAGCATCACTATAGATAATGAAACCTCCAGTCCCTGATGGCAACGTCAAAATAGGAGCAGACGTCAACCTCGTCTTCAATTCCTCAAAAGCAGCCTGACACTCCTCTGTCCAAACAAACTCCGCGTCCTTTCTGGTGAGTCTGGTCATTGCCTCAGCAATCCTTGAGAAATCTTGCACAAACTTTCTGTAGTAGCCTGTCAGACCCAAGAAACTCCTGATCTCTGCCACTGAACTCGGGGTCTTTCAAGACTCCACTGTTGTGATCTTCTTCGGATCCACTGAAATCCCATCACCTGTCACAACATGCCCCAAGAACTCAACCTTGTCCAGGAAGAAATCATAATTGGACAGCTTCCCATACAACTTCTCCTTCCTCAATACATCCAACACAATCCGCAGATGCTCCTCGTGCTCCTCTGGCATCTTCGAGTATATGAGAATGTCATCGATGAACACCACCATAAACTTGTAAAGGTACTGGTGGAACACCTTGTTCATCAAATTCATAAACACCGTCGAGGCGTTAGTCAACCCAAACGACATCACCATAAACTCATACTAGCTATACCGAGTCCGAAAAGCAATCTTTGGAATGTCCTCCGACTTCACTTTCACCTGGTGGTAGCCTGATCTCAAGTCTATCTTGGAGAACACCTTGGCGCCACTCAACTGACCGAACAAATCATCAATCCATGGCAACGGGTATTTGTTCTTGATAGTGAGATTATTCAATGTCCTGTAATCGATACACATGCACACCGATCCATCCTTCTTCATACAAACAATACCGGGGCTCCCTACGGTAAAGAACTGGATCTGATAAAACCTTTATCCTGCAGTTCATCCACTTGCTTCTTCAGCTCGGCCATCTCGTTGTTGTTCACTCTCTAGACATGCTGTAAAATTGGCTCTGCACCAGGCACCAAGTCTATAGAGAACTCAACATCTGATCTGGCGCAATCCTGACAACTCCTCAGGACACATATCCAAAAAATCTGCTATAAACGGATGCGACAGCTCCTTGTCTTCCACCATAGATCCACAGATAATGCCTTCTCCCTGCTTCGAAGCTGCTCTGGCAAACTCAAACTTTGGCTCTCCTGGCGGGCTAAACAAAACTCTATCTCCTCTGTAATCTATACTAGCATGGTGCCTACTCAACCAATCCATCCCGAGTACAATATCATAGCTCGAAAGTGGCAATACAGGTAGACACGTACTCAGCTTCCTTCCTTCCAAAGTAACTCTCCGATCTTTGCAAATATCACTAACCAGGATAATGCCTCACCCGATTATTATCTTGCAAGTCCTAAGCAAAGACTCAGCTACCAAATGATGCTTCAAAGCAAAAGAAACAGATACAAAACTATGAGAAGCACCACTATCAAACAAAGCTAAAGCTGGAAAAGAATCAAGTAGAACATAACCTGCAATGACATCTCTGGTGGGCTGGGCCTCCTCGACCGTCATAGCAAACGCTCGTCCCTGAGGTGCACCTCCCTGATGCTGTTGCTGGGCATAATGATGTCACGCCCGATCTCCCGTAGGTAATCAACCGTCCCAATAGTCACGAATCACCGCGGCAACGCTCCCGCAGGACGATATAACCCATCAGGACGTGATGCCGCACGAGCATAAGCCGCGCCCGTGCAAGGCCATAATTCGAACAGGCGATAAGAGGTCTAATCCACAGAGTCTAATAGATTGCCCAAGAGCAGCAGAATATGAAATGCACAGGTGATTGGTAACAAGTTCACAGAGTCGTCAATAGCTGAAGCATAAACACACTTTTTATTGATATTAAATAAGTGTTACAAGCGGCGCTAGGCCGAGATTACAAGTCGCTCAAGCCTCTCTATCTCTGAAATAGTAAAAGTGTGCCAAGTGGCCACATTTGTGGAATGATATATAGGCGATGTTCCAACATTATGTCTTGTATATGTGCTTCTATTCCGGACGCAACGCTCCAAGGCTCCAAATGAACTCCACGCCTTAGCACGCATGAAGGGGGGTTCCGCACCGAACGATGTTTTTTCGTACCCTGCAAGTAATCTGGTGGGTTATCAGTACATGAATGCACTAGTGGGGAGGCTTCTCGCCCGCTCGACAAATCCAAACACGTTGTATAGGTTCTATGCACTATCTATTAAGTTATCTTTCTAATCTTGCCTTAGGATTAGTTTTATGGCAATGATGTAAAGCCTAACTCGTGTGGCAGTACGCCGTGCAATGTACAAAGGAACACGACACAATGCCACATGAGTTAGGCTTTACATCATTGCCATAAAACTGATCCTAAGGCAAGATTAGAAAGATAACTTAATAGATAGTGCACAGAACCTATACAACGTGTTTGGATTTATCGAGCGGGCGAGAAGCCTCCCCACCAGTGCATTCATGTACTGATAACCCACCAGATTGCTTGTAGGGTACGAAAGAATCTCATTCGGTGTGGAACCCCCCTTCTGCGTGCTAAGGCGTGGAGTTCAATCTGTAGCCTTGGAGCGTTGCGTCCGAAACAGAAGCACATATACAAGACAATATGTTGGAACATCGCCTATATATCATTCCAAAAATGTGGCCACTTGGCACGCTTTTACTGTTTAGAGAGAGAGAGAGAGAGAGAGAGGCTTGAGCAACTTGTAATCTTGGCCTAGCGCCGCTTGCAACACTTGTTTAATATCAATAAAGATCTTGTTTTACTTTTATAATTGTGTTATTCAATGCTTTCGCTATTGACGACTCTGTGAACTTGTTACCAATCAACTGTGCGTTTCATATTTCGCTGTACTCAAAAAATCTGTGCGACTCTGTGGCTTAGACCTCTTACTGCCTGTTCGGATCATGGCCTTGCACGGACGCGACTTACGCTCATGCAGCATCACGCCCAGATGGGTTAGATAGTCCTGCGGGAGCGTTGCCGCGGTGATTTGTGACTAGCGAAGACGACCGATTACCTGCGGGAGATTGAGGCATGATATATGTGCATTGTATTCTTTATTAGCATGCAAGGGGTGATTCACCTAGCGACTAGCATGTATTGTCCATATTTTAAGTGTGCTGGCTAAGAAAAGACTGTTCATCGTAGCCACCCACCTTAGCGATGATTTGCCTCGGTCGAGCAATACTCCGAACGAGCCTTTGAAAGTCTAAGTCTAAAATTTTGAAGGGCCAAGTCTGAAAATTCTTTACCTCAAACGCGTCTTCTCGCTGAGAAAAGCGGGTCAGGTAGTTGTACTTGTGCCGTTTGAATCGGCTGTCCGCTTGAATAGAACGGGTCATTATAAATGCTGCTGCTGGGTCGGAAGCAGCGGCCCCCTCGATTGTACTGCAGGTGGCCTCGCCTGTGATCTATGAGGTGGAGCTACTCCCTGAGCTGAACCGACGAGGGTTGGTAGGACAATCTCTCATATGGAGCTCCTCTACGCCACAATATAGACAAACTCCCAACCTTTTCCTGTAAACTTCTCAGATATGGCCTGACTTCTTGCAATAGTGGCAAAAAGCGTGCTGTGAGTGTCTTTGCTGCTTCTGTGGTGCCTGGTAAATCGGCACCCTAGCTGGAGTCGGATATTGTTGTGGCTGCTGGAAAGGCCTAGACTAGAGATGAGGACGCTTAACATACCCTGCATTACTACTAACCCCCAGAAAAGAATTGACGTCTCTCTTGGGCTTCAAGTTCCACTCCTGCTCAACCTTGTGTGCCTCCACAAATATCTCAGAATACGTCTGATAGAAAGTCAGTATGAGGATCTTCACTTTCCAGTTCAGACCCTCACGGAAGCGGATGGCCCAAACCTCTGACTCCCTTACCAAATACTCCGCAAATCGGCTCAACCTCCCGAACTCTAAGACGTACTCCTCCACAGATATGCTCCCCTGAGTAAGGCTCTCAAACTGCCTCCCCAAGTCTAACTTGTCCACTCGAGCAAAGAACTTTCTCTTGAACAGGTCCTTGAACACCTCCCAAGACTGTCCCGCATCAGCAAGAAGTGGCTCATTCTTGAACCAAGTACGGGCGATGTCAAACAACTGAAGTCCCACTTCCACAACCTTCAGATCCTCAGCAAGATGAGACACCCTCATGAGATGCTCGATATCCTCGATCCAATCATCAACATAGATAATGCCCTCGATCCTCTTGAAGACCTGAGGTTCTAGCTTCTTGAAGTCCTGAATACTACCCGGCCGAAGCAGGATAACCTGCCGAGCAACTTGATGCTGGACTGGAATACATCTCTCTACTGCAGCACGAACAAGATGATAAGAACTCTTAATACCCTGCCGTAACACGTCGGTCTGCCTCTGGTGAACCTCTGACTGGGCCCTCTGAGCCTCCAGCATCTCACAAAATAATGCGAACATTAGGGTTGCATCTGTCGGCACGGGAGGTGGAGGTGGAAGTCCCTCTGCCGCAGCTGAAACATCACTCTGTACTGGGGTGGACCCCCGAACGCAGCTGATACGCCAATCACCGGAGCAGTGACTGGTGTAGGCTCTCGGGAAGTCGCATATCCCTCAGAAGTTGCTCCTCCATGCTGTGATCGAGTCCTAGGCGGCATCCCGAGGCAAAGCAAAAGAAAAGAATCAATATGGCATAAGATGGAATATTTTCAAAGAAGGACAGTTAAAGCTCAATTTATCAATATCAAGGAAGAACAATTGAATTGAACAATAGAGTTTTTCCTAGTTGTGATTGAGTATTCTCAGTGTATAGCCTATATCCCGAAGCAGGTTCGTAATAGCACTCAAATAAGAGAACCACTACGAATCTTACTATTTGCAACCTCGAAGACCTGCATGAGCCACCACTAAAAATGTGTCACGACCCGTACCCGATATAAGAGCACGAGACGTGGGTACGTCCAGCCTATGCCGCAGTATCGACGCTAGAACGCTGTCTGGATAAACTATATATCTAGCAATAATGATCATCAAGATATATAATGCCACTAATAAAATATAAATACTCAATCACAGATCTATAAGATGGGATAAATGCACGAATATGATATAAAGACTGCAGAGTCAAATACAATTCATAAGACAAAATAATATCCAATGAGTCATCCAAAATAATAAAGGAATACTAATGTCAAAAGCTGGAGACAAATCCAGTACAATAAACCTATCTACTGAGCTACAAGTAATGGGTGGTCTGTCTTAACCGGGATGAGTTTCTCCTGAGCCAAAGTCTCGGGCTCTAAGCCAACTACGTCCTGAGGTCCGTAGTGAGTGGGATACCACTCCTAAGTGTCATCTGGAAAAAATATATCCTGTCAGGAAAGGAGCAAGGTACATCTCTAAAAATAGTTCCAATAAATGATAAAAACTATGTAACAGTAAATAAAGAGCATCAACAGGAGAAACAGAGCATGGCAGAAAAATATTGAAATAAATAAATGCGGAAAATACATACTAGAGATACGAACATCCTATAAGGAATAAGAAATGCAACTATCTAAGTGAGTAAGCACCAGTGACAACATGTGATCGGTGTCACGCCCCGATCCCGAAAGGGTCAATCGTCCTCGCTGGATCCCTTACGGAACCAAACATCCTCGCTGGGGTGCGATGC
The DNA here is from genome assembly GCA_036927795.1 of Iris macrosiphon. NCBI lineage: Eukaryota > Viridiplantae > Streptophyta > Magnoliopsida > Asparagales > Iridaceae > Iris > Iris macrosiphon. The sequence goes on from JAYESA010000002.1 coordinate 170,787,598, forward strand.
CGTGCGAGCCTGGAGTTGCGCTCGCACAAGGCAAGGACGTGCAGTGATAGGAACCCTCTTTTGAAACACAATTTATAAAACACATTCGCAGAGATTTGAACACAAGTGCAGGAAGAAACATGCTTTTTCATTGATAATTCAGAGTAATTTACATAGAGTTTACATTGATGCGCCTTCTCGGCTATTTGAATTGCATTACAAAAGATAACTCAAAATACATGGCGCACTCCATCAGATAGTCCACGTCGTTTGTACATTACGCCCTTGTATAGATTGAAGTCCAAGCCTCCAAAATGAACTGACTCCAGCTATACTTTAAAATAGAGGTGCTCCTAACGCCTCCTCGCTATGTACTAGCGTTGCACCGTCTGAGTGTCTGAAATAGTTGCCCACAATGTGGGTCAGTACTCAACTTGTACTGGTGAGCGGGATGAACCCACTCGACTAAATCGACACTAGCTTATTAGGGTCGAGCATGCATTAAGATGATCTTTCTATAAGGAAGCAAGTGAATTTAATTCATATCAGTTGCATGTTTTTGATAGGAATGAAAATAGCATCGAATCCAACCAGTACACCGATTGCTTACTCAACCGATGCACGCCTCCCCTGCAACGAAACACAAGTATACTTACCATCTGCACAAGACAATAATTAGCATGTGTTCTATTCTATGCGGTCATTGGTGTGATCGACACTTTAGGGACTTATTCCAAGCATTTTCGGCGTGCCCTATCTGCCCGGGTAGCAAGTCCTGCTGGAGGTCCCGCAATGCATCGCGACTAGCGCAAATCGAATATTTCCCTCCGGATCGATACGGTTCCAGTGCCCCGGAAAGCCGTTTCGAGGAAATGCCAAACCTTGTGCACAAGTTATCCCAGACCATACAAATGCATGAATAATTCATATATCATATAATGCATCAAAATAAACAAAAGAAGTAAAGCAACAATATATCTCTTATGCAACAGTTCATATTTTCTCAAGCGGTGTTCCGATTTTGGTATCCCATAGGTCCAAACTCTATCCGAGGCACCAGGCCGCAACCAACAACCAACTTTCCTTTACAAACAACTCAAGTTTATAAGGTGTGCAAGCATATAGTAAAATCAGTCTATAATTCCCATGTTCCTTTCTTAGTGGCTGGCATGCCTTGTGGCTAAGGATTTCCTAGGCGTCCAACCGGACATCATCGAGTGAACGTTTGAAACATTAGAGATGTGGGCGTGAAGAAGTAGGAAAGAAGGGTCCAAACCACTCACTGGTTAAGGGAAAAGATGCTGAAACAAGGAATCTCGCTTAGCGACGATCAAACGTCAGTTACGCGGACCTGCAATAGCACGAGCACCGAGTTAGAATTCTTGCCTATCCTTCCTTGCAGAACTCTCCAAAATCAAAGCTCCAAACGATAAAACCAGCAGCAAAAACCAAGCAAATCGAAAGCAACACCAAATCAAAATCCCTAAGCGGCAATCAAGAAAACCAAGCAACCAAAATACGAAAACTATTGGACTCGTTTAAATAGATGAGTTGGAAAGGATCATCGCATTTTGTCCGTGGCAAGAATATGCCGAGATCTAAGTTACGACTCAGACGAACTAGCCACAAGCCCAATTACATAGTGCTCGTCCTGGTCGGATCGGGATTTGAGGCACTACAATCGGCTTGGGTACAGCTCATGAACCACGGGCCCGGTTGGTCATACGTGTGATCTATGATTAACACTATTCAAGAATATCAAGAACTCTGGGGGAATGATCACATATCTATACTAAATACTCTCTGCCCCCAAATGGTATAGTTGATCCAACCATGGCACGCTATGACACAAAATTCTATCAGAAGTCACGACTCTTCTTATGAATCAGTGTCCATACTCGTACAAGAACAACGAGGCTCGCACAAGAGATACGCCAGGAACTACCAGAAATAACATCTCATGACAGGATCCAGGAATACCAGTCCATGTAACCAAGTGTCAGGAAATTCAAGGATATCTACACTAATACAAGAAACATAGAGGATATCATAAATGAAAAACTCTCAGAGAATGTACTTGCCTGAAATCCGGCGAATGATATCGTAGATATCCGGAACGGTGCCTCGGAGACCTAAATATGGAATGCCATATCAATACAATGTTTTGAAATAAATACAAGTTAAACTAGTCTAATTCTAGGTCATAAAACCATTTCTAAATTAAAACAGTCAAACTAGGTCAACTCTAGGTCAACTAGTCAAACTTGGTCAAACTAGTTATTTCTAGGTTGTATGAGTCCATCTCTAGGTTATTGGGTCCAAACACTACTTAACTAGGCTATACTAGCTATATTAGGATACCCGAGTATTGATACGATAACGTATCTCAAGATACTCAGGATACTCTAATAAACTACCTATTAGTAGTACTAATACTATACTAGTATTATAACACTACTTGGCTTTGAGCCAAATATGACAATTAGCTACCTATTGGTAGGAGATACCAATACCCCATGATACCTCATCTCACTTTACATAGGTATTGTACAAGGTAAAGCACTTACCCTTACTCATCTTATATCTAATATATCTCTAATATCTATATGCATATGCTAACCCATAGTTATCTAACTATTATATATACACATCTAACCAATATACATATATTAACTAGATATCGATACTAATGTTTTGCCCCCTCATTTTTGAATAGGGTTAATTTGGTATTTTTTAATTTAATTTATTTAATTTAATAGATTAAACTATTAATTTTTAAATCCTTCTTTTATATATATGATCCTTTGCCATGGCTTAGATATTTTAAGCAATGTACAACCTTTTTTCTCCCAACAAAATTTATATTACTAATCTTGATTGTGCATAATATATTTGGGATATGGATGTTATATTTGTTTGATCTCCCCCATGCTCTAAAAATATTGTCAAACATCTAGAACCACGGTTACCGTAAAACTGTCTCCTTTTGACCTGAACTTGACCCAAACCCAACCCAAATGTATGTAGTCATATAGTGCACACAAATACTCCCATATATATATATATATATATATATATATATATATATATATATATATATATATATATATATATATATATTATATTTATATTAATTTGGTTCTATTTATAGAGTTCTAATTATAGAAAGGGTCATAGGTGGCATCCTAGTTGGCAAACTACCTAACTAACTAACTAACTAACTACCTAACCACCCAAGATCCTAACCAACCAAATCCCAACCATAACAATCCACCCCCTCTTCATAATTTTGTGCAAGAGCAGTCCCCTTGGTGGCCGACCCCTACAAGCCCTAGGAACACCCCTCCTAGGTTTAAATCTATCCAAAAAGCCCATATACCCCCTTATCACAAAATCCTAACCCTAACAACTCTCTCCCCTTTTTGGCCGACCCTCCCCTCTCCTTCATGTGTAAGAGAATCCCCCCTTGTCATCTACCCCTCACAACATCATCTCCTTCACAAAAAATTCTCTTTTATCTTCCAAAGCTCCCCAATCTCCACCAAACAACCATAAAGGCTCCACCATTGCCATTAAACCCATCAAGAATCCATTTCCATCATCATCAACCCATCAAAAAGGGAGAAGCAAGACAAGCACAAGCAAGAAGGTGCGTTCTTGAACAAGAAGAGGTACCGTCATCCAAACCTTCAAAGCTTTCGGGTAAGGATTCAAGGTAAGGATTCAAACTTTCCTTCTCAAATTCCCATGGCATGAATCTCTTAGATTTATATAAGTTTAATGTTCTAGAACCGTCCCTTGCCATATTTTTCTACCATAAAAATTTATGAAAATTTTATTGTTAGATTGATGATAGATTGGACAACAGTAGGGCTAGTTTTAGACTTTATGACACGGTTCTTAGAGGCCTCATTGTTAATTCTTAAAATTGAATTTATTGGTGATTTATTACTGTAAAATAATTATTTTAGAATTATTTAATGGTATTTTTCTCAAAATTCTGAACCCTAAAAATAAGGGTATACTAGCCTAGGTTTCAGGTAATTTTGTGCATAATTTTGCCCATAATAGGGGTTGTTTTGGAAAAATAAAAGATGATTATTTTATGAGATTAAAATAGAATAAAATATGATATAAATTAATTTTTCATGAATATAAACCATACCCATGGACTGGCAATGCTCCGAACAAATTTCAAACAAAACTAGTCAACTTATAGTAGCCATAATCTTGAAATATGATTATTTTGTCAATTCTAGAATTTAACGGTTAAAAATTAATATAAATCAGGTTTAAATCAATATTTTATGATTTAGTATGATTTATGTTCATGTCCTTCGATTGGGGACTTAACCGTAAATTTTGGAAGTAAACCATGAAACTAGGTTCTGATACCTCGTAAAACGTATAAGTTGTTGTGTCAAGAATTTACATGTTAGGATGAGGTTGGACTTGGGTATTAATGGTTTATAATAAATTATACAATTTAGTTGCGGTTAAAAGATTCTTTATTAGATACTTAAAGTAGAAAATTTATTATTTAGTTCAATTGGATTCTGGTGGAGTGGACGCGGGACCAACTTTGCAACTACATACTGCAAACCTAGGCAAGTGTACCTTATCAAACTTGTAGTAGATCCTATTATATTATCTTCTTGTGTTTCTTTTCTTATATATATATATATATATATATATATATATATATACTCTTGTGATGTACCTGTTCAACCTAGGACCGTGAGACGTTGCTTAGCGTCCGAACAAGATTCGGGTGTCTATGACGTACGTGGAGTCGTGTAACGTCACTTAGATAGTTGATTCCACGATCCTATTTTTATGTGTTTGCTTTACCAAGTACCGTAAGACACTTGACACTATTTTATGTGAAAGAATCTTTCTTGAGTCATTCATGGTGATTCTGTATAGGCTTACATGATTGGTGATATGAGACTTGCATATTATATATATCATTATGACTCGTTGTACTAGCTAGAGGTCATGATTTTGCGTGTTATGGACATGAGACATTGTGGACATGAGATATGAGGTTACATTGGGTGCGGAGAGACACACATGCTACAGGCTGATTATGTTTATATATATATATATATATATATATATATATATATATATATATATATATATATATATATATATATATATATATATACACTATGTTACTAGAGGTGCTTTAGTCTATGTACCAGAGCTTGGCACATTTACTGGCCCTACGAGATACTACTTGCTTCTATGGGCTCCCCGACACAGAGCCTGTAGTGGTCTCAGCTTGAGTACTTTGCATTTCATTTAGCTGGTCACATAGCTTGCCCTAAGGATCTGTTTTTACTTACTGTATTTTATTTTTGCTTGAGTGTTTATTGTACCTTGCTATGTCCCCTGAGGACCTGGATCCGAATTATGTCCCCAGGTATAGACAAGGAGAGCTATCCCGAGGTTTACGGGACAGGTGCTGCTATTGGAGATGTACAGGTTACAGAAGACGATGTTGTTATGGAGGACTTCTCTGCACACAGTATTCTCACCATTCATTTATTATGCTTAGTGTTCTTAGATATTTGATCTTGTAGTGACTTTTGGATATTGTACTTGGAGTTAATTTCTTTTCTATTTTGATGACGGGTTGTTCCCCGTGACATTATTTATACTGCTTTGGTTGGACAGATCATTTTATATTATTGTGACTGGACTTGTCTCTTTGTGATTTCGTTACTTATTATGGATGAGATTAGATATAAAAACTATGACAGGTATTTGTAGACCATTTTATATGTATTACAACTTAAGTGCCCTCTAACGGGTCTATTAAATTGGGTTTGTGTAAAACCCCTATTTTTAAAAAAAACCATATTTATTATTTTTTTTATTATTTAATAATTTAATTATGGTAATTATGTGCTAAATAGGAGAAATAGATTTTTAATAATTTTTATTTTAGGTGTTCGGGCACTTAGAGGACTTATGGGACCATCAGAAATTTTTTGGAATTTATTTCATGTAGGAGACTCCTTGAGCAGTTGCTAGCCTAATGGTGTGCATTATCCTAATCTATAAATTTCTTATATATATATATATATATATATATATATATATATATATATATATATATATATATGTATATATATATACAAATATATATATGTATGTATATATTTAAGAAAAAGAAAAGAAAGGAAAAGTAAAAAAAAGAAATAATAATATAATAAGAACTAATAAGTAATACTAATATAATACTATACCTAGGAATTCCAACTTTTGCTAGCAATTGCTAGCAAATGCACAGCAAGTTAGAAGCTTAGCAACTTGCTAGTATTCATAAGCAAGCAAAGCTTAAGCAAGCCAGCAAACGCAGAGTGTGCGCCCCCCCCCCCGGACCTATTATATATATATATATATATATATATATATATATATATATATATATATATATAATATCTCTTCAAAAATTCTAAACCCTAAATATTCAGACCTCCTCTTCCCATCTAGAGCCGTCACCGCAGCTAGAGAAGCCCCACCAAGCCATCCAACCATCCCGTCGACTCCGACCTCGCACCCTGCAGAATCCCACTCGAGGCACCTTCGCTCCGGCGTGATTTTTTGTCGACTCGCTCAACCAAACGCTGCTCCGTCTTCATAGGTATGATCACCCCTTAACCCTCTCCAATATTTGTTTTATAGCCAACCTCGGAAAACGTGTGCCCCTAGGTGTAAAACAGCGTCCAAAGTGGACGGACAGACCCAATTCTGGAATCGCAGAATTCCAGAATGACCACCCATATTGTCGAGTTCTTATCTCCCACCACAGAGATCCGAATTCGGTGATTCTTTTTGATACCTGTAGAATACCTGACCTAGTTTATTTTCTGTAAAATAACCCTATGCTATTAGTTGCTGTGGACAAAATTATATTCGTCACAAAACTGCACGCACCCACTTTTTTCGGTTTTCCAAAAGTTGGAAAACGGAGCGCGCCCCGCCAAACGGGACCGCCCCGCCGTGTGCCAAGTGTACCGAATGGTGCACGCAGCGTAACCGGACATGTGAAAATTCGTGGGGACTGATTCGGACGCGTGTGGGCGCCGGAATCAGACCGTATCCGCGGACACACACCGTGTCGCAACTTTTGTGGAACTCGCACGTATTTTGTGCACGCTTGTCAGATTGCGACGAAACTTACGCCACTGGACTCGTGGTAATGTGCTGGTCCTGTGACCCAATTTTCACGCATTTCTGAGACGGTTGACCAGATCGCCAATTGGCGGGCCCTACAGTTGACTTTTTGAACAAAATTGAGTTCGGTCCATCGGAATCCACATTTGGACATACCGTTGGGTTCGTATTGACATCTAGAGTTGTTTGACCTATAGTTTGTCCCATTTAGAGACTGTTACCCTCGGCACACTTTTCGGTGCAAAGTGGGCCACATATGGACCCCACTTTTACTCAAAATTACCGTTTTGCCCCTGTGTCTAAATTGGACGAAAGGGAAGTGCTCTTTAGCTATTTTGCTTATTCTGGGAACGTTGGTGATATTTATTTCAGCATCCGGATATATTTGTTCTGTGGCAATAGCTTTTGATCCTGTGCGTTGACATCTGGACAGTACACCTTGCAGCTTTCTTACCAGGCAAGATACCTTGCCAAATTGCTTACAGTATTTTGCATGCTATTTATATATTTTTTTATTTTATTTCTGTATAGTTCTTGCATGTGTAGTTTTTCTTCAGTCATTACTATATATTAGATATGTTGACACTCACTTGACACTTAGTATCATAGAGGACAATTATTAGGCGTATGGGCTTTTAACCACTCTGGTAAACCGTAGTATATAGCTCGCACTACGGGCGTGTGTCGCGCTGGTCGCTACCCCCGCGGTATGTCAATTTCTGGAGTCTCGCTGGTCGCTACCCCCGCGGTATGTCGATTTCTGCTGTCCATTGATGTGTGTGTGAGTTGTGAGGTAGATCGAGTAGCCTACCCTTGCCCATACGTCGAAAAGTTGTCCTCATTTGCATTCATATAGTTTGTCTTGTACAGCGTACTTATTTGTTTTCAAATTATATGCATGTTTACTGTATTCAAATTGGCATGTGTTTTGTGTATCTTGTTACGTCCCTCTGAGGACCTGGTCCCCTGCCAGGTGTATCTGCTCTTGAGTATTTGCAGGAGTACGGGCCTGGACCTGACGCATTCCTTTCTGCCGAGGAGGTCTTACCTTCCGAGCATCGTTGATTATCTAGCGATGGATTCTTTTCGCTGATGCACTTCTTTCTTCATATTATTTTATATTGGAGACTTTATACTCCTCTCTCATTTTAGTTTTGGATATAGTTTTTGGTAGTGGATTTGTCTCCACCCGACTATTATTTTAGATATTTCAGACTCCTTATTCTAGTTAGTATTTCTTTTCAATGACTTGTTGTGTGGATGAGATTAGCATATCTGTGACTTGTGACATTATACCACATGTTAGTTTATATTCATATTACAGCGTACGTATGGGTTATGGTTTCCATATTTTGGAGTTGCCATATCCATGCGGCTGGCATGCTTACGTGTTCCTAGTCCTACGTATTTGGGATTGGGGCGTGACATGTTTTTGTGGTGGCCCATGCAGGTCAAGTTAGCCGTTTCGGTTATGTCACTGTACCAAACGGGCCTGCACCTAGGATTAGAATTTTAGATCTCATCCACACTTGACTTTAACTTACCTTCCTTCCAACATGTCCTACTTAAGTTCTTGCATCCTGCTTGATTCATGTACTCTTCTTAATCCTTCGTCCATCTCTTGCAGAGAGATGAATTTGAATAACGGGCATGCTGCCACCGGGAACAACACGTCTCCAGGGGACGACGACCAACCACTAGGAGTGACCTCAACTCCACCTCTTCTTCCCGGACCGGATGGACTGACTAACAATCAAATTCCATCAACTCCTTCTACGATACCTAATGGGACATTTCCAGCTCCACTAGCACCGCAGGATGGCCAGACACAGCTGTTCCAATTCTTCCAGATGATGATACAGGAACAAAGGCAGCAGGCAGCCGAGCAGAGGCAGAAAATAGCAGAGCAAAGGCTAGAATTTCTGGCAGCACTTGAGAGAATGGCTGCACTGTAAAACCCCTCGACTAATTCTATAGATAGTCAGATTTGGATTTGGAAAATTTTTGGAATTTACAGAAGATAATGAGGTTTAGAGTAGAGTTGAGTTTGCCTGTGATTTTATTTTATTTAATTAAAACCCTTGGCGCGCCCTATCTTTGTCTAATTTTTTCGGAGCCGATTATCAGCCCATAAATTCCGTACAAATATTGTACACTCAACTCGCCAAATTAGGCACTGGACTTTTTCTGATTGTTAAAATCAACTTTTGTGTGCTCTAAATTAATTGCGCAACATTTCCGAAAATCGTAAACCGTATTTTATTCCGTGTCGGACACCTGTGTCGTTACCCTCGATTTTGGGGTACCAACTTAACCCGTTGAGCCGAACCAACTGAAGGGTCCAAGACCGACTCTAAGCCCCCACCATTTTTGGCCTTTGCGCCGTTTCCAGATTTTGAACCCGCGGGCCCCAATTAAATTAAATTCGCGGGACGCGTTATCGTTAATTAAATCAAAATTTACCAACTCTGTAAATTCCATTTTAATATTAAATTAATTCCAATGCCCTTTAAATTAGACCCACGCCTAACGCGCAACACCCCCTCCCCATTACAATTTTTAAATATATTTTTTTCCGTAATTTTTACGTCATTTCATGTGTCCATGCAAATTCCCGAATTTACGGGGGCTAGTTTGCAATTAACAAATTGTTGGCAACACCTCATTGGTCATGATTAATTGTTGGGTCACAAAATGGGGTCCCAATCCCAATTCCCTCATGAAGAAACCCACACCCTATCCATATTACATCACAACCATTCAATCTACCTAGGAGAATCACAACCCTCCATTCAACCTACACACTCCCCTATAAAGCATCACCTCACCCCACCCTCACACTTCCCAACCGGCCCTAATCCCAATATTTGGGAAACCTCACTCTCTCTCTCTCCTCCCTTTCCTACATTACAAACGTAGGGATCCATTCTTCATTTTTCTTCTTCTTCCTTTCACCTTCTCCTTCTTCATTCCTCCTCCTTACTTGGTGAACCCACACCCGACCGAGAGTACTCCGGCTAGCTGCTCCTCCGCCGTCAGCCTGCTGTCACCGCCGCATCCAGACGCTTCTCTCCTGCAGTGCCAAGGCCACCCACCAGTCGAGCACCTCTGGCCAACCCAGCACGACTGACTCCGCCCCGCTGTCTGGAACAGCACCGCAGCACCACCCCCATTTCCGCCGGCTCCCTCGTCGAGCTGCAGCGCCGACTGCTGCACTCCCGTGGAAGTGAACTCCGGCCGAAGCGCTCCGGACTGTGCAGTCACATCCGGCAAGAGCTGACCCGCTGCCGACCTCCCTCCACTGTGTAGCGTCCACCCCCGACCTCAGTCCGGCAATCACCACAACCACCATCTTCTTCATCGATGCACCGACCGAGCTACTGTCGAACTCTCCCGCTCTTCCGACCGTCCCCTCGACCCGGCCAAGCTGCCACTCCGGCCGAGCCCGTCTCCGCGAGCTGCTATATCATCGATTCTTCGACTCTGCCGTCGACGAGTCTCAGTGACGGGTTGTTGTGATGTCTTGATCTTTGATCCACGTCGAAGCCAGCCTTGGCCGTATCCAGCCGACCTATCCTAGATAATTAGCATCAACACCACCACGACGCATTGTCGAGGTAAACTCTCCCCTCTCCTTGAGTAGTTAAATGTTGTTCTGTTAATTACATCTAACTTAGTTTTAGAATGATGTTATATGCGATGAGTTCAGGTTGTGATGATATAGACTACGTCAAGGTTGTATGAATACTAGGTGTGAGATTTTAGGGTGCTATATGTAGTACATGCATAATGTTTGTTTTATTGAGGAGCAGGTTTAAGTATTGTGAAATGTTGTGGTGATATTAAAATATGGAATTATATCGAGGGGAAGGACTAAATTATTGAAATAACGTTGCGATATCAAGAATATCGAATATTTGGAGGTGCATATAGTCGTAGGATGACGTTGTGCTATCAAAGCATTGTTTAATATTAAGAGCTATTTTTAATGATGATACACTGATGAAAATTTAGGAGCAGATGATTATTGTGTACTAGTATGTAATATTAAACCAATAACCCTTCATTGACATTTGATGAGTAATGATGAACTTAATTGAGTAGTAGCTATATTGTGAAATGGTAAGGGTGGTATATCATTGAGGGTTTGATAAATAATTATTTATTTCGAGAATAAAAATTTAAACGTGCATATTAATGTCGGCGAATACCAGGGTAAAATCTGAGGGCATCATGACTTGAACTACTGAAAAATGTCATGATAAATATTGGGGATTGAGGATTTGGTCTGATGAGATTATACAGATGATTGATTTTGTGATAGGTATTATTCGGATCAAGGATCAGAGATTGAGGACTATAAAATTTGTAGTTAACTATTTGAGTTGTGACTGAGTTTAGGTGTAGATGTGTGTCGCATCCCCGTCTATCGTGGAATAGGTTATTGATTATCGGTTTGTATCTCATCTCTAGGTACTACGGGACCTGAGGACTTGGACGCGGTACCGGGACCCCATCATCAGCAGCCTCACGTAGGCAAGTATACCTTGCCTTGTTATACTGTTTAATTTTCTGTATTTTATCTTCTGGTTCATTGTTTTAGATATTATAACTGTGCGCGTCTGAGAGAAACTCGGGTGCAGTCAACGAATGCGTTGACGTTAGGACTTGTGTCTGACTTAGTGTCTAGTAGACCCACCTAAAGTTGTGGAGTTATTGGTATGACTCCCAGGCCTTGACACATCTCGTACACGTGTTGTGAGTCTCATGTAGGGCACGGTCCTGCGTATGTGGTTGGCCACCTGTACGTATAGGCGTGCGACGGATAGGGAATAACTGCTATTAGTGATGCATGATAGAAGACTTAGCAGTTATTAGTAGGTGGATCATAGACTAGCGTGGTACAATGGTCCTATCCCTGTCCTTGTTTGGTTGTAGGGATGGACCCTTGCGCTAACGTTGACTATGAGCCAGAGTTACGACGCCCCGGCGTAGTAGCGGAAGCGTGTTGTGGATACAACATGCTTAGATCATGAGGCGGGGAGGACGACTAGTAGGCGTATGGGACACCCACTCCTTCTATGCAGATACCGCACTCGACGGAGTGATACGGACGTATATATATTGCAGATACCACGTTCTCTCGAGTGTTGGACGTTACTTGTTACATATTGCAGATACCACACTCTAAAGAACGTTGGACGTTATACTATTTCAGATACCATGCTCCTCTGAGATGGACGTTATCAGGTGCCCGTGTTATAGGGGGCATATGTGGCATACACTAGCCGGTTGTCACGATTGGTGAATTACGTTAGCATATGTTTAGCCTACACTTTCCCATACACTCAAGTTGTCCTTAAATAGCATTCACTTAGATGGTTAGCACACCCCCTTTATTTACTCAGTACTTACTTTATGGCATGTATTTTTTTGTATCTTGTTACGTCCCTCTGAGGACCTGGTTCCCTTCCAGGTTGTTTGTGCAGTTGCAGGATACTTGATCTAATAGAGTGTGGACATCATTGCAGGTATATTTATATTTTCAGCTATTTCAGTCTTGTAGTACTTCCATTTTATTCTGCTTATATAGCCTAGTGTTTATAGACCTATATTGTTCTTCTGGTCTGTTCGAACGGATGTGTTATTGGGCTGCAGACTGATGATGCGTATCGTTCTTTCTTGAGATTACTTACCCTGGATTGAGATTTAGATTTAGTTGTTATATATTAGAAATAGACTATTACTTGGATCACTTGACCATGGACAGCGTAAGTGCACTTCGCCGGGTCCATTAAATTGGAAAGTCCTGCGAAGTCGTACCAGCTGGCCATTGCCACGTGTCTGGTCTCATAGATTTTGGGACTGGGGCGTGACATGGTTTTAGTGGTGGCCCATGCAGGTCAGAGCAAATCGTATCGGTTACGTTACTGTACCGAATGAGCCTGCAACTTAGGATAAATGTGAATAAGATCTCAATCCATAACCGAATTTAAAACTCCTCTTGTATGTGATTATCGCCCTTGGACTTCTAATTTGTATTCGCTCAATTTCCGTCAATATCGTTATTATTGTTTCTCATCCCCTATTATTCGGAAGACGGACGCTTGCGCCTGATGGGTTCCTCCAGAAGAATATCGCAGTTCAGACGGCAGAAGACATGATTGTGCAATAATCTCTGAGAAGATTGTTACCCTCAGTAGGGTAGGCTGATAGGTTCTTTTGGATTCTAGAACTGGTATGGAAGGGTGGCAAGAGAATTGGAGCCAGTAGTACCCTATTCGCACTCGAGATAGCAGTGATCTTGGAAGTACAAGGAGCTGGAAAGGTTATTGATCAAGACCTAGAATAACCTAAGGAAATGCATAGCCCGATGCTAGAAACTAGTGGTTGCATATTATAGCAATATCAGGAATGATATTATGGACTAGAGAAGATAAAATTTCAGGCTCTCAATTGGAAGATAATGATCTGATTTCAAGAAATGTGCTTGAGTGATACCATTATTGCACTTTGTGACTTGGAGAGATGAATAACGAAAAGAAGAAATTCGAGGAATAGAATTTTAGGGAAAACTTTGAGGGGAAGATAATTATACCTTAGGCACGAAAATTGTTCTTTTGAGGATTGATGCTGGAAACAAAACGGGAGAAATTATTTTGAGGTTTAAGACTAGACTATAACATTATCCTAGACAAGGATTGGTTGAACCAATACCACGCAATGCTTGATTGCCGTCGTGGTTGTGTCATCCTTAGACCACCGGATTACCCTGAGTTTGAGTTTCTTCAGAGAGCCTGGGAGCATGGTGCCCATCTACCTTAGGAGTATACAACGCATGAGGTGAACCAGTATACCACCATATTATATCAGGGTTGAGGATGTGATTCTAGATAATCTTCCAGGCCTGCCACCTGACGAAGAGATCGGGTTGTTATAGACTTGACTCCAAGAGCCGAGCCAGTTAATTTTCCGTCTTCAGACTAGCACCGATAGAGTTGGTTGAGTTGTGGGTCCGTCGTGGAGGATCTCTTAGACAAGGGTTTCGGTCGGGCTAGTGTTTCTCTATGGGGCAATACCCATCTTAATTATGCCGAAGAAAAATGGGACGGTACAGTTGAATCAGCTAAGTGGCGTATATGTATTTTGAAGATCGATCTCAGATCCAGCTATCATCAGATTTAAGTACGGAGAGAGGGCATTCCTAAGACGACTTTTCGGACGTAGTATGGACACTATGAGTTTCTAGTCATGACGTTTGGTTTAACCAAGCGCCAGCAGTAATTGTGAGCCAAATGAACAATGTTTTCCACCAGTACTTGGATAAGTTCATGGTGTATTTATAGACTACATCCTGATATATTCCAAGAGCCAGGAGGAGCCTGAGAGGCATCTCAGAATCGTGTTGGAGACGCTGAGACATGAAAGGTTGTACGCCAAACTCAGCAAATGTGAGTTCTGCTTGGATAGAGTACCATTTCTGGGACACATAATCATCCGGAGATGGACTATCAGTTGACCCGGAGAAGATAGCTGCAGTCGAGACGTGGCCTACCCCTACATCAGTTACTGAGGTTAGGAGTTTCCTCGGACTTGCCGGATATTATCGGAGGTTCGTGGAAAACTTCTCGAGGATAGATGCGCCTATGACGCAACTGACGCATAAAGGCGAGGAGTTTATCTGGACCAACGAGTGTCAGGCAGCTTTTCGGTGAGATGAAGAAGCGTCTGACATCAGCACCAATTTTGACACTACCTTCAGGATCAGGAGGATTTGTAGTGTATAGTGATACGTCTGGGAGTAGATTGGGATATATGCTGATGCAACACGGCGAGGTGATAGCCTACGCATCGAGACAGCTGAGAGTTCATGAGAAGAACTATCCGACGCACGACTTGGAGCTAGCTGCAGTGATAATTGCACTAAATCTATGGAGACATTACCTTTATAGTGAGCGTGTTGAGATTTACACAGATCATAAAAGCCTGAAGTACGTCTACACGCAGAAGGAGCTCAATATGAGGCAGAGACGTTGGCTAGAGCTGATGACAGATTATGACATTGAGCTACAGTACCACCCTGGCAAGGCGAATGTCGTAGCAGATGCATTAAGCAGGAAGCCCATGGCATACTTTCTGATGACGCAGCGACAGTTGCTAGAGGATCTCCAGGAGCTTGGGATAGAGATCGTATTGCCTGGCATGGATGGACAGATGGCCAGTCTTGAGGTTCAGTCTACTTTGATTGAGAGAATCAAGGCAGCATTGCCTACAGATGCGAGATTTCGACGTCTGTGAGAGAGAACCGAAGCTGGCCTGCAGACGGGACTCAGGATTCATGAAGACGGAACGTTGAGGTGCGGAAATCGCCTATATGTTCCGAGTGGCGAGCTACGCCAAGAGTTGATGACAGAGGCTCATAGCTCGATTTATTCCATTCATCCCGGGGGTACGAAGATGTACCGAGACTTGAGACAGCATTTTTGGTGGCATAGGATGAAGAGGGAAATTGCAAAATTTGTGGCAAAGTGTTTAGTTTGTCAGCAAGTCAAGGCTGAACATCAGAGGACTGCAGGATTATTGCAGCCATTCCCCATTCCCGAGAGGAAGTGGGAACACATTACCATGGACTTCGTCACAGGATTCCCGTGAAGCCCTAGCGGGGAGGATGCAGTTTGGGTTGTCGTAGACAGACTCACCAAGTCTGCACATTTCTTGCCCTTCAGAGTTGGGCAATCCACAGAGATACTAGCTGACATGTATATGAGACAGATAGAACAATTACATGGAGTGCCTGTCAGCATCGTATCAGATCGTGATTCCAGATTCACGTCACATTTTTGGCGGAGTATGCAGGAGAGCTTAGGAACTCGTCTCAAGTTCAGCACTGCGTATCAACCATAGACTGATGGACAGTCAGAGCGCACGATACAGATATTGGAGGATATGTTGAGAGCGTGCATGATTGATTTTGGAGGATCTTGGGAGGACCATCTACACTTGGTGGAATTCTCCTACAATAACAGTTACCAGGTCAGCATACAGATGGCACCCTATGAGGCACTGTACGGCAGGAAATGCAGGTCGCCAGTTTGTTGGAGTGACGTGGGAGAGCGTCAGATACTGGGTCCAGAGTTGGTAACGCAGACAGTAGAGAAGGTCAAGCAGATTCAGAGCCACCTGCGCGCAGCACAGGACAGACAGAAATACTGGGCTGATGCGCACCGCAGACCATTGGAGTTCAAGGAGGGTGACCATGTATTTTTGAGGATATCACCCACTTGTGGTACCATCATATTCAGAGGCAGAGGCAAGCTGAGTCCGAGGTATATCGGACCTTTTGACATTCTGGAACGAGTTAGCGAAGTGGCTTACCGTCTTGCATTACCTCCATCATTAGAGGGAGTACATGACGTATTTCACGTATCGCAGCTGAGAAAATATGTCGCAGACCCTAGCCACGTGCTTGATCATTCGGAGATTACAGTCGGGCCTAGTCTGTCTTACGTAGAGCAGCCAGTTGAGATCCTCGATCGCAGCGAGAAGACTTTGAGAGGACAGACGATTCGACTGGTCAGAGTGGCATGGAAGCACCATTCACCAGGCAAGTCTACTTGGGAGCACGAGGATTCTATTCGACAGTGGTTCCCGTTCTTATTTGAGGAGCAAGGTACGAATTTACGTACGATATTTGAATTACTAGTGGTTTTAAAAAAAAAAAATTCGCTTAACTATTTTCGTGCCTTACTTTTAATTTCGAGGACGAAATTTTTCTAAGTTGGGAAGAATGTAAAACCCCTCGACTAATTCTATAGATAGTCAGATTTGGATTTGGAAAATTTTTGGAATTTACAGAAGATAATGAGGTTTAGAGTAGAGTTGAGTTTGCCTGTGATTTTATTTTATTTAATTAAAACCCTTGGCGCGCCCTATCTTTGTCTAATTTTTTCGGAGCCGATTATCAGCCCATAAATTCTGTACAAATATTGTACACTCGACTCAACTAGCCAAATTAGGCACTGGACTTTTTCTGATTGTTAAAATCAACTTTTGTGTGCTCTAAATTAATTGCGCAACATTTCCGGAAATCGTAAACCGTATTTTATTCCGTGTCAGACACCTGTGTCGTTACCCTCGATTTTGGGGTACCAACTTAACCCGTTGAGCCGAACCAACTGAAGGGTCCAAGACCGACTCTAAGCCCCCACCATTTTTGGTCTTTGCGCCGTTTCCAGATTTTGACCCCGCGGGCCCCAATTAAATTAAATTCGCGGGACGCGTTATCGTTAATTAAATCAGAATTTACCAACTTTGTAAATTCCATTTTAATATTAAATTAATCCCAATGCCCTTTAAATTAGACCCACGCCTAACGCGCAACACCCCCTCCCCATTATAATTTTTAAATATATTTTTCTCCGCAATTTTTACGTTATTTCATGTGTCCATGCAAATTCCCGAATTTACGGGGGCTAATTTGCAATTAACAAATTGTTGGCAACACCTCATTGGTCATGATTAATTGTTGGGTCACAAAATGGGGTCCCAATCCCAATTCCCTCATGAAGAAACCCACACCCTATCCATATTACATCACAACCATTCAATCTACCTAGGAGAATCACAACCCTCCATTCAACCTACACACTCCCCTATAAAGCATCACCTCACCCCACCCTCACACTTCCCAACCGGCCCTAATCCCAACATTTGGGAAACCTCACTCTCTCTCTCTCCTCCCTTTCCTACATTACAAACGTAGGGATCCATTCTTCATTTTTCTTCTTCTTCCTTTCACCTTCTCCTTCTTCCTTCCTCCTCCTTACTTGGTGAACCCACACCCGACCGAGAGTACTCCGGCTAGCTGCTCCTCCGCCGTCAGCCTGCTGTCACCGCCGCATCCAGACGCTTCTCTCCTGCAGTGCCAAGGCCACCCACCAGTCGAGCACCTCTGGCCAACCCAGCACGACTGACTCCGCCCCGCTGTCTGGAAAGCACCGCAGCACCACCCCCATTTTCGCCGGCTCCCTCGTCGAGCTGCAGCGCCGACTGCTGCACTCCCGTGGAAGTGAACTCCGGCCGAAGCGCTCCGGACTGTGCAGTCACATCCGGCAAGAGCTGACCCGCTGCCGACCTCCCTCCACTGTGTAGCGTCCACCCCCGACCTCAGTCCGGCAATCACCACAACCACCATCTTCTTCATCGATGCACCGACCGAGCTACTGTCGAACTCTCCCGCTCTTCCGACCGTCCCCTCGACCCGGCCAAGCTGCCACTCCGGCCGAGCCCGTCTCCGTGAGCTGCTGTATCATCGATTCTTCGACTCTGCCGTCGACGAGTCTCAGTGACGGGTTGTTGTGATGTCTTGATCTTCGATCCACGTCGAAGCCAGCCTTGGCCGTATCCAGCCGACCTGTCCTAGATAATTAGCATCAACACCACCACGACGCATTGTCGAGGTAAACTCTCCCCTCTCCTTGAGTAGTTAAATGTTGTTCTGTTAATTACATCTAACTTAGTTTTAGAATGATTTTATATGCGATGAGTTCAGGTTGTGATGATATAGACTACGTCTAGGTTGTATGAGTACTAGGTGTGAGATTTTAGGGTGCTATATGTAGTACATGCATAATGTTTGTTTTATTGAGGAGCAGGTTTAAGTATTGTGAAATGTTGTGGTGATATTAAAATATGGAATTGTATCGAGGGGAAGGATTAAATTATTGAAATGACGTTGCGATATCAAGAATATCGAATATTTGGAGGTGCATATAGTCGTAGGTTGACGTTGTGCTATCAAAGCATTGTTTAATATTAAGAGCTATTTTTAATGATGATACACTGATGAAAATTTAGGAGCAGATGATTATTGTGTACTAGTATGTAATATTAAACCAATAACCCTTCATTGACATTTGATGAGTAATGATGAACTTAATTGAGTAGTAGCTATATTGTGAAATGGTAAGGGTGGTATATCATTGAGGGTTTGATAAATAATTATTTATTTCGAGAATAAAAATTTAAACGTGCATATTAATGTCGGCGAATACCAGGGTAAAATCTGAGGGCATCATGACTTGAACTACTAAAAAATGTCATGATAAATATTGGGGATTGAGGATTTGGTCTGATGAGATTATACAGATGATTGATTTTGTGATAGGTATTATTCGGATCAAGGATCAGAGATTGAGGACTATAAAATTTGTAGTTAACTATTTGAGTTGTGACTGAGTTTAGGTGTAGATGTGTGTCGCATCCCCGTCTATCGTGGAATAGGTTATTGATTATCGGTTTGTATCTCATCTCTAGGTACTACGGGACCTGAGGACTTGGACGCGGTACCGGGACCCCATCATCAGCAGCCTCACGTAGGCAAGTATACCTTGCCTTGTTATACTGTTTAATTTTCTGTATTTTAGCTTCTTGTTCATTGTTTTAGATATTATAACTGTGCGCGTCTGAGAGAAACTCGGGTGCAGTCAACGAATGCGTTGACGTTAGGACTTGTGTCTGACTTAGTGTCTAGTAGACCCACCTAAAGTTGTAGAGTTATTGGTATGACTCCCAGGCCTTGACACATCTCGTACACGTGTTGTGAGTCTCATGTAGGGCACGGTCCTGCGTATGTGGTTGGCCACCTGTACGTGTAGGCGTGCGACGGATAGGGAATAACTGCTATTAGTGATGCATGATAGAAGACTTAGCAGTTATTAGTAGGTGGATCATAGACTAGCGTGGTACAATGGTCCTATCCCTGTCCTTGTTTGGTTGTAGGGATGGACCCTTGCGCTAACGTTGACTATGAGCCAGAGTTACGATGCCCCGGCGTAGTAGCGGAAGCGTGTTGTGGATACAACATGCTTAGATCATGGGGCGGGGAGGACGACTAGTAGGCGTATGGGACACCCACTCCTTCTATGCAGATACCGCACTCGACGGAGTGATACGGACGTATATATATTGCAGATACCACGTTCTCTCGAGTGTTGGACGTTACTTGTTACATATTGCAGATACCACACTCTAAAGAACGTTGGACGTTATACTATTTCAGATACCATGCTCCTCGGAGATGGACGTTATCAGGTGCCCGTGTTATAGGGGGCATATGTGGCAAACACTAGCCGGTTGTCACGATTGGTGAATTACGTCAGCATATGTTTAGCCTACACTTTCCCATACACTCAAGTTGTCCTTAAATATTATTCACTTAGATGGTTAGCACACCCCCTTTATTTACTCAGTACTTACTTTATGGCATGTATTTTTTTGTATCTTGTTACGTCCCTCTGAGGACCTGGTTCCCTTCCAGGTTGTTTGTGCAGTTGCAGGATACTTGATCTAATAGAGTGTGGACATCATTGCAGGTATATTTATATTTTCAGCTATTTCAGTCTTGTAGTACTTCCATTTTATTCTGCTTATATAGCCTAGTGTTTATAGACCTATATTGTTCTTCTGGTCTGTTCGAACGGATGTGTTATTGGGCTGCAGACTGATGATGCGTATCGTTCTTTCTTGAGATTACTTACCCTGGATGGAGATTTAGATTTAGTTGTTATATATTAGAAATAGACTATTACTTGGATCACTTGACCATGGACAGCGTAAGTGCACTTCGCCGGGTCCATTAAATTGGAAAGCCCTGCGAAGTCGTACCAGCTGGCCATTGCCACGTGTCTGGTCTCATAGATTTTGGGACTGGGGCGTGACATGCACTAGCCCCTATACCAACCCAGGCACTAGCTTCAGTACCACAAGCTCGGGTCGGTTCAGTCAAGGACATTGTGCAGATGGGACCTAAGCCATATAATGGCAATGAGAGTCCAGAGGAGACCACAAACTGGATTGCCAATACCAAGAAGTTGTTAGAGGCATCACAATTACTTTCTGACCTATGGATGATAGGCGTGAGGACTCAGTTAGAAGGCAACACGCATCACTGGTGGGAATCAATGGAGCGCCAGTTGGGTACGCGTCAGACTTGGAAACAATTCTTGGAGTGCTTTGAGCGGAAGTACTTCCCGGATACTGTAAGGGACGTATTGTATGATCAGTTTCTCCATCTAGAGCAAGGGGACAAGACGGTTGATGCGTATGACGCAGAATTTAGCCGTCTCAGTAAGTATGGCACAGTCCTAATACCTAATGACTTGAAGAAGGCTAAGAGATTTCACCGCGGACTGACTCAGGAGCTCCAGCACTACACTAGCTCACAGTCCCGGATCTCTTATGCCGAGTTATTGACAGAGGCCAGGATTCAGGAGGCCATCAGCAAGGGAAACGGAATTCAACAGAGAAGTCACCAAGGACCAGTAAGGACACAGCAAGGAGGACCCATTAGACACCCTTTGACACGCCAGCAATCAGATAGTGCTGCACCATATCCAACCAAGGACCCCCGTACTTGTCACTTTTGTGGTAAGGTAGGTCATATTCATAGAGACTGTCATCGTCGATTGGGGCTGTGCATGATATGTGGATCAAGTCACCATCAAACCCGAAGATGCCCTCAGCAGAACCAGAGGTCTATGGCAGTAGAATCAGGAACACCGCATACACCCTCAAGTATAGAAGACCAAAGGGACCCACCACTGCTTTTACAGTCTGCACAAATGGAGGGGACTAGACCCCAGTTGAACAACCAAGGACAAGGCCAAGCACTCATTATGACAAGTATGGGAGAACAGACACAGGAAGCCGTAGATACAGGTACGACCTTTTAGTTATAAATATCTTTGCATACTCATAACCCCATTGTGACACAAGCTCTTAGATGCACAGATAGATATAGAATTATATATATGGTAGTCTAGCAGTTATGAGGATATATTTCTATTCTATCCAGATGGCGTATACGCGATGCTAATGGATGACGGGAGTAGCAGTAGTAGTATTCTTCCCCTATCCTTATCTCGCCCTCTTGGGTGACTCATCTCCTCCTTTTATATTCATTCCTTATCTCGTGCATAACTCTTCCTATCATAGTCATATCTTTCGTGCCATTATGAATTGTTTGATATCAACCTCACCCCTATTTTGTTAGTTAAACATAAATGTGTTAGTAATGCTTGATAACTAAGGATGAGTTCTTAATATATATATGCACTATAGCAATATATGTACTCTTTATTAGTTTAACCCTTAAGTAGCACCATGTAGCATAGTAGTAATTGTTAGATTAATTGAGATAGGTCCTACCCCTAATAGTTAGTCGAGACCTTAAGTGTTTTCCTAAAACCTAGACTATGCCTAGGAAAGAGTTGAAGGCACTTGTTACGAACTGATGACTATGACAAATCGCTGGCGAGGTAGCGACAGTTGCCGTCAGACGATTATGGTAGAGTAGTCGAATTACTTGCAGCCATACTGGCCAGGTGGCGAGGCAGTATTAGACTATGATACTTGACGGTTATGGGAAAAAGTCATAGTTATGAGATTCTAGACAGGTATCCCAAGATTCTCGACCTAATAAATATAATTGCCTTACAATCTAGACAATAGCTTCAAAGAAGGTGACCACTAGTAGAATTCTTGTAAGTTTGATAGTGTAGACAAGTTAGAGGATGATAGAATAGTGTATGGACAATAGATGAGGAAGTGTTAGAATGGCAGACCATGAGTTTTAGGAGTCCTACTAGATACCAATGTAGTGTAATAGTTATAGTTATCATTATGAATATGGGTTTGTGTCAATTTCGAGGACAAAATTTTTGTAAGTTGGGTAGAATGTAAAATCCCTATTTTAAAAAAAACCGTATTTATTATTTTTATTATTATTTAATAATTTAATTATGGTAATTATGTGCTAAATAGGAGAAATAGATTTTTAATAATTTTTATTTTAGGTGTTCGGGCACTTAGAGGACTTATGGGACCATCAGAAATTTTTCGGAATTTATTTCATGTAGGAGACCCCTTGAACAGTTGCTAGCCTAATGGTGTGCATTATCCTAATCTATAAATTTCTTTTATATATATATATATATATATATATATATATATATATATATATATATATATATATATGTATATATATATATATACAAATATATATATATGTATGTATATATTTAAGAAAAAGAAAAGAAAGGAAAAGAAAAGAAAAGAAATAATAATATAATAAGAACTAATAAGTAATACTAATATAATACTATACCTAGGAATTCCAACTTTTGCTAGCAATTGCTAGCAAATGCACAGCAAGTTAGAAGCTTAGCAACTTGCTAGTATTCATAAGCAAGCAAAGCTTAAGCAAGCCAGCAAACGCAGAGTGTGCGCCCCCCCCCCCCCCCCCGGACCTATTATATATATATATATATAAAATATCTCTTCAAAAATTCTAAACCCTAAATATTCAGACCTCCTCTTCCCATCTAGAGCCGTCACCGCAGCCAGAGAAGCCCCACCAAGCCATCCAACCATCCCGTCGACTCCGACCTCGCACCCTGCAGAATCCCACTCGAGGCACCTTCGCTCCGGCGTGATTTTCCGTCGACTCGCTCAACCAAATGCTGCTCCGTCTTCATAGGTATGATCACCCCTTAACCCTCTCCAATATTTGTTTTATATCCAACCTCGGAAAACGTGTGTCCCTAGGTGTAAAACAGCGTCCAAAGTGGACGGACAGACCCAATTCTGGAATCGCAGAATTCCAGAATGACCACCCATATTGCCGAGTTCTTATCTCCCACCACAGAGATCCAAATTCGGTAATTCTTTTTGATACCTGTAGAATACCTGACCTAGTTTATTTTCTGTAAAATAACCCTATGCTATTAGTTGCTGTGGACAAAATTATATTCGTCACAAAACTGCGCGCACCCACTTTTTCCGGTTTTCCAAAAGTTAGAAAATAGAGCGCGTCCCGCCAAACGGGACCGCCCCGCCGTGTGCCAAGTGTACCAAATGGTGCACGCAGCGTAACCGGACACGTGAAAATTCGTGGAGACTGATTCGGACGCGTGTGCGCGCCGGAATCAGACCGTATCCGCGAACACACACCGTATCGTAACTTTTGTGGAACTCGCACGTATTTTATGCACGCTTGTCAGATTGCGACGAAACTTGCGCCACTAGACTTGTGGTAACGCACTGGTCCTGTGACCCAATTTTTACGCATTTCTGAGACGGTTGACCAGATCGCCAATTGGCGGGCCCCACAGTTGACTTTTTGGACAAAATTGAGTTCGGCCCATCGGAATCCACATTTGGACATACCGTTGGGTTCGTATTGACATCTAGAGTTGTTTGACCTATAGTTTGTCCCATTTAGAGACTGTTACCCTCGGCACGCTTTTCGGTGCAAAGTGGGCCACATGTGGACCCCACTTTTACCCAAAATTACCGTTTTGCCCGTGTCCAAATTGGACGAAAGGGAAGTGCTTTTTAGCTATTTTGCTTATTCTGGGAACGTTGGTGATATTTATTTCAGCATCCGGATACATTTGTTCTGTGGCCATAGCTTTTGATCCTGTGCGTTGACATCTGGACAGTACACCTTGCAGCTTTCTTACCAGGCAAGATACCTTGCCAAATTGCTTACAGTATTTTGCATGCTATTTATATTTTTTTTATTTCATTTCTGTATAGTTCTTGCATGTGTAGTTTTTCTTCAGTCATTACTATATATTAGATATGTTGACACTCACTTGACACTTAGTATCATAGAGGACAATTATTAGGCGTATGGGCTTTTAACCACTCTGGTAAACCGTAGTATATAGCTCGCACTACGGGCGTGTGTCGCGCTGGTCGCTACTCCCGCGGTATGTCAATTTCTGGAGGCTCGCTGGTCGCTACCCCCGCGGTATGTCGATTTCTGCTGTCCATTGACGTGTGTGTGAGTTGTGAGGTAGATCGAGTAGCCTACCCTTGCCCATACGTTGAAAAGTTGTCCTCATTTGCATTCATATAGTTTGTCTTGTACAGCGTACTTATTTGTTTTCAAATTATATGCATGTTTACTGTATTCAAATTGGCATGTGTTTTGTGTATCTTGTTACGTCCCTCTGAGGACCTGGTCCCCTGCCAGGTGTATCTGCTCTTGAGTATTTGCAGGAGTACGGGCCTGGACCTGAAGCATTCCTTTCTGCCGAGGAGGTCTTACCTTCCGAGCATCGTTGATTATCTAGCGATGGATTCTTTTCGCTGATGCACTTCTTTCTTCATATTATTTTATATTGGAGACTTTATACTCCTCTCTCATTTTAGTTTTGGATATAGTTTTTGGTAGTGGATTTGTCTCCACCCGACTATTATTTTAGATATTTCAGACTCCTTATTCTAGTTAGTATTTCTTTTCAATGACTTGTTGTGTGGATGAGATTAGCATATCTGTGACTTGTGACATTATACCACATGTGAGTTTATATTCATATTACAGCGTACGTATGGGTTATGATTTTCATATATTGGAGTTGCCATATCCATGCGGCTGGCATGCTTACGTGTTCCTAGTCCTACGTATTTGGGACTGGGGCGTGACAGTTTGTCCATTGGAATTGTGCTGCTGGCCATTACCACGTGGCTAGTCCATTGGTATTTTGGAACTGGGGCGTGACAACTAACTAGAGTATTACCCATAGCATAACTTATACTTACTAATCTTATACTCGAACACATATGATAGTATCTAGTATCCATATAAATATTCTAACTCATAGAGTTAATTCATTCTGACATATAACTATCTAACACCTTAACTAAACTAAACAACAAACAACAACCAACCTTACCTTGAAGTGGCTGTTGTGCACACCTAAACTCACTGCTGAGCTCTTCTCCCTCATACTGTTAACAACATCATAACACACATTACATCCAATTCATCCCCTTCTTGTGATTAGTAACATATACATACATCTCCTATAGATAACTCTCCCCATATCAGTTATAACCCGGCTGTGTAACCCAACAGTTGACTTCCCCTATACAACTGACAGTTCAATACATCATAGTGACAAGCATCCCCCCTCTCGATAATGTACAACATATATAATCCTTACTCCTTATCATTTGCATCACTTGCAAGCAGCAAAAGCTGCTGTTACCTAACTGTCCAACAGTGGACAGTCATAACCCGACTCCCCTTGACCGGAGATGCTGCCACTAACCTCTGTGCACTGCACAAAGGATTTTCCCCCACATTGTTGTGGCTTAAAGCCCATGCTCACATGAAAAATAGAACCCCCTCTTCCTAATGACTGAAACTTTCATAACCATATGACAGCCTCCCCCTTAAGACTAATACCAAGATACTAACATATATATATATATATATATATATATATATATATATATATATATATATAGAGAGAGAGAGAGAGAGAGAGAAAGAGAGAATAAGGGAGGTGAGGTGGCACCTCACTCTCAAAACAAGGGTGGCGGTGATGTGGCACAATCTCAACCACACAAACAAGGGGAGGGGGTTAAGTGCAATTTGCCAATTATGAAATGTGTGGTTGGAATTGTGCCACATCACCGCCACCCTTGTTTTGAGAGTG
Source organism: Iris macrosiphon (assembly GCA_036927795.1). NCBI lineage: Eukaryota > Viridiplantae > Streptophyta > Magnoliopsida > Asparagales > Iridaceae > Iris > Iris macrosiphon. Next base: position 170,814,276 of record JAYESA010000002.1, read on the forward strand.
AGGTTCCATCTCACCTCCCTTATCCTCTCTCTCTCTCTCTCTCTCTCTATATATATATATATATATATATATATAGAGAGAGAGAGAGAGAGATAGAGAAAGAGAATAAGGGAGGTGAGATGGCACCTCACTCTAAAAACAAGGGTGGCGGTGACGTGGCACAATCTCAACCACACATTTCATAATTGACAATTTGCACTTAACCCCCTTCCCTCGTTTGTGTGGTTGAGATTGTGTCACGTCACTGCCACCTTTGTTTTTAGGGTGAGGTGCCATCTCACCTCCCTTATTCTCTCTCTCTCTCTCTCTCTCTCTCTCTCTATCTATATATATATATATATATATATATATATATATATATATATATATATATATATATATATATATATATATATATATATTTGACTTATATTTGATGTATATATGATATATAAAAGTTAGAGTGTATATATTATATTGGTTATGATCATATAAGTGTATCTATATGTATATATATATATATATATATATATATAAACAATACTAGAATAGAGTAGAATACATTTTATCAAACAATGGAGTGCATCGCATCCGTATCACACTCAATTTATGATACGCTTGCGATATGGCCCCAACACATCACCAAATGTATCACAAAGGATACTAGCAAGTCTAAAATTATAATTAGAAGTAATACGAAGAGATAGCAACTCATCTACGTGCCCGTATCAAAATATGACATCCTCAAACCCCCGTGTCGAAGGAAAAACCCTCAAATAAACCCGTATCACCAAAATTTCATGATACAACCTACACATATCCATTTGTGGACACGACACTAGTCTCACAAAACCAAACACATGTCAATTTTGTCTAATTGACCTATTGACAAACACATGATGTGCCAATCTCAGAATTGTCCCAAAATTGGCATAAAATACACCATAACTTTCTCCATAGGCCTCCTATGAACCTAATTCCAAATCCTATGTGTAGACTTAGTAAATGGGAGAATTCCTAATGATTAAACTACAGATTTGGAGTTTAATTAGAAGGGAAATTATGAGATATACCTATTGGGAGATGGATTCCCAATGTAAGTCTCCAATTGGAAGCAAAGAGACCTCAACTTGTGCTCTTTCCTCTTCCTTGTAGATCTGTAAACACCCGAATTTTTTAGAAATTATAAATAGATTTTTGGGAATTTTCTGCTATTTTTAAATAATTAAATAAATGATCTTCTAAATTAAATATTTTTAAGTATTAAAAATAAATATTATGAAAATAATATTTTTGGGTGTAAAATAAAATATTAGACTTACTGTAATTTTTCTGGGATTTATTGGACCCCATAACTATTTTTAAAGACCTAAAAATTAATGTTTTATTTAAAATAAAACAAACCACAATAAACCAAATTGAACCAACCGGTTTAACCCTGAACCGGATCCAAAACCCTAGCGAGTCGGGTCGGATCTAAACCCGACCTGTACCCGCTAACCCGACCCGAAAACCTTTCTTCAGTAACTGAAGAAACCCAACCCTTTCGACGACCGCCGCCGCGACTTCAACCGCCGGCAGCTCGCCTTCTCCCCGCCGTTCACCTGTCGACTGTTCGCTTTCCCGCCGGCGCCTCTCGGCCTCCTCACCGGCCGACGGTTCCCCTCCCCCAACCGTCGGCCACCCCTATTAAAACTCAACACCACCACTCCACCGCTCCCATCCACCACCATCACTATCTCTGGCCACTCCAGCTCCGGCCACCCAGATCTCCGCCGCCCTGAGCCACCGCCTACGACCCGACGGCCACAGCAGCCACCACCGACGAGATCAGCAGCCGCACAATGCCACCGCCGCCGATCGACCCCCGCCGTACCTTGCCACATTGTCGAAAACATAATCGAGGTACCTGTCTTCCCCCTCGTGTAACTCCCTATGCATTAATCTGATTTATGTTCTGTCAAATCGTGCGCGTACCCTGCGTGACCCTCTCGAACCCCGTGTAACTTGTTTGGGGTATCGTGTCCTGTGTCGATCGCAAACTGCGACACAAAATCAGGAAAATAAATTCCCTTTTTCTGAAAATTCAGAAAATGCCCCAAACTCCCCAGTTCGCGATCGTTTTGCGATCAACCTGTTAAATATTTTCAAAATTGGCTTAAACAATTATTTAGACCATATTACCAAGTTTTAAAATCCTATTTTAGTTCAATTTATTGAGCTGTAGTTTGTAATATTTTTGAGGGTGAAATTGGCCAAAAACTTGGTCTTTATAAAACTCTAATTTTCTCGGAACTGGGTGCGCCCCGCTAAACCAGACGACTTGGTCGTGTGCGAACTTCACCGAAAGGTGTGCGCTGTCAATATGGACATGTGTGATTTTACAGAAGTTGATTTGGATGTGCATGCACACCGGAATCAACGCGTATCCGTCGACAACACCCCGTATCGGCCCTATTCTGAAACTCGTTGTAACTTCGTGTACGCTCGTCGTATCAAAACTAAACTTGCGCCATTGGACTCGTATCAATATGCTGGTTATGTGACCCAAGTTTTGTTCGATTTTGAGAACGTTGACAAATTCCCGTATCGTGGGCCCTACGACTCTACTTGACGGGCGATTTTGTGATTGGCTCATCGGAATCCAGTTCTGGACATTCCGTTGGTTTCGTATTATCGTTCTGGACTTGTAGTCACTAAGTTTGATGAATTTGGAGAATATTGTCTTTGGCACATTTTTCGGTGCGAAGCGGGCCACATGTGGACCCCGCTTTGACCAAAAACTATCAATTTTGCCCCTGTGTCCAAATTAGACTTATGGACAGGCAATTCTAGCTATTTGATATCTTCTGAACCTGATGGTAACATTTATTTCAGCAATCGGAGGAGTACCTGCAGATTTCGCTGATACCAGAACTACTGTTGGAATCCAAACCCAGGCAAGTGTACCTTGTGATACTTGCAGTAATTTGGTTCATATTATTCTCTTGAGCTATTTCTGTGATATATCTATTCAACCTAGGACCGTGTGACCTTACTTAACGTCTGAATAATATTTGGGTGTCAACGCCGTATGCGGAGTTGTGTAACGTCACCTAGAGATGGATATCGAAACCCTATACATTCTCATGCTTGCATTATCAAGTACGTCATACCACATGACACCTGACACTATTCATGAGACATAATCTTTCTGAGATATTCATGGTGATTCTGTATAGGCTACAGGATTTGTGACATAGATTTTATATTCATAGCTATCATATGACTTGTTGCATTAGATATGATCTTGCGTGAATAGACATGAGACGTTGTGGACATGAGACATGTGATTACATTGGGTGGGAAGAGACACACAGGCTACAGGCTAATTTTATATATGTATTTATTATTGTGATGCCGTAGACTCGATATCAGAGCTAGGCACATTACGTGATATTACTGCTACCGGCTCCCCGACACCGAGCTTGTAGTAGTCTCAGCCTGATACTAGTGATGCTCTCACTTGCATTTCACAAAGCTGGTTACATAGTTTACCCTATTGTTTAATTCATTATTGTACTGCATTTATTTTGGCTTGAGTTATTCTTGTACCTTGCTATGTCACTTGAGGACCTGGATCCAGATTATGTCCCCAGGTATAGCAGAGGAGTTCTATCCCGAGGTATACGGGGCAGGAGCAGAAGCAAGAGCAGGAGCAGATACTGGAGCTGAACCGATCCCCGAGGACGAGGTGATGGCCGAGGATTTCTTCTGAGTATCTGTTATCTATACTCAGTATTTGCTATTATTAGACTCTTTCGTTTCTGGTCTATTGAACCATTGTATCAGACTTATTATCGGGTTGTTCCCCGATTTACATTATTGAGACTTGATGATGGTTATATTTCATTTTGCTGATATTGATCATATTATTCTTCCATGGATGAGATTAGATTGTAACATGTTTAGTAGTCCTTTACTATTGTTTTACAGCTTAAGTACACCTTGATGGGTCCATTAAATTGGGTTTGCCCATTAGTGTGTGCTGCTGGCCATTGCCACGTGTCCAGTCCCTCGGTATTTTAGGACTTGGACGTGACATGGTTTTTGTGGTGGCCCATGCAGGTCTACGACTAAATTGTTTCGGTTTTAACTTAGGGACCGAGCAAGCCTGAAATAAGGATAAGTTTTAAGATCTCATCCATTTTGAATTAAATCGTTTTTGATCTCTATATCGGATTCGAATTAATTGCTTATTTTGCATCCTATTTTGATTCCTCTGTGCGTTCTCATAGTTTATTTTTTATGAAGAGTAATGGATCCGAGAATCGGTGACGAGAATCCCTTAGGTACACCACACGATGCTGTGGTCACCTATGATAATGGAGTGACACCAGAAAATAGAGGACAATCAGCTAAAAGCGATCAAGCTGGCCAGCATACTTCAAGGTTCCGGCGTGATGACATCCCACCTCCGTCGCAGTTCACTCCACCGATGCCTATTTTTCCACCAGGGCAAGCCATGGACGGGCAACAGATATTTCAAATGTTTTATGCCATGATGCAAGCCCAACAGCATGTTCAACAAGAGGCTCAGCGTCATGAGGCAGAGTATTTGAGGAACAGCCTAGTAACCGCACTGGAGTAGGCGAACCCACCATCTAGGCGACCATCAGCGGGATCTATCACTGATTTTCGTCAGCTGAAGCCCCGTACCTTTTCTGGCAAGGTGGGGCCAACTGAAGTTCACGAGTGGCTCACGAACACACAACACCAGTTGAAAGCAACTGAACTTCCGAGGGAGAGATGGATGACTGCCGTCAGGATGCAATTGACGGACAATGCGCACCATTCGTGGCTATCTGAAGAGAGGAGGCTCGGATATGACCGAGTTACTTAGGAAGAGTTCTCCAGACTCTTCTAGGAGATGTATATCCCAGCTATTGCTTGGTCGGAACTTCGAGACAAGTTCAACCACCTTATTCAAGGCAATATGACGGTGAAAGAATACAATGCAGAGTTCATTCGACTGAGTCGCTTGACCCCTACTCTAATTCCGACAGAAGAAGAGAAGGCGAAGAAGTTCTTCAACGGACTCAGGTTTGAGCTACAGAGATTGATCGGATCTGTTACACCTACATCATACACAGACATCCTTGCTGTAGTACGACACATGGAGCGTGTCACCAGGAGGTAGTCCAGTCTGAAGCGGCTATTCACATCAGCACCATCCAGCGTATCACATAGGGAGTCTGCAAAGCGACCCCAGAGGAATCTACCTCAGAGAACATCACCTAGAGCCTTATCCCTTCCTACTTGTCACTACTATGGCAAGGTAGGCCATATCGAGAGGGAGTGCAGACGCAAGTTGGGACTATACCTAATTTACGGATCTAACCATCATCCAGCCAGGGACTGCTCTGAGCACCGAGAGGGAGCACCAACGGTAGATCGACCAGCTTTACCAGCACCGAGGCCAGCTTATCCAGCATTGGGAGCACCACAGACGGGAGTTAGAGGAGTCAGACTACCAGCTCCAGGAGGGTATCAGCAGAGACCACCATTGGCACCACAGGTATCACTATTCCAGCAGGCTCGTCAGCAGAGAGGTCCAGCTCAGGGACAAGGACAGGCATTTGCATTGGCTGTTGAGGAGGAAGCTACTGCAGGAGAGGTTATAGCAGGTACTATATTAGTAGCTTCATTACCTGTTGTAGCTTTATTTGATTCTGGAGTATCGCATTCATTCATAGCTGCTAGCTTCGTAGCCACACATAGAGTAGCTACCGCACCCCTTCCAAAGACTAAGATAATTCTTACGGGAGGTAGAATTATCTCAGTTAGTGACATCTGTAGATCTTGTTCGGTAGTAGTCTGTGGAAGAGAGATGCGAGCTCAATTTCTGATCTTTTTCATGCCGGATTATGATGTTGTACTTGGTATGGACTGGTTAAGTCAGTACCATGCGACCCAAGATTGTCGGCTTGGACGGGTTATATTTAGACCGCTTGGACATCCAGAGTTTGAGTTTCTTCGGGGAGCTATAGAGCAAGGTGTTCAGCCCACTCTTAGAGTACTATTTGTAGAAGGGGAATCAGGTTTCCCAAGAGTTATATCAGAGTTTGTGGATGTATTTCCCGATGATCTTCCAGGTTTACCACCTGATCAGGAAATAAAATTCATAATAGACTTGACTCCAGGAGCAGAGCCTATCACTTCATCAGTGTACCGGCTAGCACCTAAGGAATTGGTGGAATTGAAGGAGCAAGTTGATGATCTTCTGGAGAAGGATTTTATTTGACCCAGTGTTTTACCATGGGGAGCACCCATATTATTTGTGCCAAAGAAGGATGGGACAGTATGCCTGTGTATTGACTACAGGGCACTGAATGTTGTAACCATTAAGAATCAGTATCCCTTGCCACGCATTGATGACTTATTCGATCAGTTGAGTGGAGCTAGGGTATTCTCAAAGATTGACCTTAGATCCGATTATCACCAGATTAGAGTGAGGAAGGAGGATATACCGAAGATAGCCTTCAGGACCAAGTATGGACACTATGAGTTCTTAGTTATGACGTTTGGTTTAACCAACGCGCCAGCTGTGTTCATGAGTTTGATGAACAGAGTTTTTCATCAGTACTTGGACAAGTTCGTGGTTGTGTTTATTGATGACATCTTAATATATTCTAAGAGCCACGAAGAGCACGAGAAGCATCTCAAAATCGTCCTAGAGACGCTGAGACAGGAGAAGCTGTATGCCAAACTCAGTAAATGTGAGTTTTGTATAGATAAGGTGCATTTTTTGGGACATATCATCTCAGGAGAAGGACTTTTAGTTGATCTAGAGAAGGTTGCTGCAATAGAAACTTGGCCTACACCTACATCAGTTGTAGAAGTGAGAAGTTTTCTCGGACTTGCTGGATATTACCGGAGGTTTGTAGAGAATTTCTCAAGGATTGCGGATCCTATGACGCGGTTGACACGTAAGGACCAGGAGTTTGCATGGACGGAAGATTGTCAGAAGGCCTTTGAAGAATTGAAGAGGCGATTAACAACAACACTGGTCTTGACTCTTCCTTCAGGATCGGGAGGCTTTGTTGTCTATAGTGATACGTCAGGCAGTGGACTAGGATGTGTTTTGATACAACATGGCAAAGCTATCGCTTATGCATCAAGACAGCTGAAGGTCCATGAGAAGAACTACCCGACGCACGATCTTGAGCTAGCTGCAGTAATATTTGCACTGAAGATATGGAGGCACTATCTTTATGGAGAGAAGGTAGAAATCTTTACTGATCACAAGAGTCTGAAGTATGTATATACTCAGAAATAGCTCAATATGAGACAGAGACGTTGGATTGAGTTGATGGTCGACTTTGATATAGATCCGCAGTACCATCTGGGCAAGGCGAATGTCGTAGCAGACGCACTCAGCAGGAAGCCTACAGCTTATTTCTTAACGATGCAGCCCCAGCTATTAAAGAATCTACAGGAGCTCAATATAGAGATTGTTTTGCCTCGACAAAGTGGCTTGTTGGCGAATCTTGAAGTTAAGTCATCACTTGTGGAGAGGATTAAGGTGGCATTGCCCACCGATGCTAGGTTCCGGAGACTTAAAGAGAAGACGGAAGCCGGCATGCAGACGGGACTTCGCATCCATGAGGACGGGACATTAAGGTGCAGAAATCGCCTATATATTCTGAATGGGGAATTGAGACATGAGTTGATATCCGAAGCACATAGCTCCATGTACTCTATTCATCCGGGAGGAACGAAGATGTACCGAGATTTGAGGCAGTATTATTGGTGGCATAGAATGAAGAGGGAGATTGCACGGTTTGTAGCAAAATGTTTGGTCTGCAAGCAAGTTAAGGCCGAGCATCAAAGAACTGTTGGTATGTTACAGCCGCTTCCCATACCCGAATGGAAGTGGGAACATATCACTATGGATTTTGTTATAGGATTTCCAAGAAGCCCCAATGGAAAAGTTGCAGTATGGGTTATCGTGGATCGACTCACTAAATCAGCATATTTTTTGCCGTTTAGAGTTAGACAGTCCACGGAAGTACTAGCCGACATGTACATACGACATATCGTAAGATTACATGGAGTACCGATTAGTATTGTGTCAGATCGTGTGACTCAAGATTTACATCCCTTTTTGGCGAAGCATGCAAGAGAGTCTTGGCACCCGACTCAAGTTCAGCACTGCTTACCATCCATAGACAGATGGTCAATATGAGTGCACGATTCAGATCTTGGAGGATATGCTGTAATCTTGTAAGTTAGACTTTGGAGGGTCTTGGGAAGACCATTTGCACTTAGTGGAATTCTCTTACAATAACAGCTACCAGACGAGCATCCAGATGGCACCATTCAAGGCTTTGTACGGCAGAAAGTGCAGATCACTGATATATTGGAGTGACGTTGGCGAGCGTCAAATACTGGGTCCAGAGTTGGTGATGCAGACCGTTGAGAAGGTGAAGCAAATTCAAAATCATCTTCGTTCAGCTCAGGACAGACAAAAGCATTGGGCTGATACACACAGATGACCTTTGGAGTTCAAAGAAGGAGAGCACGTATTCTTGAGGATCTCACCTACTCAAGGTACTATTCGATTTGGGAGCAGAGGCAAACTGAGCCCAAGGTACATTGGGCCATTTGATATTCTGGAGCGCATTGGTGAGGTGTGTATCGTCTTGCATTACCTCCATCTTTAGAGGGAGTGCATGATGTATTCCATGTCTCACAGCTGAGAAGGTACGTGGCTGACCCAAGCCACGTAGTCGATCATTCTGAGATTACAGTGGGACCTAGCTTGAGATATGAAGAGCAACCAGTTGGGATACTGGACATCAGTGAGAAGATATTGCGAGGTCAGACGATTAGACTAGTTCGAGTAGCTTGGAAACATCATTCTCCCATCGAATCTACCTGGGAACGAGAGGATATCATACGCCAGCATTATCCTCACATATTTGAAGATACAGGTATAAACTAAGCATTTTTTTTAGTTACCATATTTTAATTTCCTTTAGTAGTTAATTCTTTGATTGCGAGGACGCAATCCTCTTAAGGGGGTAGATTGTAAATACCCAGATTTTTTAGAAATTACAAATAAATTTTTGGGAATTTTCTGCTATGTTTATATAATTAAATAAATGTTCTTCTGAATTAAATATTTTTAAGTAATAAAAATAAATATTAAAATAATATAAAAATAATATTTTTTGGTGTAAAATAAAATATTAGACTTACTGCAATTTTTTTGGGATTTATTGGACCCCAGAACTAATTTTAAAGACCAAAAAATTAATATTTTATTTAAACCAAAATAAACCACAATAAACCGAATTGAACCAACCGGTTTAACCCTGAACCGAACCATCCTGAACCGAACCCAAAACCTTAGCGGGTCGGGTCGGATCTAAACCCGACCCATACCCGCTAACCCGACCCGTAAACCTTTCTTCAGTAACTGAAGAAACCCAACCCTTTTGACGACCGCCGCCACTTCAACCGCCGGCCGCTCGCCTCCTCCCCGCCGTTCACCTGTCGACTGTTCGACTTCCCTCCGGTGCCTCTCGGCCTCCTCACCGGCTGACGGTTCCCCTCCCCCAACCGTCGACCACCCCTATAAAAACCCAACACCACCACTCCACCGCTCCCATCCACCACCATCACTATCTCCGGCCACTCCAGCTCCGGCCACCCAGATCTCCGCCGCCCTGAGCTACCGCCTACGACCCGACGGCCACAACAGCCACCACCGACGAGAGCAGCAGCCGCACAACGCCACCGCCGCCGGTCGACCCCCGCCGTGCCTTGCCACGTTGTCGAAAACATAATCAAGGTACCTGTCTCCCCCCTCGTGTAACTCCCTACGCGTTGATCTAATTTTTGTTATGTCAAATCATGCGCGTACCCTGCGTGACCCTCTCGAACCTCGTGCAACTCGTTCGAGGTATCGTGTCCTGTGTCGATCGCAAACTGCGACGCAAAATCAGGAAAATAAATTCCCTTTTCTGAAAATTCAGAAAATGTCCCGAACTCCCTAGTTCGAGACCGTTTTGCGACCAACCTGTTATATATTTTCAAAATTGGTTTGAATAATTATTTAGACCATATGACCAAGTTTTAAAATCCTATTTTAGTTCAATTTATTAAGCTGTAGTTTATAATATTTTCGAGGGTAAAATTGGCCAAAAACTTGGTCTTTATAAAACCCTAATTTTCCCGGAACTGGGTGCGCTCCGCTAAACGAGGTGACTTGGTCGTGTGCGAACTTCACCGAAAGGTACGGGCTGTCAATACGGACATGTGGGATTTCGCAGAAGTTGATTTGGATGTGCATGCACACCGGAATCAACGCGTATCCGTCGACAATACCCCGTATCGGCCCTGTTCTGAAACTCATTGTAACTTCGTATATGTTCGTTGTATCGAGACGAAACTTGCGCCATCGGACTCGTAGCAATACGTTGGTCCTGTGACCCAAGTTTGGTTCGATTCTGAGAACGTTGACAAAATTCCGTATCGTGGGCCCTACGACTCCACTTGACGGACGATTTTGTGATCGGCTCATCGGAATCCAGTTATGAACATTCCATTGGGTTCGTATCGTCATTTCGGACTTGTAGACACTAAGATTGACAAATTTGGAGAATATTATCTCTGGCATATTTTTCGGTGCGAAGCGGGCCACATGTGGACCCCGCTTTGACCAGAAACTGCCAATTTTGCTCCTATGTCCAAATTGGACTTATGGACAAGCAATTCTAGCTATTTGATATCTTCTAAACCTGATAGTTACGTTTATTTCAGCAATCGGAGGAGTACCTGCAGATTCCGCTGATACCAGAACTACTGTTGGAATCCAAACCCCAGGCAAGTGTACCTTGCTATACTTGCAGTAATTTGGTTCATATTATTCTCTTGAGTTATTTATGTGATATATCTATTCAACCTAGGACCGTGTGACCTTACTTAACGTCTGAATAATATTTGGGTGTCAACGCCGTACGCGGAGTTGTGTAACGTCACCTAGAGATGGATATCGAAACCCTATACATTCTTGTGCTTGCATTATCAAGTACGTCATACCACATGACACCTGACACTATTCATGAGACAAAATCTTCCTGAGATATTCATGGTGATTCTGTATAGGCTACATGATTTGTGACATAGATTTTATATTCATAGCTATCATATGACTTGCTGCATTAGATATGATCTTGCGTGACATGGATATGAGACGTTGTGGACATGAGACGTGTGATTACATTGGATAGGGAGAGACACACAAGCTACAGGCTGATTTTATATATGTATTTATTATTGTGAGACCGTAGACTCGACATCAGAGCTAGGCACATTACGTGATATTGCTGCTACCGGCACCCCGACACCGAGCTTGTAGTAGTCTCAGCCTGATACTAGTGATGCTATCACTTACATTTCATATAGCTGGTTACATAGTTTACCCTATTGTTTCATTCATTATTGCACTGCATGTATTTTGGCTTGAGTTATTCTTGTACCTTGCTATGTCCCCTGAGGACCTGGATCCGGATTATGTCCCCAGGTATAGCAGAGGAGTTCTATCCCGAGGTATACGGGGCAGGAGCAGAAGCAGGAGCAGGAGCAGACACTGGAGCTGAACCGATCCCCGAGGATGAGGTGATGGCCGAGGATTTCTCCTGAGTATCTGTTATCTATACTCAGTATTTGCTATTATCATACTCTTTCATTTCTGGTCTGTTGAACCATTGTATCAGACTTATTATCGGGTTGTTCCCCGATTTACTTTATTGAGACTTGATGGTGGTTATATTTCATTTTGTTGATATTGATCATATTATTCTTCCATGGATGAGAATAGATTGTGACATGTTTAGTAGTCCTTTACTATTGTTTTACAGCTTAAGTACACCTGTGTGCTGCTGGCCATTGCCACGTGTCCAGTCCCTCGATATTTTGGGACTGGGGCGTGACAAGATCCTTGCCCCCTCCTTGCTCCAATAGCCTCCAATGGTAAGTATAGAAGGAATTGAGAGAGAATTTGGGTAGGGATTGATGTAAGGATGAAGTAAATTGGAAGAGAAATTTTTTAGATCTAGAATGAAATGAAATGAATGAAGAAAGAGAGAGAGAGGGAGTCTCTCTCCTACCCCCTTATGTCCGGCCCCTTACCCACTCTCCAAGAAATGTGTAAAGTCAAAAATACCCCTTGGGCTTGTCATAAAGAAAAGTTTTAAGGAATGAAGGCTCTACTCCTAATGGTTTGACTAATTAATCACCAACTTAATGAATTGGGCTTGATTATTGGGCTCAAGTCTAACTAGAAATAATGTTGGTCCAAGAGTCATGTCTAATCTACTTAGGTCCACTAACACAAGTACAAACTATAATGTAACATCTAACAATAAAAATAGTGCAAAAAATAATTATACAATATGCACAATAATTATAAAAATGACCAAAATATACTTCCTAGAAAAATGTGGTAGTGACAGAGCCTTAATTTTGTAGTTACTTTCATTTTCGACAAGTGTTTTAAATTTTTTAAATATACCAAATGCCTCCGATTTTTGTTTTAAGAAATATACCCAAGTTTTTCTAGAGTAATCATCAATAGGGAGAAGAAAATATATATTCTTGCCATAGGAGCAAGGTTTGATTGGTCCACATATATCGGTGTGCACAAGTTACAATGGCTCCTTGGCTCTTGTGGTGGCCTCCTTGGGAAAACTTTTTCTAAATTACTTTCCAAGTAAACATCCTTCACATAATTGATCCAGATGGTTGATGTAAGGCTAACCTCTTACCATTGATTTTGTAGATAGTAGTTTTAGTCCCCCAAATTTCAAATGTCCTAAGTGCCAAAGCCAAAAAGTATCTCCATAGCATGCCTTTAGGCACATTGCCACATTATTTTGAATATTTAGTAAGAACATTCTACTTCTTGTCATTGGCACTTTGGCAATCAAATTATTTCTTTGATCTCTTATTGAAAGGCTACGATCTCTCAAGTGGATATCATACCCTTTCTCTAAGAGTTGTCCCATGCTCAAAATATTGTTTTTCATATTTGGGATATAATAGACATTGAAAATAAATTGATGCCTTCCATATTTCCAACGAATTAGAATTTTACCTTTTTCCTTCACCGGTATTTTGGATTCATCCCCAAATGTGACATTGCCGCTGATGGAATCATCAAGCCCCACGAACATGTTCTTACTTCCACACATATGGTTGCTTGCACCGGTGTCAAGGTACCAAGTATTCTTCTCCATACTTTCTTCTCCTTTGTGTGCCAACACTAGAGTTGAGTTCTCTTGCATTTCTTCTTTAATACAGTGAGCATTTTTACTACCAAAATATGATGAGCGACATTTTTAGCGACGTCATAATAAAATGTCGCTAATATTAAAGACTTGAGCGACTTCTAAAATAAACGTCGTTATACGTCGCTATTGGCGACACATAGCGACGTTTAGCGACTACTTCATTTATTTAAAGAATAGTCGCTATAAGCTTCTTTAACGTCGCTAAACATCGCTGATTTTTATGGTTTAGCGACGTATTTACCGATGTTGTTTTTTTAATTTTTAGCGACATTTTTAGTGACGTCTCTAACATCACAAACTTTTAAATTAGCGACGTTTAGCGACGTCTATTTATGACATTACTAATTTTTTTAATATAGATTTCAGGGTTTCATTTCCCCTCACTCTCATCCTAAATTTTTGAAAAGCCCCCTATCCCCCCCCCCACCGGCGAAGTACCTTCTTACCCCCACTCCGGCGAAGTACCCCCCTCCGGCATCCTTCTCCTCCCCCCGTCCCTGCCCCCCCCAAAGGCTCTCTCCCTTCTGTGCTCCGGCTCCCCCCCTCTGTTCTCCGGCTCCCCCCTGTGCTTCGGCTCCCCCCTTCGCCTCCGGCTCCCCCCTCTGTGCTCCAGCTCCCCCCCTCTGTGCTCCGACTCTCCTTCCGCCTTCGGCTTTCGACCAATCATCCCCCCTCCTCGGTCTGGTAAACCCTAAGCCTAATTCTCATGTATATAAGTTTTAAGTGTGTGTGTGTATGTATGTGTGTGTGTGTATATATATATATATATATATAAGTGTGTGTGTGTGTGTGTGTGTGTGTGTGTGTGTGGTGTTGTGACATGGAGGTGACGAGAAGGGGATGTGGTGCTCGGGTTTCAGAGCAGTCCAGTACTTGTGGAGAGTGTTATTAGCAGTGGAGGTGAGTGTTCTCAGATATTAGGGATGATCGGGCAAGTTATATGTGACAACAACTACTGTAGTACATATAATTAGAAAAGCAGCATCAACAACAAGCATTAACAACAGCAATAGCACGAAAGCATAGTAGCAACAACAATATTTAGTTACAACAGCAGCAATAATTTACAATTAGAGCAGCAGCAGACAATAGGGAGGCAAGGCAGAAGCTGTTTGCAATGCCTACAAATGGCATCAGTAGGCAGCACCTGATGGGGGTAAAATCATCTAATGCATGAGAGGAAGGGTGGGCATTGTGTGGGGTAGAAGCAATTATATGTGAGTTATGTGAAAAATATTGAGTAGGACAGCAGTAGCAAATCATGGCTAGGGAGCAGTTAATTGCATTGCCTTTATACTTCATAACCGTTGATTTTGGGGGTTCCTTTGATATTATATATATAGGATGTGGTCAGGATATTGGATTATATGAGAAGTGTTGTAGGTAGTGTGGGAGAGTGGCAATTTGGTTATGACACAACACAGGACATGAAACAGACCCTAACCCAAAGCCGAGACACAACACAGACCCTAACCCTATCTGAGTTAATTAGACGCAGTCTTGGGTATCAAGTGAGGTATTGTGCAGTGCACACTTGTGCACAGTGCAGTGAGGGTATGTGTGTGTGTATATCTCGGTGCTGCAGACACTAACCCTATCCTAATCCTAACTCGGTCACACACACACACGTGCGTACACTAACACCAACCCAAACTCATACACGCGGACACACTAATACGCATACACCAGCCCTAACACGGACACGAACACACACACACATATGTTTGTATCATGTCATCTCATGATACGTATGATGAAATTGTAGGACACATGGATATGAAAGGTTAGGACACGATATCGAGGATAAGGTTGTAAGCATTTTCTCTGACACAGACACACGCATACAATCAAGTGTGGATATCATGTAGTGTATCAGTGTGTGTTGTCATGCCCCAGTCCCAAAATACGTAGGACTAGGAATACATAAGCATGCCAGCCGTATGCATATGGCAACTCCAATATATGGATACCATAATACATACGTACGCTGTAATATGAATATTAACTCACATGTGGTATATATATATATATATATATATATATATATATATATATATATAGTCACAAGTCACAGAAATAATAATCTCATCCACATAAAGTATCAGTAAAGAAATAACTAAACTAGAATAATGAGTCAGAGTAATCCAAAAATAATAGTCGGGTGGAGACAAATCCACTACCAAAGACTATATCCAAAACTAAAATGAGAGAGAAGGATAAATCTCCAATATAAAATAAGATGATGATAGAAGTGTAATCAGTTAAGAAGATCCATCACTAGAGATAATCAATGATGCTCAGAAGGTAAAATCTCCTCGAAAGAGATAAGTAGTAAGTCCTGATCCGTGCTCCTACGAATAGTCAAGATTGTCTACACCTGGAAAGGGACTAGGTCCTCAGAGGGACGTAACAAGATACATAGAAGCATGCCAATTTGAATACAATAAATATGCATAATAGACAGAAAATATATAAGTACGCTGTACAAGACAATCTATATGAATGCATAATGAGGACAACTTTTCGACGTATGGGCATGGGTAGGCTACTTGATCTAAATCTCACAACTCACACACACGACAGGGACATCAGAAATCGACATACCTTGGGGGTAGCGACCAGCGCCACACCAGAAATCGACATACCTCGGGGGTAGCAACCAGCGCGACACACTACCGTAGTGCGTGCTAGATACTATGGTTTACCAAAGTGGTTATAGCCCATACGTCTAATGATTGTCCTTCCCTCCCATGATACTATGTGTTAAGTGTGTGTCAACATATATATAGTATATAATTATGACTGAAAGAAAATACACATGCAATGAATTTATAAAAAATATAATAAGCATGCAAAGTACTGTAAGCAATTTGGCAAGGTGTCTTGCCTGATCTGAAAAAGAATAAAGTTCCAACTCATGGCGTCGTCCGATCTACCCGTCACATAAATTAAACAAGTTAGGTTACAAAAGTGGGTGAATAGGTTCCTCCATTTTAATCTATTTTAATTCTGAATAAAATAACCTAAAATAGTATTTTAATCTTATTATAATGTAATTTTATTGTTAAACCCTAATTTTGGTCCAAAGAAAGTCAACTTTAAGGATTTGTGATCCGGAGCACGCAAATCGAGGTAATCCGTTGACCAAAAAGTCAACCAACTCAAATTCTAGATTTGTGTGTAAAATTCTATAAATTTTAGCGCTACATAAATGTCAGAATTGACGGTTTTATAAAATCACAAGTCGGTAAAGAGTTATGGCCACAAGGGCGAATAGATGACAGTTTTCGCTGATTTCCTATTTACGTCTACGTTGCACAAATTTTACAGTAGATTAAATTTACATGTTAAATTCTGGAAATATTATTTTATGTAAGTTCATCATGTCAACTTTCTGAAACTTCAAACGGTTCATAATTCCGAATTCGGAATCTCCCGAAATCTCGAAAATACGAAAATGCGTTTGATTTCGGACAGCTGGCACTTTTAGAAATTTTTGGAAAAATAGGTTCATAAATTATTAAAATAATTTATATAATCAGAAAACTAACCTTGATATTATTCTAACAAAAAAAATTGGAGCGCATTTGGAGTCCGAAGATAGGAGATATCGTCTTTTTAAGTCGTCATAACTATTAGAAAATGAGGCTGAATTTATGACAAATTTTAACTGTTTTTGGAACAAAAAAGAGAGGAGTTTGGGGAAAAATATATGAAAAAAGAGTTTATTCCATAAGTCTAATAGATATTTATAATGGTGGAGAATATGACTAGGATTGGTTAATTTGGATATGATTAGGATCAGTTTAAATAAGGATAGGATATGCATGAAGTTTATTTTCTAGTAGGCTCAGGATTTGAATTAATTTAAAATAGAGTTTGAGTTTATTTCAATAATTTATAATCTTAAATAGAATTAAAGATAATACAAATAATTTATATATAATCTTATTAATATCTATTAACACTAAATTAGCATATATCTAATATTAAGACTATATATATCCAAATAAATTCTAAATAATTTTAAAAATATAAATAAATTTTTTAAAATTCTAAATAAATTACAGAAAAATATAATTAAATATTTTAACCTAAAATATATATTTGGTAGGAACAATATGCAAATATGGTCTCATAGTAAATTATGAAAGTCCTAAAAATTTACGTTTCCTATGTTTTAATTACCCAAAAATTCTAGAAAAATCTCCAAAAATCTAAAATAGCCTAAAAATAATTCTAATAAATATTTATATAAGTAAATATATCAAAAAAATTTATTTTCTAATTAACTAAGAGAATACTCTAAAAAATTCAATATTTAAAATAATCTATAATAATATAAAATACACATAAAATACCTATTTTGGGTGAGGGAGTTTATAATCTACCCAACTTACAAAAACTTTGTCCTCGAAATTAAAAATAAGGAATGATTTGTTATATCTTTCACATTCGTATCTATGACAAGTCAACCGCAATCTTCTCAAAAAAATTAAATGACAAAATCTATTCAAGTCCGACACAATCTCTTCAAAATTAAAATAACCACTGTTTAAATCAAAATATAATCTATCATAATCTCTTTTAGATTTTTAAATAATTAACATCCAAATTTAATTCAAATCTATATGACATGTTGAAGATTTAAATAACCCACATCAAATTTTATATCACGATTTTCAACTATCATAATCTCATATAGATTTGAAATAATTCTAATCAAATCTTATTCCTATATTTCAACTTAAGAATTTTGGACTCTTCAAATTTTAAATTCAATTTTTATTATCAACATTTCAAATAGGTGATCCAACATTCAAAATTCAACTTTTAATTCAAATCATCAAATTGTAAAATTTTGAATTCAATCCATCAATGTACATGTTTAGAGTTCTATTTTTTTTCTCAAGATTTAAATTGTTAATTTGAATCTCCAATATTCAAAATTTAAATCATGTACTCAAATTATAAATATTTGGTCTGCAATATCAAAGTTTTAAAATTTATTCTATAAGAAATTCTTATCTTTAAAGTTAAATCATCATAATCTAAATTATTCTTCTAAAAATTCTCAAAATTAAAATGACTTAAATCTTTCAATCTAATCTCACTTGATTACAATCTAAATTTTTTTACCTCAAGTTGACAATGTAACTTCTACCCAACTTAGAATTTACCAATCTATCACATAGGCTATACATTTAAGAAAAACGTCCTCAAATTATTTAATCGTGTTATTCAATCCACAAAATATCTCACATATTTTATGTCCTTAATTACAAAAGATAGTCACCAAGTAATGTGATTGGCCTATGGGGTATATCTAGTACTCTCCGTGTATCAAACTTATACCAAGCATGAGCGTTCATCTTTCTGAAATATGGGAAGACGGAAATCAACAATAAAGAATTCAATGAGGAGGTGATAGAATACAAGTACGGGGTTCAAAGCGATTAAAGAATTCAAAAGGGAGTGGCCAAGGCAGTTATGGATTGAAATCTTATTTTAGTAAATTTCTATTCACATGCTCACATCAAAAGGGTTATGTACCTGATGTGATATGCTCTGACTAGTCTAGAGGGCAAGTATATTCGTCTAACAAGTTGAGTCAACTATATCTCAATCCACATAAAGTAGTCATGCGAAGAGCGAACCAAGCGCACTAAGGTTGATTAGACCATAATACACTGATTCTGATTTAGACAATGTATTAGTGTGGGCCCCCAATAATACATATGTCATGAACAAGCTTGATAAAAGAATAAGCTTGCAAAACTAGGCTATAATAGCAGCATAAGTCGAGGTAGTACAGAAAATATAGGTATGCTGGATTATGATGAGTGAAAGTACAAATTAAGTAATTTAAAACTAAAGGATAATCATAAAATCACAATCTAAATGAATAACTCAATTATTAAGTTCTAACTACTAAGTACATAATTTAAGACTAACAAACTACAATCCTACCAAACTATGTATCCTAAAATAAAAGAAAATTACTTGGCCTACAATCAGAAGGGTTAGGTGGCACGAATTGAAAGATAAAAGAAAATTTTAGTCGTCGCACCAATAGCGAGCGTTAAGGTTTCGGAGGAACAAAATATGAAATTAAATAGAGAGACTCTTGATAATATCATAATTTTCTAGGGAAAGATGGTATGCTAATCTCTGTGTTCGAGGTATGATCAAGGAAAATATGATATTCTTTCCTCTTGGCTTCCTAAGGTACTGTTCTGCTAATATCAAGACAATGATCTAAATTTATAGTTCTAATATTATCTCACTATGAAAGTTAGGTTTAGTCCTAATGTTCAATCTTGGATTTCTATTGGTTCCTCAATACTAGGGTCAAACAATATGGTCAAATTTCTTACTAACCCTAGTAGTGTCTATACTACTCTTAAGTCCTTCATAAATATATCAAGGGATAATGGTAAACCAATCTACAGGTAAGGGATGCTAGGATTCATTAGGTATTCTAAACTTAGTGATGTACCAATATTCTAGTTGTATTCTTAGTAGGTGTGTTACCCTAATTATCATCCTAACAACAAGGATTCATATATTCTAGTAGAAGGCTATACTCAAGGAACTATTAGGGAAGTACATGAATCAAGCAGGATGCAATTATTTAAATAGAACAGATAGGAAGGAAGGTGAGTCATAGTCAAATGTGGATGAGATCCTATACTCTAATTCTAGGTGCAGGCTTGCTCGGTACAGTAACGTAACCGAGACAATATGCTCTAGACCTGCATGGGCCACCACAAAAATATGTCACGCCCCAGTCCCAAAATACGTAGGACTAGGAATACGTAAGCATGCCAGCCGTATGCATATGGCAACTCTAATATACGGATACCATAATACATATGTATGCTATAATCTGAATATTAACTCACATGTGGTATATATATATAGTCACAAGTCACAGAAATACTAATCTCATCCACATAAAGTATCAGTAAAAAAATAACTAAACTAGAATAATGAGTCAGAGTAATCCAAAAATAATAGTTGGATGGAGACAAATCCACTACCAAAGACTATATCCAAAACTAAAATGAGAGAGAAGGATAAATCTCCAATATAAAATAAGATGATGATAGAAGTGTATCAGTTAAGAAGATCAATCGCTAGAGATAATCAATGATGCTCAGAAGGTAAGACCTCCTCGAAAGAGATAAGTAGTAAGTCATGATCCGTGCTTCTGCAAATAGTCAAGATCATCTACACCTGGAAAGGGACCAGGTCCTCAGAGGAACGTACCAAGATACATAGAAGCATGTCAATTTAAATACAGTAAACATGCATAATAAATAGAAAATATATAAGTATGATGTACAAGATAATATATATGAATGCATAATGAGGACAACTTTTCGACGTATAGGCATGGGTAGGCTACTCGATCTAAATCTCACAACTCACACACACGGCAGGGACATCAGAAATCGACATACCTCGGGGGTAGCGACCAGCGCGACACCAGAAATCGACATACCTCGGGGGTAGCGACCAGCGCGACACACTACCGTAGTGCGTACTAGATACTATGGTTTACCAGAGTGGTTATAGCCCATATGCCTAATAATTTTCCTCCCCTCCCATGATACTATGTGTTAAGTGTGTGTCAACATATATATAGTGTATAATTATGACTAAAAGAAAACACACAGGCAATGAATATATAAAAAATATAATAAGCATGCAAAGTACTGTAAGCAATTTGGCAAGGTATCTTGCCTGGTCTGAAAAAGAATGAAGTCCCAACTCAAGTCGTCGTCCGATCTACCCGTCACATAAATAAAACAAGTTAGGTTACAAAAGTGGGTGAATAGGTTCCTCCATTTTAATCTATTTTAATTCTGAATAAAATAATCTAAAATAGTATTCTAATTTTATTATAATATGATTTTATTGTTAAACCCTAATTTTGGTCTAAAGAAAGTCAACTTTACGGATTTGTGATCCGTGGCACGCAAATTGAGGCAGACCAAAAAGTCAACCGACTCAAATCCTAGATTTGTGTGTAAAATCCTATAGATTTTAGTGCTACATGAATGTCGGAATTGATGGTTTTATAAAATCACAAGTCGGTAAAGAGTTATGGACACAAGGGCGAATAGATGACAGTTTTCGGTGATTTCCTATTTACGTCTACGTTGCACGAATTTTACAGCATATTAAACTTACATGTTAAATTCTAGAAATATTATTTTATGTAAGTTTATCATGTCAACTTTCCTAAACTTCAAACGGTTCTTAATTCCGAATTCGAAATCTCCCGAAATCTCGAAAATACGAAAATGCATCTGATTTCGGACAACTGGCACTTTTAGAATTTTTTGGAAAAATAGGTTTATAAATTATTAAAATAATTTATATAATCAGAAAACTAACCTTGATATTATTCTAACAAAAAAAATTGGAGCGCGTTTGGAGTCCGAAGATAGGAGATATCGTCTTTTTAAGTCGTCATAACTACTAGAAAATAACAAATTTTAACTGTTTTTGGACGAAAAAAAGAGAAGTTTGGGAAAAAAATATGAAAGAAGAGTTTATTCCATAAGTCTAATAGATATTTATAATGGTGGAGACTACTTAATTTAATACGACTAGGATTGGTTAATTTGGATATGATTAGGACTAGTTTAAATAAGGATAGGATATGCATGAAGTTGCTTTCCTAGTAGGCTCAGGATTTGAATTAATTTAAAATAGAGTTTGAGTTTATCTCAATAATTTATAATCTTAAATAGAATTAAAGATAATACAAATAATTTATATATAATCTTATTAATATCTATTAACACTAAATTAGCATATATCTAATATTAAGACTATATATATCCAAATAAATCCTAAATAATTTCAAAAATATAAATAAAATTCTTAAAATTCTAAATAAATTACAGAAAAATATAATTAAATATTTTAACCTAAAATAAATAATTGGTACGAACAATATGCAAATATGGTCTCATAGTAAATCATGAAAGTCCTAAAAATTTACGTTTTCTATGTTTTAATTATCCAAATATTATAGAAAAATCTCCAAAAATCTAAAATAGCCTAAAAATAATTCTAAATAAATATTTATATAAGTAAATATATCAAAAAAAATTATTTTCTAATTAACTAAGAGAATACTCTAAAAAATTCAATATTTAAAATAATCTATAATAAATGTAATAATATAAAATACACACAAAATACCTATTTTGGATGAGGGGGTTTACAAGTGTCAACTATGTATCCTGACCAAAAAAATTGACACTGGATATCCATGACATGAATTTTCAAATAGAAAGTCATGGCCTAAATAAATATCAATTATGGATATCCAGGATACAGAGTTGACACTCACTGATACACTGCAATATGAGTATCCAGGATACAGAGTTGAACGAAGAAGTATCAGTGCTAGGACTAGGTGTATCAGTGCATGTACTGTATTCCTAAGTATTTTTATGTGTGTGTAGACGAGTAGACTTGTGACATGTACTGTAATTTGACTATTTTCTTGAATGATGTCTATTCATCTTTGCATATCTGGAGTGAGTGTCATTTGGATAATATACACTACCAAATATTCGCATGAGTATATACTTGAACGATATCTATTCATCTTTGCAGAAGTATCTAGAAATGGATATGAATTACTATCTGCGTCATCGTTCGTGGATGTACAATTGTCATCCTGATGACATGTGCGGTGTGAGAGATGAATTCATAGAGGGTGTATAGCAGTTCCTGCAGTTCGCCAAGATGTTCCCTCAGTACATGGACGGTACCAAAATTAAGTGTCCGTGTGTGAGATATCGCAACTTGAAATATCATCCAGAAGTGGAAGTCACATATTATTTGTACTCGAAGGGTTTTATGCCGAATTACTATCAGTGGATCGCACACGAAGAACTTGTGTCTTTAGCATCGGAGTCGGAGCCTTATGTGGAGCTGTATATGGATGTCCACGACCATGCTGCTTACGATGACGGGTGGGTGAACATGGTTTTTAATACGACGGGGCCTAGATTCGATCCGGACAATCATGATGCAGATGAGGAGGTACCAAATGCCAATGCTGCGAAGTTCATAAAGTTGCGGAAGAATGCAAGGACTCCATTATATCCTGGTTGTGAGGATCATTCACCGTTGGAGATGGTTACAAGATTGTTGGGCATCAAGTCCTCCAGTACTGCTTACTGTTGGTTTTGGATCCTCGGTACCAAGTACTCCAGTATATCGACCAGTCACATCTCCGACTACGACAACGTTACGTGGCAACACTCCTGGGATGAGTAGTTTCAGGCATGAGACTACTCCCTCGTCCAGCGTTCCTTTTGCTGACAGAACCATGGAGACAGTTGAGCATATGACGGAGGTTGAGCTGACGTCGACCCAGCATCAGCGAGATCCTCCATGCGCACCTTGGAACAAGACGAGGACGGAGATTTGGACCGACGGTACAAAATAAGTCAATTAGTTGGTTTAGCATCATATATATCGTGTATTTCTTTATTCATCATGTATTCACTTTTTCTATAAAAATAATTATATATGTATAGATATCGTCCCTCGTCGGTACAGAGACGCATGAGCCACTTTCTAAGGTACAACTATGGTGGCCCTTGGATCAACTACTATGATGCTCCAGATGAGAGAAAGGCATTCTGGTTTGCGTACTTCAAGATAAAAGTATATTATATCAATCATCTAATTTATGCATATTATATAACTTACTAAATTACTTCTTGTAGCAAACGTATTTTTATCCACCGCATCGGGCCGAGTTGATCGAGAAGATGTTTCATGTCGTTGTCGCCAAGATGATCCATGATGCTCTGGATGACCTGAAGGCTCGTGATCGCGAAGGAAAACCGATCCAAGGTTGGATCACGCCTGAGCAGTGGAGTGCGATGAGGGCTAGATTCAACGATCCGAGGTACAAGGAAAGGTCTGAGAATGCTAAGGCAGCTAGGAAGAAGGCAGCAAAGTGGTGTGGTGGCTCGAATCCGATGACGGAACATTTTCGTCGTTGATATATTTTTTATTTTAGATATATTATTTTAATGCAAGTACGATAAAATTGTAGTAGGATAAAATATTTAATTTTAGTACTAAATAATATATTTTTAATAGGTACAGAGGGGTGAGGATGCCAACATGGTGACCGTCTTCCTAGACATCCATCGAAAGGGCGGGAATCTCATTGATGAGAGGGATCGCAAACCTACGTAAGTATTACTTTACTTTGTGTTATTTTTAATATAACTTAGGAAATATGAAAATAAATACCCATGTAGTTAGTAATAAGTACCTTAGAAACATTAGCAATTATCGAGTATCCAAACTTTTCTAGGCCGAGTATCTTAGGCTGCGTGAGCGGGCGACTGCTAGTGCACCTACAACGGGAGAGGCTGGTACTTCCTCGCAGCCCTCTCCAGCTCCGTCAGCGGACAAGCTATGGGTGACTGTCGTTGGTGGTTTCCAGAGGGGTACGTACTATGGTACGGGATCCTATGATGCCCTTGTTGCGATGCAATCCTTTAGGGCCTCCACTACAAGTGTGCATTCCCCACAGCCCTCGCAGGCGTCGACCCGAGTCCAGAAGACCGTTGACCGTCAGATTGCATCCCTCCGTGACGAGTTGCTGCGAAGGATGGAGGAGCACCCCCTGTCCCAGCCGCAGGCAGACGATGAGATGCTCATTGTACGATTTGATACGCTCGAGCGCAGCATCATGGAGCTCAGGGATATGACAACTGATCTTAGAGTGTCGATAGAGCGCACCGTGACGGAGCTGCAGGCATCATAGTTGTCCATTGACGATGATGCATTATTTAATGGTTCATAGCAGTACGAGGCTGTTATCTACCATGGATTCATACAACCATCGACTAACAGCGTTGGAGCAGATACGTCCTCCTAGTGCGTCTTCATCGACACAGACTCCATCGACGTCACTGCCTTCTTCATCGACATCCGTGTCGATTTCACGGGAGCAGTATGATTTATTCTTATCCCTGTTGCGCAACGATGGTCATCCTCCTGCAGATCCGCAGTAGTCCTAGTTAGGATAGTTTACTGATTGTTTGTGTTTTGACCTATGATATTTGGTAATTTATGAATATTCTTTATTTTTGAGGCTTTCAGACTTGCACTTAGTTGTGTGAATATTTAATTTATTCTTTACGACAAGATTTTCTCCTGACTCGGTTTGTAATCTCAATATTTTGTTTTATTCAAATTTTACTATATTATTCATATTAAATGTATGTTAATTTACCAGTGTTGAGTGTTCCACCGAAGGGGTCGGTGAACCCAGCGAATTCAACGGAGAGTTGCTCCGGGTCTATTTATATAAATTATGAATTCATAAAGTGCACGAATATTGGTTTGGAAACTATTTTATATTTTATATTCTATATTTTATTTTTTTACTGAAAATTTAGCGACGTTTAGTGACGTTTATATACGTCGCTAATTATGTCGCTAAATCGTCGCTAAATAAGTCGCTAAATACGTCGCTGAATGTCGCTAAATTGCTGACATGGTAGTATTTGCCAGGTCAATAAAACGTCGCTAAATGTGTTTCAAATCGTCGCTAAATAAAAAAAATTAGCGACGTTTAGCGACACAAAATACGTCGCTAATTTAGCGGCGTTGCGTCGCTAAACGTCGCTAATATGAAAAATATTAGCGACGCAAATACGTCGCTAGAAAACGTCGCTATAGTAACATTTTTCCTGTCAGCGACTAGCTTAAACGCAACTTCATTGAAATGTCGCTAATTACGTCGCTAAATTTTTTTAGCGACATTTTTAGGCCATTTAGCGACATTTTCAGACGTCGCTAATTTGACTTATTCTGGTAGTGTTTCTTCAATGTTTCTAGTTGTGTTTCTACAATCCGATACATAATGTCCAAGCTTATGACAATTATAGCATTCTACTTGAGATTTATCATACATTTGGCTTCCATCTCTTCTTGTGAAGCTTCCTCTTCCACGTCCTCTTGTAGGATAATTTTGCCGTCTTTCTCCATTGGTGAATGTCTTGTAATGAGTTCTTCCTTCTCTTCCACGACCTCGAACACGATCACGACCATGACCTCTTTGACTTCTTTGATTGGTAAATGTTTCTTCTTTCTCCTTGAATGTGAGCTTCGTTTGAAGGACTTGCTCCAATGCCGCCTCCTTCTTCTTTTTCCTTTCTTCATAGGCCTGTAATGAGCCATTAAGTTGCTCAATAGTCATGGACTCCAAGTCTTTGGTTTCTTCAATAGTTACTATAATATGCTCAAATTGTGGAAGTAGAGAGCGAAGAATTTTCACCATTTCTTTTCAGTTGATTAACAATGGCTAAAACTCTAGAAAAGTAGTCCAGAATAGTTTTAGACTCTTTCATATGTAAAATTTTAAATTCACCTCTTAAATTTTGGAGGCGTACCTTCATCACCTTCTCCTCTCCTTTGCAAGAAATTTGAAGTTTCTCCCATGCTTCTTTGGAGGTTGTTGCACTTGAAATCATCTCTAACGCATCATCATCTACGGCTTGGTAGATGAGAAAGAGAGCTTTCTTGTCCCTCTTTCTTGAAGCTTTCAATATCTTCCTTTGAGCTTGAGATAATGAAGTCTCATCTTGTAGCTGATCATAGCCTTTTTCGACGACCTCCCATGCATCTTGTGCTCCTAGCAAGGCCTTCATTTTGATGCTCCAATTGACATAGTTGCTCTTGTTGAGGTCGGGAACTTGGAAGGGAGTCATCTCGCTTGCCATCTTCGACCTCGAACCGCCTCGCTCTGATATCACTTTGTTGGAATTGTGGTAGGCCAGCTAGCTAGGAGAACTAAATTGGAGAGTGAGAAATATAGAGAGAAGAATATGGTGGAAGAGAAGAGTGGTAATAAAGAAACTTTATAAGAGCACTAAACTTCTAATTCTTGTCGTGTACAAAATGAGGGAAGAGCACCCCTATTTATAGGACTCTTGAAAGAGTGTACACACTAATTAAATATAACTTTGGATCTTTCTAGGCTCTTTTACAATTATAATATGAAGACATCTCTAGAACATAAATATTTTAAATGACCAAGAACATTCTAGACATAAAACATTATAGAATATGGACTAAAGCAAAAAATGGTCATATGAATAAAGCCCAATAGTAGTGGACCAAGTAGATTTATTGGGCTCGAATCAAGTTTATTTTTCCAACAAAGGAGGGGGGAATCATCACCGGCCGGAGGGAGGAGTAGTTTATTTTTTATTTTTTATTTTTTTTTGATATGAAGTTGAAACAATTTAATAGTTGATGGTATTAAGTTGTTGATAAAAAAAATTTAGAATATTAAGCTTAACAACTTGAGAAGTTAAGGATATTAAATTATAATTTAGCCAAATATATATACATGTGGATATTATGCCAATTTCTCTATGTAAGAGTACGTGATCTTTGACTAAAGTTTAGAACTACTTTGAATGTTAGATCATTGCACATGGTGCATAATTCTATACTACAACAACATAACAGCACTACTGTACAAGAAAGCTGGTGAGAACTTGTCTGTTGATATCTGTAAGTTTGTTGTCAGCAATGAGCTAACTTAGATTGTAACTACAAAAAGTACATGTGGGGGATATTATATATTTATATGTCAATCATCTTTCTAAAGTTGATCTTGGATTTAGGTTACTTAAACATTAGATTATTGCACATGGGCAATAATTTATACTCCCCGATCATCCATGTGAGAACAATGTGATGCGGAAATTTAATATGTAAATCAACAAAATAATATTTTTTTGCACCCCCCTGAAAGGAACTTTTAGTTTAGTTGCACGATAACAATCAGAAAACAGAAGCATATACTTGAGTCACATAATTAAATAGTTGGCAACTTATCATACATGGAATATTATTTTGCATTGTAACAAAAAGGGAAGTTATTCGCTTTGGCGGAGAGAAACCTATGTTGCACAGACAAAAAAGAGACTTTGTATCCGTATGATATTGTGTCCTTGATCTAATTGTGCAACATTAATAGAAAAATTTATATGTATCTATTTCAAAATGTATGCACCATCTAACCTTAGTGTCCTTATTTGTTTGTGTTCATATTTGTGCAACATAGAAAAAAAAAAAAAAGACTTTACAAACCGGTGCACTCCAAGCCTTAATCAGGAGTTGTTTTGAACATATGCTAACTTGAAGATGTCAAATAATTCATGAAACTATGTGATGGGTCAAACAACAAAGTTCTTTAATTTCTTTTTCTAGCTTAACTTTTTGTTTTTTTACAAAAAATAAAAGTTGGAATCAAATAAACTCAAACATATAAAATTCGAATCTCTCTCTCTCTCTCTCTCTCAATTCTCTAAGTTCTACAACCATATTTGTGTTGGAGTGGGGGGTTACCAACCTATGTGAAAAATATTCTGGAGTGCGACGAGTGTCATCCGTGTGTCGAAAAAGTTCAAAAAGTACATCGAACGTTGTGTTTTGGAACATTTATGGTAAGCAAATATTATATTAAATTTTTATCTTTGACTTTAATTATATATTTATGATTGGATCTTTCATATATTAACTTTCCATATAATTGGATTTTCAATTTATGGTAAGCCAATTTATGATTTGATTTTCATTAAATATATGATTGAATGTAATTGGATTTCCGTAAATATTTTTGGCTTCCATATATATATTTTCATATGTAAACCCTAATTCATAGAACGGTTTATAAAAATGCTCATGCAATATACAACAAAAAGAGAGGGAAAAAGGTGGCAAGAGTGCCATTGCAACTTTGGAGAGGAGAAAAAATAATTGAAGGCCGTTTCGGAGAAGAAGATCAATTTGGGGTATTTCTCATTGTCTTTTTTCTTCTTGGTTGTAATCTATTTTCTGTTCCAAAGAGTTACGGTGATCCGTGTTGGATCGGTGATGAGCTTGTAGAAGGTGTAATCTCTTTATTCCATTAGTGGAGGTTCATCAAGGTTGGACTCCGATCGTCCCGTGGATTTTTTCATCTGAATTTTTCACGTAAAAATCTCTATGTCTGCAATTTGTGTTTGGTATTTTTTGGTTTGTACGTTTTTCTCGGTTCTCTCGCAGGTACTCTCTAGTTTGGGGAACGGTTTTCGCATTTCGTTTTCAACAATGTGGTATCAGAGCCAGGTTCTGGAATTTCAGAAGGGTGTCAGGAGTTGGCAGGCAAACCAGGGAGAAGAGATGGACGCGAAACCGGTGCGCATGGTAAACCTGAACGGTACCAACTATCATTACTGGAGGAGCAAGATGAAGGATCTGCTATTTGTCAAGAAGCTGCATCTGCCATTATTTGCTTCCGAGAGGCCCAGTGACAAATCCGAAGAGGATTGAAAGTTCGAGCATATACAAGTATGTGGGTACATCAGGCAGTTCGTTGACGAGAACGTGTACAACCACGTTGTTATTATTGAGCACGCGATGACACTGTAGGATAAGCTTGAATCTTTGTATGCGAAAAAGGCTGGAGTAAATAAATTGTTCCTGATCTGGATGATGATGGGTCTGCGGTACGAAGATGGCACATCCATTACAGATCATTTGAGTAAGTTCTAGGGCGTGGTTGACCAGCTATCCTCGATGGGAGTCATGTTCGACGACGAGGTTTAGGGACTATGGTTGTTGTGTACATTGCCAGACTCATGGGAGACCGTACGAGTGTCTATGATCGCTCCTGCTCCAGAAGGCGTGGTCATTCTGGAGTTTGCCAAGAGCGGGATACTAAATGAAGAGATGTAGAGACGTTCTCAGGGCACTTTATTCTCATCCTACTCATAAGCGCTTGTTTCAGAGAGCCGCGGAAGGGGTAAAAGCAGAGAAAGGTCCAAGGGTCGGTACGAGGACTTGGAGTGTTACCATTGTGGCAAGAAGGGTCACATCAAGCGAAACTTTTTCGCTTGGAAGAGAGAGAAGAAGGGCAACAAGGGGAAGTAGGGCGAGAATACTACAATGACGGCCTCGGCACATGAAGGCGATCTGATCATTATAGGTGATGAGGTAGTTATGAACCTCACCTGCGATGACAACTCTTGGCTGGTGGAGTTAGGTATTTCAGTGCACATATCTCACAACATGACACTATTTGGTACTTACACAACAGGCGACTATGAAGTGTTGAATATAGGCAATGGAGATGTGTCGAAGGCAGTTTCCATTAGAGATGTACATTTGAGGATAAATGACGGGTGCAGTTCTTGTTCTGAAAGATGTTCGTCATGTCCCTGATATCCGTTTCAACCTGGTGTCGGTTGGATGGTTGGATGACGAGAGTTTCTTCAATCTCTTCGGGAACAGTCAGTGGAAGCTTTCTAGAGGTTCAATGGTGATTGTCAGAGGAAGCAAGAGGTCCAGACTCTAC
Source organism: Iris macrosiphon (assembly GCA_036927795.1). Classification (NCBI taxonomy): domain Eukaryota; kingdom Viridiplantae; phylum Streptophyta; class Magnoliopsida; order Asparagales; family Iridaceae; genus Iris; species Iris macrosiphon. The sequence goes on from JAYESA010000002.1 coordinate 170,845,011, forward strand.
TATATGGAATGAAGCGCACAGGGGGCACATGAGGTAAATGCAGTTACTGATGCGTCTACCGAGTTATGGCACAGGCGGCTCAGCTACATCAGCTAGAAAAGGATGAGCTACTTGGTGAACATGAAGGTGATTCCAGGACTCAAGTCTATAAAGCTGGAGTGGTGCACGAACTGTTTGGCGGAAAAGCAAAATATGGTGTCTTTCCAAAGTCACCAAAGTTAAAGGAAGCCGGCGTTGCTCGAGTTGATTCACTCGGATGTCTGCGGTCCTATGAAGATAAAATCTATTGGTGGTACTTCTTAATTTGTAACTTTTATTGATAATTATTTCAGGAAGGTTTGGGTCTATGCCTTAAAGACCAAGGATCAGGTGCTGCCCACTTTCAAGGAGTTTCAGGCCTCCGTTGAAAAAGAAACGAGCAAGAAGCTGCTATGTGTTCGGTCGGACAATGGCGGCGAATATATCGACCCCTTTGATGCATAGTGCAAAGGAAAAGGTGTAAACCCCCCACCCAAAATTAGGGCTACTTGGCTTAGATAGTAAAATTAGGGCTAGTTTGAACCCAATTAGAACTAGAACACGGTATTTAATTTAATTACTAAATAGTTATGACACGTAGCGCACCTTACCGTTGCTTCGATAATTGGAGTACCCCACTAGCCATTGCCTGTCTACAAACTTCAAGATCTCATCCTAGACATGTCCACCTACTATTCTGACCCTTGTGCAACTTATAATATAGCTCTCTGGTGCTACATTTTAGTCGCACAATAAACGTCGCAGACGTTATTTCTTAATTCGATATAAATTTCAATTTTGTACCCTTGTGCGTCCCAATCGAAATTGGGGACACAATCTTGACCGTTTTGTGCAAACCAAATTTTATTAATATTCTACACTGTCCCCTCTACGCCCTGACACTTGTGCCCCGCCTAAATCTAATCCCATGTACTCCAAATAAATTCTAGAACATCGTGCGCGGTTCGATTTAATTAATTAAATCTAATTTCTGCCTCTGCGCAAATTTTCCAATTGTCGGAGGGCTTTTATGCAAAAACGTATTAAGGTGCCCCCACCATTGGACAATTCGTGAAGAAGTTTATTTTTCCCTTCACATGGATTTTTTTCTATAATTTTCGGGATGTGCAACGCGCGCACATCGCCCCGTATACTAAACCTACCCTTGCAATTAAATAATTGTAAATTATAGCCCCAACATCCTCATGTGAGGCCAAGAACCACTCCAAGGATTGTAAAGCAAGCCCAAGGCCATCCTAAGGAGATGTTGACCAAGTCCAACAAATTTAGGTCAAACATTCAACCCTCTCCCACATGTGTATATAATATCTTTTTCCTAACTTTTCCTTTTTCTATTTTCTTCCCAACCCCAAAACCAAACCAAGCCGACCATGCCCAACTCTTCTCCTGTTCATTCTCCTTCTTCCTCCCGAGTCTCCTCGCCGGAGCAGCCCAGCCCTCACCGGAGGCTCGCCTCGACGCATTATCCATGCCACCCCACCTCCAGATCGAGCCTCCCCGGCCTTCTCCACCACAATCTCTTTCTCCTCCGCCTGGACTTCCCGTCGACAGCAACCCCGCTGCCCTCGACTCGCTTGAAGCCGACTCACCACCACCGTCGAGTCCACCATCGTCCCTGTCCTCCTCCTCCCTCCAGTGAGCCACCTCGCCGAGTAGTCCCCCGTAGCACGGCATCTTCTCCGCCGCACAACCTTCCCTCCTCCGTCTGCACATCATCGACACCCCGACCCATCACCATTCCAGCCAGCCCGACGAACTCCACCACCCTCACCGTCGTCTCTCCTCCACCCTCGTTGTCCCCAGTGCATCCTCCTCCCCTAGCCGGATCCCTCATTGGCCGGAGCAGCACTAAAACTTTAGCAGCCTCCGGTCATCCCATTGCCAATACCACCACCACCATTAAAACTTCAGTAGCCACCCCGACTCGATAGTTCCCTGTCCTCCTCCTCCCCATTGCCGGACCACCCGCCGGATCCACACAACCACCACCGTTCCCAGCATCCTCTCGAGCAGCCGGCCTTCTCTCTGCACCACCAATCGCCTAGCCTACTCCACCATGCTTCGCCTGAGCAGCAGCCCGGAGTACGTCGACTTCACCTCCACCCCTGGCCGGCGAGTTCCCCCACAGCAGCCGAGTCCAGTTGCACCGGCCATCCACCAGCCTCCTCGACCGCCGAATCTTCCTCTTCCCCGGTGACTGAACGTCGACCCAAGCCATATCCTCTCCTCCCTGATTCTGTCCACCTCCCTCGACTCGAACTCAGCCCCTCCGGCCTCGCCAACCTGCCGTGAACCCCCTCGTTCCTCCTCCCTGACTCCCTCCTCCGCCTTGGCCGGAGCCTGCCTGGCCGGAGAGCCACCACCAGCATCGTCATTTAACGCGCTTCATCGACATCATCACATTGCCATCACCATCACTACCTCTATCACCTTCACCATCATTATTGTCATCATCATCGTCGTTATCACCTTAACCATCCTCGTCACCATTATCGTCCCTGTCATCTCATCATCGTCATCACCATTATCGTCGTTTTAGTTGTCACCCTCGTCGTCATCTTCGTCAATCTCACCGTCGTACCCGTGCATGTATTCCGAGGTATGAACCTGTCTGTCTTCCCCTTTTATGTATGTTGTGTGTGTTTCAGTAGGACAGTAGCATTTCTTTACCACAGTTAGTTTATATCAGACCCCGAGTCGGAGAACCCAACGCGCGTTCATACACGAACACGTACGCAGACATGATCCAATCTAGTATATGTATATTAAGTTAATCATTAGCTTAGTATTAATTGGTATATATTTATGCACATATTTACTATATGTATTCAATTAGTTATGAAAATAAATTACTAGTTATATTATTATATAAATATAAATATATATGTAAGTAAGTGCTAATTGATAATTATGACTAAATATTCAGACTATGCGACCCTAGGACACCGTGGACTATCCCGTATTTGCCCTTGACCCTGTTGACCCTAAGAACATTGTTGGTGTCTGCCTCGTGTATACCGACGTACTGACGAGACCGTGTTAGTTGACTGACTTATTGTGTACAGTACTTAAAGACCCGACACCCACGTAATTCAACGCGTAATTTACCGTGTTAGATGACTAGTGCCACCCTAGTGTACCTCGAGTCCAGTATAAATATTGTTGTGTGTGTACTAGTGTAATGACTAATGATTTATTTGTATTATATTATATGTACATAGGATGTTGGATTTATTCTGCACGACTTTTGGAGCAGGTTATTGGTACATCGCAGCTTTCTTGCCAGGAAAGTATACCTTGCCATTGTACTGTTATTCATATTCCATATGTTGCATGCATCTTTATTTTCTGTCTTTAGCTCATATATTTAACTGTAATATAAAATACGCGCGACGGTGTCGTCGCGATGTATTTTATTTATGTATTGCATTGACCTTGTTCATGAGACTACTCCATTATCATGTAGCATCATTAGGTTCATTGGCCGTGACACAGTTGTTACACGAGTGTGAGTCTCATGTATATCACGGACTGCGTGACAGGTCTGGCCTCCTGTACGTATGGGTCGTGCGTTAGGAATAACTGTCGTTAGAAACTTTGCATGCTAGTAGACTTGGCAATTATTAGAGGTGTTATTGTGTCATGGATGTGACATGCTTAGAGCATGGGGTGGGGAGAACAACAAGTACCGCATTTGAGCTCCTTTGTACTTTTTCTATTGTGCGGCCGGATTTTCCGCTGGAGATACGGGCGGTGATGACCACTATATATTATATTATTATCAGGCGGGCCTCCGGCGTTCGAAAGTCGTCGTGCCTTTGTAGGCCCCTGGATCTCCAATAGAGAACCATGCCAAATCCCAGTTTTCAGCCAGATAGCTCACTTGTGGGGAAAGTTGTTCTTAATTGCATTCACTTAGATGGTTAGGCGACCCCATTGGATATTTATTTCAGTACTTTATTGGCATGTGTTTAAGTATCTTGTTATGTCCCTCTGAGGACCTGGTCCGCTGCCAGGTGTACCTGTTCTTGAGTATTGGCAGGAGCGCAGATTTGGATGGTTATATATGCTTCGTGGATGTCTTCTCTTCGAGCCGTGATCGATAGCTGGTATACTTATATTGGGTTTGATTGTGTTGTACTTATTTTGTATTTGCTCTTATATTCGAGTTGGTAGTGGATTTGTTTCCATCCAACCATCATCCTTAGATACCTATATTGAGATCTAGTTTCATAGATATTGATTATTTATTTATATTTGATTTTCTGTGGATGAGATTTAGATTATACCCTGTGACTTGTGATACATTTTATACTACTTGTGGATTTGATATTCATATTACAGCGTACGTATGGGTTATGGTTTCCATATATTAGAGTTTTCATATCCATACGGCTGGCATGCTTACGTGTCCTAGTCCTACGCATTTTTGGGACTGGGGCATGACATATTTTTATGGGGGCCCATGCAGGTCGAGAGCATATTGTCTCGGTTACGTTACTGTACCGGACAAGCCTGCACCTAGGACTAGAGTATAGGATCTCATCCACAATTGACTATGATTCATCTTCCTCCTATTTGTTCTATTTGAACAATTGTATCCTGCTTGGTTCCTGTACTTCCCTAATAGTTCTTTGAGTATAGACTTCTGCTAGAATATAGGAACCCCTGTTATTAGGATGATAATTAGGTTAGCACACCTATTAAGAATATAACGAGAATACAGACACGCCATTAAGTTTAGAATATCTAATGAACCCTAGAATTCCTTATCTTTAGATTGGTATACCATTACCCCTTGATGTATTAAAAAGACTTGAGAGTAGTATAGACACTACTAGAGATAGTTAGAAGTCTTAGCATAATGTTTGACCCTAGTATTGAGGGACCAATGGAGAACCAATATTGAACATTAGGACTGAACCTAACCTACACAGTTAGATAAGTATTGGGGAACTACAAACTTAGATCATTGCCTTATTATTAATAGGCAGCACCCTAGGAAGCCTGGAGGAATGTAATTAACCCTTTTCTTAATCATGCCTCGAACATAGCAACTAGCACCCCACTCCCCTTTAGAAAACCATGATGCTATCTAGAGCTCCCTATTTTAATTTTATATGTTATTCCTCTGCAACCTTAACGTTCGCTATTTGTGCGACGAATGAATTATCTCCTTCATTTCTTCATCTTTTAATTCATGCCAATCTGACGCTTCTGATTATAGACCAAGTGATTGTATTCTATGATAGGACAAATGGTTTGCTAAAGCGATAGTTGTGATCTTGAATTTTGAATTACGTGCCTTGTAGTTAGAACTTGATAATTGAGTATTCATCTAGATTATAATTTTATGGTTATCCCTTAGTTTTAAATTGTGTAGCATATACCCCACCTCGATACAGGTTAGATCCCTTTCCCCTTAACAGCTAGTAACTCTTCTATTTTCGCTATTGACACATGTTCTATGAGCACTATAATTAAGACTTAAGGTGACCCTTACCTATATAACGCAATAGGAGACCCTAATAAGTACCAAGATCTTTCCTCATATACCCTAATGAGAGTTTCTATTTTATTTACATATGCAAGATTATTTTATAGGATCCTCTTAAGACTGTCACAGTATTAGTTTAATTCTTTTAAGTTGGGTAGTATGCCTCACAACCTAGTATCACATAGTCCACTTGACCCATCGAGGTAGTGTAACTGAATGACATTAATTGTATGATAGCATAAGACGACAGTGTTTATTCAAGCGATAGAATTTAGAGGTCCATGCCCCTATTTGGTCGACTAGCGACTTAGACAAGAAGGTTGTATGATAACTGTAGAGATTGTAGAGTCTTTTTATTATTGTTGCTTATGTTGTTTTGTTTTGTGAACTTGAATTAATTTGCACCTTCTTTCATCATAATCCAGCGTAGTTATATTTGTTGTACTATCTTGACTCATGCTGCTATTATAGCCTAGTTTTTGCAAGCTTATTCTTTATCAAGCTTGTTCACTACATATGTATTATTGGGCGCACACACTAATACATTTTAGAATCAGTGTACTATGGTCTGATCAACCATAGTGCGCTCGATTCGCCGTTCACATAACTATTTTACGTGGATTGAGATATATAGTGATTAGTAGACGAATGTACTTGCCCTCTAGATATATCTGAGCCCATCGGATCCGTTACACAACCGTACTGATACGAGCATGTGAATAGGAACTACCAAAATAGGACTTCAATCTATAACTGCCTTGACAAATTCCCAATTGAACTCTTTAAAGCGCCTTGATCCCCATACTTGCATTCTATTACCTCTCCCTTGAACTCTTTATTATTGATCTTCGTCTTTCCTTATCTCGGAAAGATAAAACATCTTGCTTGGTATAAGTTTGATATATAGATAGTACTAGATATACCCCACAGGCCAGTCACATTGTTTGGTGACTATCTTTTATAAATGATTAAGGGAATATCATCGACGATATGTTTGGTGTTAAAGACTTTGAGGATTAAATAACATGATTCAATAATTTGGGTCATAGCTTTCTTAGATGTACAACCTTAGAGGATAGATGGGTAAATTCTAAGTTGGGTAGAAATTGCAATATTGACTTAAGGATAATTCTTTAGACTGTAATCAAGTGAGGTTAGATAGAGAAACCCTACCCTAGTTTAATTTCGAGGACGAAATTGTTTTAAGTTGGGTAGATTATAAACCCCCTCACCCAAAATTAGGGCTACTTGGCTTAGATAGTAAAATTAGGGCTAGTTTGAACCCAATTAGAACTAGAACACGGTATTTAATTTAATTACTAAATAGTTATGACACGTAGCGCACCTTACCGTTGCTTCGATAATTGGAGTACCTCACTAGCCATTGCCTGTCTACAAACTTCACGATCTCATCCTAGACATGTCCACCTACTATTCTGACCCTTGTGCAACTTATAATATAGCTCTCTGGTGCTACATTTTAGTCGCACAATAAACGTCGCGGACGTTATTTCTTAATTCGATATAAATTCCAATTTTGTACCCTTGTGCGTCCCAATCGAAATTGGGGACACAATCTTGACCGTTTTATGCAAACCAAATTTTATTAATATTCTACACTGTCCCCTCTATGCCCTGACACTTGTGCCCCGCCTAAATCTAATCCCATGTACTCCAAATAAATTCTAGAACATCGTGCGCGGTTCGATTTAATTAATTAAATCTAATTTCTGCCTCTTCGCAAATTTTCCAATTGTCGGAGGGCTTATATGCAAAAACGTATTAAGGTGCCCCACCATTGGACAATTCGTGAAGAAACCTATTTTTCTCTTCAAATGAATTTTTTCTATAATTTTCGGGATGTGCAACGCGCGTACATCGTCCCGTATACTAAACCTACCCTTGCAATTAAATAATTGTAAATTATAGCCCCAACATCCTCATGTGAGGCCAAGAACCACTCCAAGGATTGTAGAGCAAGCCCAAGGCCATCCCAAGGAGATGTTTACCAAGCCCAACAAATTTAGGTCAAACATTCAACCCTCTCCCACATGTGTATATAATATCTTTTTTCTAACTTTTCCTTTTTCTATTTTCTTCCCAACCCCAAAACCAAACCAAGCCGACCATGCCCAACTCGTCTCCTGTTCATTCTCCTTCTTCCTCCCGAGTCTTCCTCGCCGGAGCAGCCCAGTCCTCACCGGAGGCTCGCCTCGACGCAACATCCATGCCACCCCTCCTCCAGATCGAGCCACCCCGGCCTTCTCCACCCCGATCTCTTTCTCCTCCGCCTAGACTTCCCGTCGACAGCAACCCCGCTGCCCTCGACTCACCTGAAGCCGACTCACCACCACCGTCGAGTCCACTATCGTCCCTGTCCTCCTCCTCCCTCTAGTGAGCCACCTCGCCGAGTAGTCCCCCGCAGCACGGCATCTTCTCCGCCGCACAACCTTCCCTCCTCCGTCTGCACATCATCGACACCCCGACCCATCACCATTCCAGCCAGCCCGACGAACTCCACCACCCTCACCGCCGTCTCTCCTCCACCCTCGTCGTCCCCAGTGCATCCTCCTCCCCTGGCCGGATCCCTCATTGGCCGGAGCAGCACTAAAACTTCAGCAGCCTCCGATCATCCCATTGCCAACACCACCACCACCATTAAAACTTCAGTAGCCACCCCGACTCGACAGTTCCCTATCCTCCTCCTCCCCATTGCCGGACCACCCGCCGGATCCACGCAACCACCACCGTTCCCAGCATCCTCTCGAGCAGCCGGCCTTCTCTCTGCACCACCAATCGCCCAGCCTACTCCACCATGCTTGCCTGAGCAGCAGCCCGGAGTACGTCGACTTCACCTCCACCCTTGACCGGCGAGTTCCTCCACAGCAGCCGAGTCCAGTTGCACCGGCCATCCACCAGCCTCCTCGACCGCCGGATCTTCCTCTTCCCCGGCGACTGAACGTCGACCCAAGCCATATCCTCTCCTCCCTGATTCTGTCCACCTTCCTCGACTCGAACTCAGCCCCTCCGTCCTCGCCAACCTGCCGTGAACCCCCTCGTTCCTCCACCCTGACTCCCTCCTCCGCCTTGGCCGGAGCCTGCCTGGCCGAAGAGCCACCACCAGCATCGTCATTTAACGCGCTTCATCGACATCATCACATTGCCATCACCATCACTACCTCTATCACCTTCACCATCATCATTGTCATCATCATCGTCGTTATCACCTTAACCATCCTCGTCACCATTATCGTCCCTGTCATCTCATCATCGTCATCACCATTATCGTCGTTTTAGTTGTCACCCTCGTCGTCATCTTCGTTAATCTCACCATCGTACCCGTGCACGTATTTCGAGGTATGAACCTGTCTGTCTTCCCCTTTTATGTATGTTGTGTGTGTGTTTCAGTAGGACAGTAGCATTTCGTTACCACAGTTAGTTTATATCAGACCCCGAGTCGGAGAACCCAACGCGCGTTCATACACGAACACGTACGCAGACATGATCCAATCTAGTATATATATATTAAGTTAATCATTAGCTTAGTATTAATTGGTATATATTTATGCACATATTTACTATATGTATTCAATTAGTTATGAAAATAAATTACTAGTTATATTATTATATAAATATGAATATATATGTAAGTAAGTGCTAATTGATAATTATGACTAAATATTCAGACTATGCGACCCTAGGACACCGTGGACTATCCCGTATTTGCCCTTGACCCTGTTGACCCTAAGAACAATGTTGGTGTCTGCCTCGTGTATACCGACGTACTGACGAGACCGTGTTAGTTGACTGACTTATTGTGTACAGTACTTAAAGACTACCGTGTTAGATGACTAGTGCCACCCTAGTGTACCTCGAGTCCAGTATAAATATTGTTGTGTGTGTACTAGTGTAATGACTAATAATTTATTTGCATTATATTATATGTACATAGGATGTTGGATTTATTCTGCGCGACTTTTGGAGCAGGTTATTGGTACATCGCAGCTTTCTTGCCAGGAAAGTATACCTTGCCATTGTACTGTTATTCATATTCCATATGTTGCATGCATCTTTATTTTCTGTCTTTAGCTCATATATTTAACTTTAATATAAAATACGCGCGACGGTGTCGTCGCGATGTATTTTATTTATGTATTGCATTGACCTTGTTCATGAGACTACCCCATTATCATGTAGCATCATTAGGTTCATTGGCCGTGACACAGTTGTTACACGAGTGTGAGTCTCATGTATATCACGGACTGCGTGACAGGTCTGGCCTCCTGTACGTATGGGTCGTGCGTTAGGAATAACTGTCGTTAGAAACTTTGCATGCTAGTAGACTTGGCAATTATTAGAGGTGTTATTATGTCATGGATGTGACATGCTTAGAGCATGGGGTGGGGAGAACAACAAGTACCGCATTTGAGCTCCTTTGTACTTTTTTTATTGTGCGGCCGGATTCTCCGCTGGAGATACGGGCGGTGATGACAACTATATATTATATTATTATCAGGCGGGCCTCCGGCGTTCGAAAGTTATCGTGCCTTTGTAGGCCCCTGGATCTCCAATAGAGAACCATGCCAAATCCCAGTTTTCAGCCAGATAGCTCACTTATGGGAAAAGTTGTTCTTAACTGCATTCACTTAGATGGTTAGGCGACCCCATTGGATATTTATTTCAGTACTTTATTGGCATGTGTTTAAGTATCTTGTTATATCCCTCTGAGGACCTGGTCCGCTGCCAGGTGTACCTGTTCTTGAGTATTGGCAGGAGCGCAGATTTGGATGGTTGTATATGCTTCGTGGATGTCTTCTCTTCGAGCCGTGATCGATATCTGGTATACTTATATTGGGTTTGATTGTGTTGTACTTATTTTGTATTTGCTCTTATATTCGAGTTGGTAGTGGATTTGTTTCCATCCAACCATCATCCTTAGATACCTATATTGAGATCTAGTTTCATAGATATTGATTATTTATTTATATTTAATTTTCTGTGGATGAGATTTAGATTATACCCTGTGACTTGTGATACATTTTATACCACTTGTGGATTTGATATTCATATTACAGCGTACGTATGGGTTATGGTTTCCATATATTGGAGTTGTCATATCCATGCGGCTGGCATGCTTACGTGTCCTAGTCCTACGCATTTTTGGGACTGGGGCGTGACAAAAGGGATATGACAACAGAAGACTCCGTCAAACAAACCTCATGTCATGCCCCGATCCCGCAGGGGCCGTTCGTCCTCGTTTGGTCCCTACGGAACCGATCGTCCTCGCTTGGGCGTGATGCCGTGCAAGCCTAAAATGCGCTTGCAAGGTCAAATCTTTGAACAAGGACAAGTAAGCTATTCAAGACAGAAGTAGTGGCACGTATATTGCAAAAAAGTAAAGAACACAATGACATATGAAAATAAGCTCTTTATTGATATTCAAAAGTGTTACATGCGGCGCTTGGCCGAGATTACAGTTTGCTCAAGCTCTCTTTCTCTCGATTACAATGACACCATTTCATACATTATGTCCCTCTATACAAAAGCAGCTCAAAACAATCTCGATACAGCTCAAGGTATCGACTCTAGATTTTTGGGTCCTGGGGATGAGGTACGGCTATCGCTTTCTCGGATGATAAGCAAACTATTGGTGGGTCAGCACTTTGGAGAAAGTACTGGTGAGTATAAAATCAACTGAACAGAAGCAACACCCCCTGAAACCCACACTAAGTAAGCATGTGGCAAAATATTATATTACTAGTTATCTTGCTACTTTTACCTATGTTCATTTCATGCAGCTCAAGATTATAGTCAGTTTACATCTTTTCGAAAATATAGCTTTGAAACCAGTTTGCATTTTAATACATACAAGCAAGCTATAGAGACAGTGTTCTTATCGTGCAGTGCGTAGCATGTATTATGAGCCATATTCGATCTCTCAGGAACAAAGGTTCTCTAGTGGACTATTCATCTCATATCTAGCCAAGTATTTCAAGTGGACTATTCAATTCGTTGCAATAGGGGTAACAACATACTCAATGTAAAATAGATGTATCACAATTAGCATAAATAATAAGGGATATAAGGAAATACAAGTGATCACTTATTCAGTGATCCTTACCCATAGCTGAACAGTTATCCCTACAGCAGACATACAAGTTTGCAACATATATATATATATATATATATATATATATATATATATATATATATATATGAGGTTCTTTTTTTCTGTCCGTCTCTGCATCAAACAGTTATGTATGCAAGAAAGCTAGTCTGGCATGCACCCTAACTACATGATGGTCCCCTCCGCGGGATTAGCAAGTGGGACGTACAAGCCCATCTCACTAATGACAGATCGGCTAATAGCTTCTGAAATGCATGAGTTGATATACACTAAAATACGCTCAAAATAGCAGCCGGGACTCAAGCCACACCCTCCCATAAATAAGGACTTCTAGCTTCAGGGTGTTCCAGATCTCTCCCAGGCCGAACGATCCCCAGTGCCCCAGGAACCGCTCGAGAGATAAACCTTGTGCACAAGTTGTCAAATCGATGCATGAATGCACTTCTATCAGATAAATACCGTATGATTCACATGATCCAAAATAAGCAGCAAGCATATCTATAAAGCTATAGAGCCAGAGCTCTCAATACTCTTGCCTAATAGCCACACCCTCCTGTAAGTAAGGACTTCAAGCCTCAGGACGGACTATTAGTCTAGATGCACAAGTTCAAGCTATTCATGCAGTTCTATCTCTTTACAAGCGATGAATGAAATATGTTCAAGCAATCTAACTCTTTTAACAAGTAACAAGAAAGAACAGTTCTATAAATCTAGCATGAAATTCTATCTCTTTTAGACAAGCATTCAAGTATTCTAGTTTAGCATACGATACCAAGATAAGTACAAGCAATCTTTTACTCTTTCTTATTAGCATTGCAGCGGTTCATTCGATAGCGGTGTCCGTGTAACTAAGCATGCAATATTTTTATCTTTTCTTAGCATGGCAATGGTTCCATCTCTTTAGACAAGCATACAAATTCTCTAGTTAGGCAGATTCGTTTCAATGACAAGCTATATGAGTTCTCTTATTAGCATACAGAGTCAGGTTCTATCATTCTTCTTATAAAACTATCTTCTTAGGACAAGCATTCAAAAACTCAGATTTACTATGAAGACGTGCAAGAATCAGAGAATGCAGTTATGCCCACTCACCTAGATCAATCGTCTTGTGTTTCGATCGAAAACTCTCCGAGAAGGCTTTCGCTCGAGCAAGCAAAGCGATATCACTTGTACATAGTGCCTACGCGGAGCGGGGCACTACATACTTACCCACCAATAAAGAGTTTTGTCCTCAAAACTCAAGGAGAAACTTTCAATATCCAGAGCAACGATAGTCCTCATCCCTCACCATCCTTAATCGAAAACTCTAGCAATCCAGAACTCAATAAAACTCTAGCCATCAGAAATTATAATCACATCTCAAGCAATAAAATAAATTTAGAAAACTTTTGCCGACAACTTTGAGAATATTTACGGACTTATTGCATGGAACGTTCATTGCAGCACAATATCGGGCACATCTCAGAGTCGAAGGCAACGGAATGGGCAAAGAATCGAGTCGCTCTGATACTATTATGTCACGTCCCGATCCTGCAGGGACTGTTCGTCCTCGCTTGGGCGTGATACCGTGCAAGCTTAAAATGCGATTGCACAAGGCCAAAGCTTTGAACAAGGACAAGTAAGCTATTCAAGACAGGAGCAGCGATACATATATTGCAGAAAAGTAAAGAACACAATGGCATATGAAAATAAGCTCTTTATTGATATGTTACAAGTGGTGCTTGGCCGAGGTTACAGTTCGCTCAAGCTCTCATTCTCTCGATTACAATGACACCGTTCCATACATTATGTCCCTCTATACAAAAGCAGCTCAAAGCAATCTCGATACGGCTCAAGGCATCGACTCTAGATTTCTGGGTCCTAGGAATGAGGCACGGCTATCGCTTTCTCGGACGATCCAGCACCTGAGAACAAGCAAACTGTTGCTGGGTCAGCACTTTGGAGAAAGTACTGGTGAGTATAAAATCAACTGAACAGAAGCAACACCCCATAAAACCCACACTAAGTAAGCATGTGGCAAAATATTACATTACTAGTGATCTTGCTACTTTTACCTATGTTCATTTCATGCAGCTCAAGATTATAGTCAGTTTACATCTTTTCGAAAATATAGCTTTGAAACCAGTTTGCATTTTAATACATACAAGCAAGCTATAGAGACAGTGTTCTTATCGTGCAATGCGTAGCATGTATTGTGAGCCATATTCGATCTCTTAGGAATAAAGGTTCTCTAGTGGACTATTCATCTCATATCTAGCCAAGTATTTCAAGTGGACTATTCAATTCGATGCAATAGGGGCAGCAACATACTCAATGTAAAATAGATGTATCACAATTAGCATAAATGATAAGGGACATAAGAAAATACAAGTGATCACTTATTCAGTGATCCTTACCCATAGCCGAGCGGTTATCCCTGCAGCAGACATACAAGTTAGCAACATATATATATATATATATATATATATATATATATATATATATATATATATATATATATATATATATATATATAAATATAAATATAAATGAGGTCCTCTTTCCCTGTCCGTCTCTGCATCAAACAGTTAGGTATGCAAGAAGGCTAGCCTAGCATGCGCCCTAACTACATGATGGTCTCCTCCGCGAGATTAGCAAGTGGGACGTACAATCCCATCTCACTAATGACAGATCGACTAATAGCTGTTGAAACGCATAAGTTGCTATACACTAAAATACGCTCAAATAGCAGCCGGGACTCATGGTTCAGCACTACACTAAAAATCACACCCTCTCGTAAATAAGGACTTCTAGCCTCAGGGTGTTCCAAATCTCTCCCAGGCCGAACGATACCCAGTGCCCCAGGAACCGCTCGAGAGATAAACCTTGTGCACAAGTTGTCAGACCGATGCATGAATGCACTTCTATCAGATAAATACCGTATGATGCACATGATCCAAAACAAGCAGCAAGCATATCTATCAAGCTATAGAGCCGGAGCTCTCAATACTTTTGCCTAATAGCCACACCCTCCCGTAAATAAGGACTTCAAACCTCAGGATGGACTATTAGTCTAGATGCACAAGTTCAAGCTATTTATGCAGTTCTATCTCTTTACAATCGATCAATGAAAAATGTTCAAGCAGTCTAACTCTTTTAACAAGTAACAAGCAAGAACAGTTCTATAAATCTAGCATGCAATTCTATCTCTTTTAGACAAGTATTCAAGTATTCTATTTTAGCATACGATACCAAGATAAGTGCAAGAAATCTTTTACTTTTTCTTATTAGCATGGCAGCTGTTCGTTCGATAGCGGTGATAGTGTAACTAATCATGCAACATTTCTATCTTTTCTTAGCATGGCAATGGTTCCATCTCTTTAGACAAGCATACAAGTTCTCTAGTTAGGCAAGCGGATTTATTTCATTGACAAGCTATATGAGTTCTCTTATTAGCATACAGAGTCAGGTTGTATCATTCTTCTTATGAAACTATCTTCTTAGAACAAGTATTCAAAAACTCAGATTTATTATTAAGGCGTGCAAGAATCAGAGAATGCAGTTCTGTCCACTCACCTAGATCAATAGTCTTGTGTTTTGATCGAAAACTCTCCGAGAAGGCTTCTACTCGAGCAAGCAAAGCGATATCACTTGTACATAGTGCCTATGCGGAGGGGGGCACTTCATGCTTACCCACCAATAGAGTTTTGTCCTCAAAACTCAAGGAGAAACTTTCAATATCCAGAGTAGCGATAGTCCTCATCCCTCACCATCCTCAATCGAAAACTCTAGCAATCCAAAACTCAATAAAACTCTAGCCATCATAAATCAAAATCACATCTCAAGTAATAAAATAAATCCCGAGAACTTTTGCGACAATTTTGAGAATATTTATGGACTTATTATATGGAACGTTTATTGCAGCACAACATCGGGCACATATCAGAGTCAAAGGCAACGAAATGGGCAAAGAATTGAGTCGCTCTGATATTATTATGTCATGCCCCGATCCCGCAGGGTCCGTTCGTCCTCGCTTGGTCCCTATGGAACCGATCGTCCTCGCTTAGGCGTGATGCCGTGCAAGCCTAAAATGCGCTTGTACAAGACCAAAGCTTTGAACAAGGACAAGTAAGCTATTCAAGACAGGAGTAGCGGCACGTATATTACAGAAAAGTAAAGAACACAATGGCATATAAAAATAAGCTCTTTATTGATATTCAAAAGTGTTATAAGCGGGGCTTGGCCGAGGTTATAGGTTGCTCAAGCTCTCTTTCTCTCGATTACAATGACACTGTTCCATACAGTGAGTCATTATATAGAATACCTTGGCCTTGTGCGTTGTGTTACCTAGGCACGCACGACATCACGCCCGGGGGACGACTATCGATCTTACGGAATCAGGACGTGATATATTGGTATCATAGCACACCTTCAAGTTCCTTTGACCCTCGTGTCAAAAAAGTTTATTTAACGATCTATTCCATGTGCGAACTCTTGAACTCGTTTAGCCAAAATGAGATACGTTCCATACAGTGAGTCCATAATACATTATGAGTACAAGTTACCTTCTTTTAAAGAAATGACTCAAGTGCAAGGATCAGCTCTAGGACCTGGAGAGGTACAAGCCCAGGAAAGTAGTTCCGGCACCTCGATAAGTTCCAAAAACCAGCGAGCCATGCCCCCTATCGACCCGATTGAGCAAATGATGCGGATGCGTGAATCAAGCCAACAGAGGGATGAGGCTCGCTATGAGCGAGCTGAGAAGCGAGCGGAAGAGCGAAAGAACAAGTTCGAAGAAAATCTAGAAGCCCAATTTACAGTCTAGCAGAATCAGGTAGATGCCCTGCAACAGATCGTTCAGACCTTAGCCTCCAACCATTCCGCAATGATAGCAGTGACACCAGTGGAGTGACCCACGCCTGAAGTCAAAATGCCTCAAACTCCAAAGAAGAAGGAAGTGACTACCTTCGACTTTGCCGACTTCAAGAAGGTTTGCAACACGTCTTTCAAAGGGACTGAAGATCCGGTAGTGGCTCTAAATTGGCTTGCAGAGCTTGAGGATTACTTCAAATTGCTAGAGGTACCTGTGGAGAAGCAAGTTTCGTGTGTCCAACTAGAATTTCGCATGAACACGCACGATTAGTGGGACGTGCATCGAAGATCTCTCTTCGTAGACAAAGAAGACGAGACGATCGCGTGGGCTACCTTTCGTGGCGCATTTGAGGAGGTGTTCATACCCCCTCCTGTACATCGGCAAAAGGAGAACGAGTTCGTGCAGCTTCGGCAAGGCAATATGACCGTGAAGCAGTACTCCGCTGAATTTAATTGGCTCGCCAAATCTGCAAGCACCTACCTACCTGATGCGACGAGTCGAGCAAGTGGATTCGAAGGCGGCCTCTGACCTGCCATCCATGCGTACGTGGTCGTTCCCCAATACCTAACCATGTGAGAAGTTTTGAATAATGTCATGCCCTAGTCCCAAAATGTGTAGGACCGGGAATACGCGACACGCCATCTACGCATTCAACCAGACTCTGGTCCGACTCGAATACGTATAAGCTGTATAATAAAGGGCACTATCTAAATATTCCGTAAATGTAAACATCTATATCTCAATCCACAATGAACAGAAATATACAAGAAAGAGCTACATGTGCTAAAGTCGGCCGCCCAATAACACACAAACTCGAATAGACTCGAGAAGAGATGAGTCTACAAAAACTAGGCTACAACAGCAGATGAATAATCAATATTAATAAAGAACCATAATGCCGGTAGAAATGATATGAGTACCTGGTACAATGCCCGCAAGACATGCCACTCCATCAGCAACTCCAAATGCTCCGTAATCGTCTATGCTGCAAAACTGGTAGGGGACCAGGTCCTCAGAGGGACATAATAAGGTACAAAATACAGCATGCCAAAGTACAACAGAAAGTATAAGTGTAACGACAGTGTAATCTAGCATAACCAACTAAGTGAGGAACAATTTGAAGACAATGTTCGACGCGTGGGCTGTCCAAAATAAAACCGTAGCTCCGAACACAGAGACACACGGGGCATACCATAGCTCCGAGCACAGAGTCACACGGGTGATACTACTACTCCGGATACAGGAATACTACATAATCTAGACATATACGTATATAAGCGCGTGCAGAGGAGCCCAAACGTCTAGTAATTGTCTTCCCCATCCCAAGCGGTCAACGATGGTGCGCTGAACCTGAACCTCTATCTAGCAGTCACGTCATACTGGAGTAACTATCAATCAACGCGACCCTTAGGTCGTCCCAGGTTCCGGTCATGATGTCAGTATCAGGATACTGGAAATCTGGCATAATAACAGTGTATGAATGTATCCTGGGGTGACAATATACTCAGGTACGTACATCAAGGTGTTACGAATATCTAGCATTCGTTACGAGAC
The DNA here is from genome assembly GCA_036927795.1 of Iris macrosiphon. Taxonomy (NCBI): domain Eukaryota; kingdom Viridiplantae; phylum Streptophyta; class Magnoliopsida; order Asparagales; family Iridaceae; genus Iris; species Iris macrosiphon. Next base: position 170,863,080 of record JAYESA010000002.1, read on the forward strand.
GTTACGACGAACGTCTGCACCCGGTTGTGATCCGTACGTGAAGTAACAATCTTAAACAAATACGCTCACAATGTATATAATGAAACAATAAATATCTGTAACTGAAATACAGGGTGGCAAGGTACACTTGCCTGCGTCCGGCTGCTGATGGCGGGGATCCGGTACCATGTCCAAGTCCGCAGGTCCCGTAGTACCTAGAGACGAGATACAAACTCAATCAATAAACTATCATGTGGCAAACAGGGATGTGACACACGTCTAAACATATGCTCAGACTCAGCTATAACTCACAGGGACACGACGCTAGATGGTTGACCAAGGTTGACTAATGGTACATTACATCAAATCGAATTAATCATTTGTGCAATATCATCAAACCCAACCTCAATCTTACTGTATTCATCACAATATTCAGTTAATCAAACCCTGATTAAATCCTCAGACATATACAATCTTTCCCATTTCTCCATAAAACTGCTACGTAATTATGTTCATCATTTTTCATCAACGTCAATTCACAACCAATTAAACTGCTCATCATCAATAACAATATGCATGAATTAATTGAAATACCCTAACATCTCAAACCTAGCATTTATAAACCAAAATTACTAACCATGCATTTTATCCTCACTGCATATATTACAATGAACTAATCCCTTAAATCTCAATGCAAATATGTAACCCTAACCAAAGATCCATTTTATTCTCAAGCCTCAACGTATAACATCATTTTCTTAATATCAATAAATTCATAAACCTTCATATGTATGTTATAACCTGCATTCAACAAAAACTCAAGTATATCCACAACCCTAACTTAATTAAACTTCACACACAAACCATAACAATGCAAACCACAAAACCTTACATAGGTAGAGGAGGGAGGGGTTCACCTTGGCGACGAGGTGACCGTCTCTGGCCGGAGGGGAGTCGGCCGGATGGCGGCATCAGGCTCGGGTGGGGTAGTGACGTTGATGGAGGAAGTGGAGGAACGGGGATTGGAGATGTCGTCGACTGGAAGTGGCCGGATGGATGGACAGCAGCAAAGTGGAGCTGCTGTGGTTGAGGTGGCGGACTAGAGATGGTGGTGGTGTCATTGGGGAGCAGCTGGAGTCGAGGGTCTTGGCAATGTTGGTCGGGAAGGTTCCTGGCCGGAGCAGTGTGGTCAAGGGAGAGCTGGAGGCGGTGGTGATGGAAGAAGTGGTGGAGTCGGGGTATGGTAGTGACGTGGTGTACGGTGGCTGGAGGGAAGTGGAGAAGAAGTTGGCCGGGGTAAAGTGGTGGTGGGTCGTGGATGTCCGGATGGAGGTGGCAGCCGGTGGTAGCAGTGGTGGCATTGATGGGGGATCGGCCGGAGTGGGGGCTTGGCAGCAGTCGGTTGGCTCGTGGCAGCGGTGTGTGGAGGTGGTGGTAATGTGCTGTGGTGGAAAGGAAGCTGGCCGGTGGGGAGAAAGCTGGCCGGTGGGGAGAGCTAGTCGGTGGAGAGTGGTTAGCAGCAGTCGGGGTGGAGTGGTTAGGAGTAGTCGGTGGCCGGAGTATGTTAATGAAGACGATGGTGGTGGGAATAGCAGTTGGAGGCGGTGGTGGAACGGGTTGTGCGGCCGAGTTGGAGGCGGCAGCGGGGTATCGACTGGAGCAGTAATGGTCAGTGGAGGTGGTGATGGATGTAGGGCGAGTCGTGGAGAGACTCGGCTGGCCGGAGGGGGATACTCGGCCGGGTGAAGTCGGGTTAGATTAGAGAAGGTGAAGTGAAGAGGAAGAAAGGAAGAAGAAGAAGAAGAAGAAGAAGAAGAAAGGAAGAAAAAGAGAAAGCCTACGGTTGTAATGTAGAAGAGGGAGGAGAGAGAGAGGGGGTGGGGTTCTCTAGGTTTTGGGGATTAGGGCCGGCATGGGGTAGAGTGTGGTGATGGAGACATTATATAGGGAGGTGTGTGAGGGTTGGATGGTGAGGATGAGCCCAATTCAAATGGGTGGTGAGGATTTCACATGGAGAAATTTTCTCATCCAAAGGAGAGAGAGAGAGGAGGGGCTTGACCGGTCAAAGAAGAGGGGTGAGGCTTCTTCATTGGTCTTGACCAATGAGGTTAGGACACATGTTACAACATTTGCAATTAAGCTCCTTAAGTTTGGGTATTTGTACAAACACATGAAATGATGGAAAAATTATGGAGAATTTGGTGTTTGGTATTTTGTAGGGTGAGGGGGTGTTGTGTGTTTTTCATGGGCTTAATTAAATGGGCATTGGAATTAAATTGGGATTAAAATAGAATTAGTCAAAGTTGGTATCACTAATTTAATTAGAATAAATTGTCATGTGCTCTTAAATTAAATGGGGGCACATGGGATCTCAATTGGGAGTGACACAAAGGTCATGAATGGTGTAGGCTTGGTGTCAGTCTTGGACCCTTTAATTGGTCCGTCTCAACGGGTTGAGTTGGTGTCTCAAAATTGATGGCAACGACACAGGTGCGCGACACAGGATTAAATAAGGGATTTCGGTTACGAAAAATTGTGCAATTAATTTAGAGCACAAGGAAATATGATTTTGAGTGACGAGAATGTTCAGCGCCTAAATTGGCGTGTCAAGTCAAGAGTGCAACAATCTGTTAGAATTTATGGGCTGATGTTGGGCTCCGAATATTTCAACAACGGTAGGATGCGCCAATGGTTTTAAATAAAAATCAGACATCTGTAACCTTACTCTAAACCTCAAGCATCTGCTGCAATACCAAAATTTTCTAAACCGTACCAGACTATCTATAGAAATAAATGAGGGGGTTTACAAATAATGCCCTTTCCCTTGAACCACAGTATCCTTCAGTTGTTGTCGGCGTTGTGCATACTTCCAATCACAAGTGACCTAGCAACGCGGGAGGAAACACCACTCCAAAGCGTCCAAATAACGACGGTCATCCAAAAGAAAATCCAGGACAACGTTGTACCTACTGCAACAGACAAGGGCACACTGAAAATGATTATCGTCGAAGGATCGGGTCATGCCTCTGTTGTGGTGATCCAACCCATCAACTTAGTAACTGTCCGCTCCCCTCCAAGCTTCGCCCTCAACATTCAAATCATGCCACAGCACCTCAAGCTAACCGAGCCGCGCCGCAGCAAGAGCGTCGTCAAGCTCAAGGCCGGGTGTACACTTTGACACGGGAGGAGGCCCTAGCATCGGACACCGTTGTATCAGATATATTTCTTTTCAATAACATACCTACTAGCGTGCTATTTGATTTTGGTGCTACGCATAACTTTATATCCAGTAATTTTGCCGTAGAAAACAAGATAAAAATGATACCATTATATATAGACCTTAATGTTAGCACCCCATCGGGCACGAAGATACTTGTTCGTTCAGTATGTCAGGGAGGTCACGTCTATATTGGCGGAAGGAAACTCTCATTTGATGTGTTAGTCCTAGTTGTTCAGGATTATGATATCATTTTGGGGATGGATTGGCTCGGTGCTTGCTCGGCAACTGTCGAATGTGCAGAGAAACGAGTCATCTTCCGTCTACCTGGAGAGGACAAATTCTGCTATACGAGTGGTTCAGCAACAGATGCGTCAAAGACCTGAATGGTAATTTCTGCGATGTCAGCTCGGCGGATGCTACACTTTGGATGCGAGGGATACTTAGCGTCGGTTTGGGACACGTAGCTGAATTGTGCAAAGTTGAGTCTTCTTTCGTTGTGGCAGAATTTCCTGATGTTATTCCGTGCGAACTACCTGGCATGCCACCCGACCGAGAAATCGAGTTCACCATCAATATCTTCCCAAATACCCAACCGATTTCCAAAGCCACATACTGAATGGCCCCTACTGAACTAAAGGAGTTAAAGTGCCAACTACAAGAACTGGTTGACCGTGGATATATTCGTCCGAGCGTGTCTCCTTGGGACGCATCTGTACTTTTTGTAAAGAATAAAGACGGGACGTTGCGACTCTGCATAGACTATCGGAGCTAAATTAGGTCAATATTCGAAACAAGTATCCGCTGTCCAAGATCGACGAACTCTTTGATCAGCTGCAAGGAGCGTCAGTGTTTTCGAAGATAGACCTTCGCTCTGGCTACCACCAATTAAAGATCAAGCCAGAGGACATGCCGAAGTCAGCATTTCAGACCCGCTATGGCCATTATGAGTTTTCTGTCATGCTGTTCGGACTGATGAATGCATTTGCCGCATTCATAGATTTGATGAACCGTGTATTCTAACCATTCCTCGATAAGTTTGTGATATTATTGATAGACGACATCTTAGTGTACTCGAAGAATATGGATGAACACGCAGGACACCTGCGGATGGTTCTTCAAACTCTTCGAGACAATAAGTTTTTCGCAAAGCTGAACAAGTGCGAGTTATGGTTGGACAACATATCTTTTCTCGGGCACATTATTTTCGCGGAGGGTATCTCAGTCGACCCAAAGAAATTTGAAGCCATCGTGAAGTGGAAGAGACCTGAGTCGTCCAGCGACATTCGGAGCTTCCTTGCTCTAGCAGGCTACTACAGGAGATTCATAAAATATTTTTCAAGGATCACTTTGCCTCTGACTTATCTCACTCGAAAGGGAGTAACATTCACGTGGTCGGGCGACTCTGAAGCTTTATTTGTGTAATTAAAGCAACGACTCGTCTCAGCACCGATTCTTACCCTTCCGGACGGACCCGATGATTTTAAGATCTATAGCGACGCTTCAGGAAAGGGTTTGGGATATGTCCTTATGCAAAGGGACAAAGTGATAGGCTTTGCGTCGAGGCAGTTAAAGTCTCACGAAAGAAACTATCCAACGCACGATCTGGAACTTGCAGCGGTGGCATTCGCGCTGAAGTTATGGCAGAATTACCTCTATACTGTACCGTATGAAATCTTCACGGATCATAAAAGCCTTAAATACCTCTATACTCAAAAGGATTTGAATCTACGGCAACGACGTTGGCTTGAACTCCTTAGCAACTTTGACTTGATGATCAGATATATACTGGGCAAGGGCAACGTTGTAGCTGATGCACTGAGTCAAGTTTTTGTTGGTAGCTTAGCTATCGATGACAGGCTACAAAGGGATCTCAAAAGTTTGGGCATTACACTCCGAATCAGATATAAAAAGGGGGAGCAGGTGCCTCAGTTGCGCCTCGAACCGGACTTATTGGAGAAAGTTAAGTCAGCTCAGAAGGACGACGTATTCCTAGAGAAGAAGTGTAATCTTATCTCAGCAGAAAAGGCGGTCGACTTTGCGGTGAGCACGAATGGAATGATGTGGGTGAAGGAAAGATTGTGTGTTCCTAACGATGCAAATCTCAGAAAGGAAATACTCACTAAAGCCCACTATGCGAGTTATACTTCACATCCAGGAAGCACAAATATGTATCGAGACCTCCGCACGATAATTTGGTGGCACGACATGAAAATGGATGTGGCGATGTTTGTGTCGTAATGCATGGTTTTGTCAGAGAGTAAAGGCCGACACCAGAAGTCGGGCAGAGAGATGCAGAACCTTGCTATACCAGAGTGAAAATGGGAACACATAACGATGGATTTCATAGTTGGTTTGCCAAAGACGCAACAGAAAAATGATGATGTCTGGGTCATCGTTGATCGACTTACCAAGTCAGCTCACTTTTTGCCTATCAAAGTTACTTGGAGTGCCGATCGTCTCGCTCAGATCTACCTCAACGAGATCGTTCGACTCCACGGTGTGCCCGTATCCATTGTCTCCGATCGAGATGGACGATTATTATCATGCTTCTGGGAGAGCCTTCAGTCAGCAATGGGGACGAAATTGAAGTTCAGCTCTGCCTACCATCCTCAGACAGATGACAAGACAGAGTGGATAAACCAAATCCTCGAAGACATACTACGACTCTGCACCTTGGACTTGAAGTCAAGTTGGGACATGCATCTACCGTTAGGCGAATTTGCATACAATAATAGTTATCAATCCAACATTCAGATGGCACCGTATGAGGCATTGTATGGGCGAAAGTGTAGATCCCCTATCTGTTGGGATGAAGTTGGTTAACGAAAAATTCTTGGCCCGGAACTCGTAGAATACACCGTCCAAAAGATCCGTTTGATCCACGAACGGCTAAAGGTAGCATAAAGCCATCAAAAAAGTTACTCAGACGCGCACCGTCGACCACTTGAGTTCTTAAAAGGCGATCGTGTATTTCTCAAGGTCTCGCCCATGCGAGGAGTTACCAGATTTGGAGCAAAAGGGAAGCTAAGTCCAAGATTCGTCGGTCCGTTCGAAATACTTAAGCGAGTCGCCCCAGTCGCATATCAGATTGTCCTGCCACCGTCACTATCTGAAGTGCACGATATTTTCCATGTTTCACAGCTTAGGAAGTACGTGTACGACCCGAGTCATGTGGTGGATCTTGATCAACTGGACTTGAAGGCGGATTTGACTTATGTTGAACATCATGTGCAGATCTTGGATCACAAGGAGAAGCTGCTTCGAAGTCGTTCGGTTCCTCTCGTGCGCGTGCTTTGGAGAAATTATTCGGTGGAAGAATCGATCTGAGAGCTTGAGTCTGAGATGAAAGAAAAATTTTCTTTATTATTTTATAGTGATAGGTTCTTTTCCTAAGTTTCGAGGATGAAACTTCCTATTAGTTGGTTAGAATGTGGTGCCCCGTTCCCCCTTTTCGGGGAGCGCGGCTAAGAAATACTTTTGGTATCGTTCGATCGGGATAAATTGATTCAAGATCTTTTTCTCGTTATGGATTTGCTTCTTCGGAATTGATTTCCATATTCAGTGGACCGTGACCCAAGGATGGACTTAGCGGCAGAGTCAAGAGGGACCTTTCCGCTGCAAGTTTTCTTGCCTAGTTTTCGCTGTCGCCTTGTTGCTTTCGTGCTTTTGAGTTAGTTTTCGGATTGCCATTTTTTTGAACGATTTCGATGTATTTTATTGCTTTCGTTCGTTGAACTGCATTTTATTCCAAGCTTGGAAAGAGTAGAAAAGGTATTAATTATCTGTTCGTGATAATGCAGGTGATCGTGCAGTAGACACCGTGCGAGCGGAGTCTTGAAGCACCTCTTTCCTTTTCTCTCTCCAACCAACTTGTGAATGGCTATAATTCGATTCAGTTGACCCTTCTTCCATGTCTTCACATCAAAAATCTTGCCTTCTTGATTGTTCCGATCAAACGATACCGTAATAACTAAAAGATGTCAAGATAAAAAGGAATAGACTTGGAGTTATTTTTGCTTATCAATAAATTTGTGAACGGTTACCTTGTGCATGATACTTCGTTTATAGTATTCTTCATCATGCTTCAATTTTAGTTAGAAATTATATACTTCTTCTATGATTGTGCTATGTATAAAACACACCTTGCCATGCAATAAACTGATCGGGAAGACTATGCAAAACAGATCCTGCCACGTTACTTGTCTCGTGCTTGTATTGCCTTAAACTGCCTCGATTGATAACTTAATAGACTTCGCTTGGTTACTGACAACTTATGCACAAGGTCTTAGTTCCTGCGGACGATCGTTGGGGCACTGACACCGATCCTATCCGGACGGAACTCCCTGATAGTCGTCTGCTTCGAATGGGATGGCCTGTGACGCCCCTGTTCCATGCGTTGCATGTCATTCCATCCCGAGACTATAACTCATCCACTATGGCAACGTGGCAGTGATCCCCTCGTATATTTAAACTGTGCAAGCTAACTATTTCTTCGTGTCAGGAAAGGTCATAGTAAGTATTGTGCAGGTGGTTCAGATGGGCAGGTAAAAGTCACCGGACGGTGGCATGTTTATTTCAGTAAACTTCCATATCTAATGTTTGCTTATAAAATGAACTAAGGCAAGATAGAAAGACCACATAATAACTTGCATGCTTCATATAAACAACGTATTGATTGGTATAGTTGGGTTAGCTCGCCTTTACCAGTGCATTTCGATGTACTGACCCTCGTTGCAATAGGTTTTCCGCACCAAGGAGATCCTGCAAGAAGCTAGAGCGACTTCCCAATCCAGTCCACCTACCGGCACATCTTGATCGTGCCTTGAAGAAGCATTTTGAAGTTCAAGGAGCTCGTGCACATAACTTATGCAGCTCCGTGGAAAGGCGATAACTTCGCCCGAAGGTGTCTATAGCTTTGAAGTTTTAGTAAAAGGATGTAATGTACATGAAGGTTATCTCATTTTGCGTCCACTTTTGTAAGCCCGTGCGATAATTATCTGACTCGTTCAAGAGTTTGTATAAAGATATTTATTATCAATAAATAAAACTTTTCCATGTTTCAATATTTTGTTTAATTTTCTGCGTACTCTAAATATGTGCTCGTTATATAGAATACATTGATCTTGTGCGTTGCGCAACCTAGGCACGCACGGCATCACATCCGGGGGACGACTATCGATTCAACGAAATTGGGACGTGACAACGAACACATGCATGAGTAGATGGAGGTCATGCTAGAGAAGATGAGTTCCTTGGATGCCAACTCTACTTATGATCTGGTGCGGTTGACAAATGGCAAGAAGGCTTTGAAGAATCGATGGGTGTTCAAATTGAAGCAGACAGATGATGCTACTCGCTCTCGATACAAAACGAGGCTGGTAGTTAAAGGCTACGGTCAGCAAAAAGACGTAGATTATGATGAGATCTTTTCACCAGTCGTCAAGCAGTCGTCTATTTAGGTGGTGCTATCATTGGAAGCCAGTTTCGACTTGGAGGTCAAAAAAATGGACGTGAAGACGATATTTCTCTACGATGATCTTGAGGAGGAGTTGTACATGGAGCGGTGTATGAGAAGGTTCATACAGATGACAACGGAGCAGACATGTACACAAAGATTCTTCCAAGGAAAAAGTTTGAGTACTGCAGGCGGATCGTCGGGATGACGACCCCCTCCACATAGTTGAGAAGGGGGATATTTGTTGGAGTGGGTGTGGTTCCCAACATATGTGAAGAATACCCCGGAGTGCTACGAGCGTCATTCGTGTGTCGAAAAATCTCGAAAAGTGCATCGAGCGCCGTGTATTGGACATTTATGGTAAGCAAATTTATGGTAAGCAAATATTATATTGGATTTCCATCTTTGACTTTAATTATATATTTATGATTCTATCTTTCATATATTAACTTTCCATATAATTAGATTTTCAATTTATGGTAAGCTAATTTATGATTAAATTTCCATTAAGTATATGATTGAATGAAATTGGATTTTCATAAATATTTCCATATATAGATTTTTATATGGAAACCCTAATTCATGCAAGAACTTATAAAAAGGCTCATGCAATATACAAAAAAGTGAGGAAAAAAGGTGGCAAGAGTGCCATTGCAACTTTGGGGAGGAGAAAGAAGGATTGAAGCCCGTTTCGGAGAATGAGATCAATTTTGGATATTTCTCATTGTCTTTTTTGTAGTTGTAATCTATTTTCTGTTCCAAAGAGTTACGGTGATCCGTGTTGGATCGGTGAGGAGCTTGTAGAGGGTGTAATATTTTTATTCCATTAGTGGAGGTTCTTCAAGGTTGGACTCCGATCGTCCAGTAGTTTTTTTCATCTGAATGTTTCACGTAAAATTCTATGTCTGCGATTTATGTTTGGTATTTTTTAGTTTGTGCATTTTGCTCGGTTCTCTTGCAGGTACTCTCTGATTTGAGTAACGATTTCTGCGTTTCGTTTCCAACAATTTTTGGCTAGTGCAAATACTTGGTCACTCTCTCTAAATCATGCTATATTAAGGACGATTTTCTCTCTAATTCTATTGCAAAAGGATTAATCCTATTTTTTGCCTGAACAAAATATGAATGATGTATCATAATATAAGAATCATAAAATAATGAATCATAGGATCTGACATGTTTTAATTTCCATGATCCAACTCACCAACTCTATATTATTGTAGACAACAACATACATTAACTTTCCAAGAGTTGTCCACAATATCACAACAACTCACTCTTTCCACTTTCCAATGGCCCCTCTCCTCCAAAGACAATTATTATTCATCCTCCCATCTTTAACAAATAAATTAATATATATATATATATATATATATCGAAAAATCTGTTTGGCACGCATGCGTACACAGCTGGTGCATGCGCGCGACCTAGGACCGCCAGAGTGCCGCCACCTACCCTCCTCCGCTGCCTTCCTCCCCCACCCCTCTTGCAGCCTCCTCCTACGCCGATGTCTTCCCCCCTACTGCTTCGACGTCCTCCGTCGTCTACTCTGTTGTCGCCTCCGTCGACGACTCCCCTCTCCTCCCCTACCGATCTGCCCTCCCCTCTCCTACGGCTCCGTCGTTCTCGGCCGCGTGCTACTGCCTCCGTCGACGACTTTCCCCCTCCTCCCCTACCAATCTGCTCTCCCCCTCCCCAACGGCTACGTCGTTATCGGCCGCACGCGTGCACCGACTGTGCACGTGTGCGTGTCACAAATAGCAGAATTCAAATATATATATATATATATATATATATATATATATATATATATATATATATATATATATATGATCCTTGGTCAAAAGGTTACACTTGGTCCATATATAGATTTTCATATGTAAACCCTAATTTATGCAACGGTTTATAAAAATGCTCATGCAATATACAACAAAAAGAGAGAGAAAAAAATGTGGCAAGAGTGCCATTGCAACTTTGGTTATCGTCGACGACTTCTCCCCTCCTCCCCTACTGATCTGCTCTCCCCTCTCCAACGGCTACGTCGTTATCGGCCGCACGCGTGCGCCGACTGTGCACGTGTGCATGTCACAAATAGCAGAATTCATATATATATATATATATATATATATATATATATATATATATATATGATCCTTGATATATCATAATATAATAATCATAAAATTATGAATCAATTAAGAGGCTCTTAATGTTTTAATTTGCATGATCCAACTCTATATTATTGTGGACAACACATCAACTTTCCAGTGATACAATCAACCTAATCATAATATTCTAAATCAGCTATATTGAGGACAATTTCCTCTCTAATACAATTGCAAATTGCAAAAGGATTAATTCTAATTTTGCCTGAACAAAATATGAATGCTGTATCATAATATAAGAATCATAGCATTATGAATCAATAGGATCAAACATGTTTTAATTTCCAATGATCCAACTCACCAACTCTATATTATTGTTGTAGACAACAACATCAACTTTCCAAGAGTGATCCACAATTATCATCACTACCACAACTCACTGTCCACTTTCTCCTCTCCTCTCCTCTCCTCTCCTCCATAGACAATTATTATTCATCCTCCAGTCTTCAACAAATAAACTAATCTATATATGACGATCCTTGATGCACCGACACTTCATTTTATAGCCCCCTCTCTAAACATTAAAATTAACAAAACGGACACACCTAAGATCTCGCACGCTTCAAGGAGGTCAACTTCACCGACGAGCCCAGCGCCGACCTCCCGACCTCGATATCGAACGAGTCGTAGCGCAGGAACAGCTCCGTCAGCAGCATCCTCGCCACCAGCACCACGAAGTCCTTCCCCGCGCACTGCTTGTTCGAAAGCGTCGGGGCCTGGGTCTCCGGTCCGTTCGACCACACCACGTGCTTCAGCAGACCCTCCCCCTCCTCGCCCACGAACCGGTCGGCCACGAACTCCTCCGGCCGGTCGAACACCCTCGCGTCCTTCGTCGCGAACGGCTGGTACCCGAACAGCATCTCCCCTGCCCGGATCTCGAACCGGGCGTCGTGGCTCGACAGCACGAAGTCCTTCTTCGCCCGGCCGAACTGCAGCGGGGCCGGCGGCTCGATCCGGAGGCACTCGTACACCGCGGACTTCATCAGCGGCATCGACTCCATCGAGCGCATGCTGACCTCCCCGCCGTTGGATCTCACGGCGGACCGGATCTCCTCGGCCAGCTTCCCGTGCACTCTCGGCCCGGCCCGGCCGACCCACTTGACCAGGCTCGGGAACAGGATCTTCATCCCCCCGAACGCGTTGAAGCACATGGAGAACACGATGTTGTGCACGGCCTCCTCGCGGGAGATGTTGAGCCGGTCGGCCTCGTCGAGGACGGGGCCGGAGGACCGGCGGAAGAACTCGGCGAGCCGGTCGTAGTCTTTCCTGACGAGAGCCGGCGGGAGGCGCACCGAGTGGAGCAGGAGGTCCTCCACGAGCTTCGGGAGGCCGAGGGTCAGTATCGGACCGAGCTGGAACAGCACCCACTTCATTATGAGCTTCGGACCGTCCGAGCCGAGCTCGGTATCGGCAGGATCGGTCCCGAGGAGCGACCTAAGATTGAAAATTAATAGCTTAATTTTATTAAACAAAAATTGACTATATATATATGCGCAGATTTTCAAATATTCTAAATTTATCTAATTACTTAATCTATAAAAATTAAAAAAAATAAAGTTGAAATATTTCTAATTATCTAATTTATAGAATTTAGATATAAATTTAAATTACACACAAATCAAAATAGAAAACTAACGAAATTAATCAATTAATTTTTTCTAGTAATTTCAGAATAGAAATATTATTCAATTAAAAAAATTACTAAATTAAGTACTACCTGCAGAGGAAGTCGAAGGAGGCCTTGTCGCTGGCCTCTCCGAAGTCGGCTGCGCCCTTGGCCGCTATCTCGGCCTCGAGGTTCCCGAACATGTCGCCGAAGGTTCGACGGAACTCGGGAATGACGTGTTGGTGGCGGTGGGTGAGGAGGTAGAAGAGGAGCTTCTTGAGCGGGGCGTGGCTGGGCTCGGAGGGGTCGAGGTAGGAGAGGGTGCGGTAGCCGCCGGTGAGGTCGACGGAGGGCATGAAGGTGCCGGTGAAGAGGTCCTTCTTCTCGACCAGCTCCGTGTCGAAGAGCGTCGGGAAGCTGGCGGCGTCGAGGAGGGCGATGACGCGGGGGTCGGCGGCGATGGGCGGGCCGGGGGGCACGTTGGTGCGGATCACGGTGGAGCGGTGGAGTTTGGAGCGGGAGCGGAGGAAGTCGTCGCGGCCTTCGGTGTAGAAGTAGGCGAAGCGGTCGCGGAGGGAGCCGAGGAGAGGGAGGCCGTAGTCGCCGGGGATCTTGCGGAGGGGGAGGGAGGTGGTGGTGGTGGCGGGCGGTGGCGGTGCGGCCACCGCGGTGACGGTGAACTTACCGCGGCGGGGGAGGAGGGGAGTGGAGGAAACATAGACGAGAGAGGAGGAGGCCATATTGATCATGGTTTTTTTTTTGTTTTGATGTTGTATTGAGTTTTGGGAAGGGGTATTTAAAGTTGGAGGTCCAGTGGACGGCGGTCCAACGTCTACGTTGTAAACGTGCTTTGCAGCGAAAAGTAAAATCTGGGTCCGGATCGGACTTTCGGTTGCGTTTCGGCACCGTCTAGTTCGTTCGTACTCGCTTTGTCAATGCGTTCAATATATTGGTATTGGTCGCACGACGCAACCGAGACGTCATTTTGATAAATTTGGTATACTTTGATGATATGGGATGTAATTACTACATACGGAACGGTGCCCACCAGAACCCACTATCCAGAGTAGGTGGCGTCTTTGAAATTGGGAAGCATATTAATATTAGGCGGTGTGGTTAACATGCACCCCTATGAATTTTATATAGAATAATATTTTGAGAATTTTTGAACTATTTTTTAATTTTTTTATCTATATTCAGGATATCCATTATTTTATATTAATGTATACGATTTTTTATTTTTGATGAAAATTATATTTTTCTGACGGTCAATTAATTTGACCAATTTTTTTAACCAAAATGCTCCTCCCACACACCCCCTTCCCATCCCTTCCCTCGCCGGCAGGCTGCCGCCGTTCATCGCCCCCCCCCCCCCCCCCCCTCTCCCCCCCCCCCCCCCCACCAGCCCTTCCATGCCCTCTCGCAGCTGCTCGCGCGCGATGTCGCGCTGCTTGCGCGCGCCGCTCGTCTTTGTCGTCGCGGTGGCGGGGTGGAGGGGGGGGGAAGGGGGAGGGGGCAGGAAAGAGGGCGGTGACAGGGAAGGGGGAAGGGGCAGGAAAGAGGGCGGTGACAGGGAAGGAGGCGGTGGCGGGGAGGGGGGTGACGGGGAGCGGTGGCAGCCCGGGAGGGGGGGGGGGGGGGAGGGGGTGAGTGGGAGGGACATTTTAGTAAAAAAAAATTGGTCAAAACAGTTGACCGTCAGGAATGGACGATTTTTGTCAAAAGTGAGAGTTCTTGTACATTAATGTAAAACAGTAGAATGCACCTTTGATATGGGTAAAAAAAAAAGTGTAGGATAAATCAAAATTTCTCTAATATTTTTAAAATTGTATTACGTATACAATAATAACTTAGTAGGAATTTCAAAAAGATAACGAATCATCATGAGTAATTGCGGTATGAGTGCATGCATCGATACCGCCATTGATAATGACGACATGGTTACAAAAATGCCATTGCCAATGGAGATTTTGTAGCAATTTTTTTGTTGCACCCGTAAGTCTTTACGGAAGACAATGGGGACAAAAACTGATCCTGTAATACGACAGTTCGAACTGAAACAGATAATGTCCTATGATCATTTGTGTTAAAACTCGTGGCAGATCATATGCAACTGTCAGAGTCCGGGCTTTACTTTCCAATTGGGCTTTAAGATTCGAGTCTCAATGGACAACATCGGTGGATGATATAGTAAGTTATTAAATAATTATGTTATGTTATGTTTATATTTCGTTGAATGGATGCAGCGTTTGGTAACAACAGAAGTCCGCGTATGCAAAATCCTCGAGGATTGATTCCAACATAGATCTCTGGAACATTATAGTCTGCGTTACATGAGTGCACGTATTCAAGAAATGGTATGTGTTCATCATATTTTTAATCCTGAATACTTAACTATATATATTTGTCACTTAGTAGGATTATGATTTCAGATTTCAACAATGGTGCAAGCAATCCAAACCCAAATGTAGAGCTACTTTATCAGATGTTGTGAATTTTCTTAGTTGGTCCCTTGTGCCTCCAATGGTTTCATTAGATATGTCACTAGTTTATTCTGAAGTCTCCGTGATGGTTATTCAGTTGCAGAAGCGACCCATGGGGGAGGGAGCAACAATAGAACTTGTTATGCATATCTAAGAGAGAGTGTTGTAGTTAGTCAAGATATGATTGTACCAACTGTTATAAATATTTATAATATAAATATAATATTTTTCAAAGAACAAGGAAAGTAAAAAATAAAATTGTTATCGGCCTTCGGGGAAGTCGTGCACGAAGCACTGCATTAAGAGTTTATCGGAGGTCTATGTGCAGACGTTTTTCGGAAGCTCCTAGTGGTAAAACCTCCTGACTACCGGGTTCTCTTCGTCGCACACAACTCAGAGAGAGAGACCGAACTTAGCTTTGCCAGAGCAAGGATTTGGAGATTAGAATGTCGTTTGAGAGAGGAGTGAAAGAGAGTTTTGACGTAGGAATCTTTTCTGTGTCAAATGAAGGAGAAGGAGACCAAATAAATAGGCTGGAGCTGTGGCAAGGTTCAATGAATCTGGCCACAGACAGGTACTTAATGGATCATAAACAGACCATTAAGTAACAAATAAAACGTGGGAGAAAGGCTGTAAAAAATGAGCTGTGGCAAAGCAAGGTTCAATGAACCTGGACAGTGCCACAACATTCAAATTTGAATGAGCTAAAACGGTTCAAAAATAAAGATGCGCAAAAAGAATTTTTGGATCCCAGCCCGAACACGAAGAGTAAATCGGATCGACATTTGGCGCCTGCAGGTGTGGGCACGTACCCGTTACGCACCGCACCGAGCCGGGCGGCGGCGACGGCACGCGCGTGTGGCCCAAGGGGTTCCCCACACAACAACTTTAAGAAAGCAAAGAAGATGAACTAATATATGTACACAAGGAGGGATTGGCCTATCCGATGTGAGACTAAAAAAAAGAAAAAAATTGAACTTTTGCTCAAGCAAAGCTAACTAGAGATCTCTCTCTTAGATCACATGGTTTATCAATCGGAAGCCTTTGCTTATTGTATAAATACAAGGTAAAATTCATTGAAGACTCCTTCCCACATACAAAATACAAACAAAATTTATCTCTCTGTTTTCTTTTACATAGTTATTCAAGAACTTCTTCGTCTTTTAGACTGCAACAATTTTCTCGTAATAACCAATATACAATTAAAAATACTTTATTCAGTCGTATATGGTTTTATAATAGAATGAGTCGGCAACATTCAACACATATTCTTTAAAATACATCGTTTGCTTTATACCATGAAAAAAGAATGTAGCATTTACGCGCAGCAGAGTGAAACATAATGTTCTTTATTTTATGATTTAAGAAATTATGTAAGTATTTTATTATTAAAAATGTGTATATTTTAGAAACAATAAATTTATGTATGTGTTTGAAGTCAAATTTTAGTAATTTAACAACTAGACTAATTTTGGACCTAACTTTGAAATAAATAAACGTATCTATAATTTTTTTATTTTTTACAATTTTTAATATAATTCAATCACAATTTTAACTTTGGAAATGGCTCATTAAATATAAAAATGGTTAAACCGAATCAATTATCAGTTCGGTTCGATTTCGATTATGGTTAATTTCGATTTGATTTTGGATTTTAAGAAGTTCAGTTTATTCGGTTTTGGTTATATAGATTCGATTGAAACCGAATAAATCCAACGGTCACAGTAATAAAATTTGTCTAGGAGATATGGAGCAAAATGAAATGGATTATTGTCAAAGTTTGTGTGCGATATTGGTTACAAAAAATGATCGGTGGCTCGAGCAATACTCGCGAGCCACCGTTCGCTACCGTATCTCCCTCCATGTCTCCCTCTTCTGTTCTGCGTCCGACAGTCTAGCCATCGCGGCCGTCCGCGCGTCAGCACCGTCGCTTTCCTCCCTCCCTCCCCTTCTGTTCCTCGTTCGACCGCCGCGCCATCAGTCGAATTGTCACATCGTCGATCGGACCGTCGTGTGGGTGCACTGCGTTAGCTAAGTAGCACGTTTGTATTGGTTATGCTTACGTGTAAATCTAGAGAGAATAGGCGCATGTGCATGACATATGTATGTTATAATTTGTAAAGGCTGAGACCGTACACTTTCAAATTGGAATATTATCCATTCCAAAAGTTGGGAGGAATAGTCCATTAAATAATAAAAATGGTCAAACTGAACGAATCGAGTAAACCGACCGAATCAATTATCAGTTCGGTTCGATTTCGATTATGGTTAATTTTAATTCGATTTTGGATTTTAAGAAGTTCAGTTTATTCGATTTTGGTTATATAGATTTGATTGAAATCGAATAAATCCAAAGGTCACCGTAATAAAATTTGTCTAGGAGATATGAAGCAAAATGAAATGGGTTATTGTCAAAATTTGTGTGCGATATTGGTTTCAAAAAAAGCTCGGTGACTCGCGTAGTACTCGCGAGCCACGTCCGCTACTATATCTCCCTTCCTGTCTCCCTCTTCTGTTCTGCACCCGACAGTCTAGCCATCGCGGCCGTCAGTGCGTTAGCACCGTCGCTTTCCGTCCTCCCTCTCCTTCTGTTGCTCGTTCGACCACCGTATCCACACGTCAGTCAAACTGTCGTGTGGATGCACTGTGCTAACTAAGTAGCACGTTTTGTATTGGTTACGCATATGTGTAGATCTAGAGAGAAGTAAAGGCTGAGACCGTACACTTTTAAATTGGAATATTACCCATTCCAAAAGTTGGGGGGAATTGGTTGGTTTCTTCCTGGATGCTGACTTGGCTTTCTGCACGCCTTACTTTTCCTTCCACAATGTGGTGGTTGTTGACACTGCAATTGATGCTCATGTGCTGGCTGACTTCCTCCAGGAGACCACAAAATGGCCACACGCGATCCCGCGAAGTTTCCGGAAAAATGGACTCTAGGGCCTCCTTTGGTTGGCGGCAAGAGCATCAGTAGATGGTGCTCTCATCTTGAAACCCAATTTTAAAAATAAAATAAAATAAAATAAAATAAAAAATAAAAATAAAAATAAAAATAAATGTATAGTGGATTGGATTCGTAGAAAAATATAAAAGTATTATGGACGAAGGTGGTGCTGATAAAAAAAAATCATGAATTTTATTCATTCTTGTGTGTGAATATATTTGTACAACAAATCAATTTATATGGACGGTATATATTTTAAGAAATTATAGAATATAGGAATAAAGAGAAAGAAGGTAAACTAAAAGAAAATAAAAAGATAAACTTAATAAAGTAAAAAATGGGATAAATTGAATGAAAATATGGGTGCATCTAACAACATCCTTCTAGATTTACATTATTATTTTTTTCCACATTTATTTTTGACCACATAATTTTTGGTATCAAAGCTCATTTTATCATTTTCTACTATTTTTATACAACTTCCAAAGCTCCATACAATCATTAGTCATCTTCTCCGAGTTTATCCTCATTTTCACCATTGGTAGAAAATTTTGACATGTTGTTTTTTTATTGTAAATTTTAATTATAAAATCGGATGAAGAGAAGGTTTAGAAAAAAAAAATTGCTTAAGGAAGAAAAACTATAAATAATTATCTCGTTCTCTAAAAAATAAATAAATAATTCGACTAGATAGACATGCTTATCTTTATATAATATGATGAAGACAAGTAACTTGATTAAATTTTTTTTAAACATATGTAAAGATCTTTATGTAAAAATATGTATGGTTAATTTTAAACATCTTTATGTAGAAAAATAAACTGATTGCATTAGCTTTATGTAGGAGTAAACATGCCTATCAGCTTTACATAATCGTCTATTTACATAAATATGTTTAAAATGTGGACATGTTCTACCAACTTTACATTTAAAATATGTCTATCAACATGTTTACCAACTTTACATTTAAAATATTTTAAAACATCTCTATCAACATATTTATCAACTTTGCTTTTAAAGTACTTTAAAACATGTTAATCAGCTTAATGTAGGTATAAATTGATTAGATTTTTTTTTAAGAATGGACAATCAGCTAATTAAATTAGACATTATTATCTATAAAAAAAATTCAATTGTGGGGGTAGACTTATAGGTTAATTTTTAAAAACAAATATAAAGATCATCAAGTCCTAAAGATAAGAAGGGAGTAAACAGAATGAAAACATGGGTGCGTTCAATAACACTCATCTAGAATTGGACTCCAAATTGAGACTTATTATTCTACAAAATAATTTTCTATATTCTGAATGTAAAAATTCTCAGGCCCAACCTATAACTCCTGTGAGTGGGTTGGGTCTGAGAATCTAGAAATTGGAATTTAGGATGATTCTTACTATTCTACAAATTGAGCTCCTAAATTCTGATTATGGAATCTAGAAATTGAGATGAGCCTTGCTAATGATGTTGTCACTCCCCGTTTTCGATATATGTATTTGGAACGTATTCTTGCTTGCTGTCACGCCCCAGTACCAAAATATCGAGGGACTGGACACGTGGCAATGGCCAGCAGCACGCACCGATGGACAACCCAATTTAATGGATCCATCAGGGCGCACTTAAGCTGTAAAAGAAGGTCTACAACAACAAGCCACAACTAATCTCATCCATAAAAGATAAATATAATCAACTGCATAATGAAATGGAAATAAGTAGCAACAAGTCTCAACAAGTAGGTCGGAGAAACAATCCGACATAAGTCTGAATACATTGGCTCAATAGGCCAGGAACAAAAGAGTCAAATATAAGTAAATACTGAGCACGGAAGCAGGTACTCAGGAAAAGTCTTCGGCAGTCACCTCGTGCTCAGGGATTGGTTCTGCTCCAGTATCAAGTCCAGTAATAGCTTCAGCTCCTGTCCCGTATATCTCGGGGTACTGCTCCTTAGCTAAACCTGGGGACATAATCCATTCCAGGTCCTCAGGGGACATAGCAAGGTACAGAAAATACAAGCCAAATAAATAAGCAGTGCAGCAATAAGTAAATAATTGGGTAAACTATGTAACCAGCTAAGTGATATGCAATATGAGAGCAGCACTAGAACTCAGGCTGAGACCGCTACAAGCTCTGTGTCGGGGAGCCGGTAGCAGTAATAACACGTAAAGGGTCTAGCTCTGCTGGAGAGTCTACGACCTCACCATAGTAGTAGATATATATATGAAACAGCCTGTAGCCTGTGTGTCTCTCCTCACCCAATGTAATCACGCATATCATGACCATAACGTCTCATGTCCATGTCAGCGAGATTATAGCTAATGCAACAAGTCATATTGTCTATAAATAAAATATCTCTGTCAAGTCCTGTATCCTATACAGAATCACCACGAATATCTCGGGAAGATCCTGTCTCATGAATAGTGTCAAGTATCCTGGGTTATGATGTACTTGATAAGACAAGTACGAGAATACATAGGGTCTTGATATCCATGTCTATGTAACGTTACACAACTCCGCGTACGGGGTTGGCACCCGACTAGTAATCGGACGCTAAGTAAAATCACTCGGTCCTGGGTTGAACAGTTAAATCAAGTTTATGTATGTTTACACAAGTACTCCAGCAAGTACTATAACAGAAATCATTGCAAGTTGGCACGGTATAATTGTCCACTGATGTATAAATAAGTTAAGAAAATAAGTAGCAAGCTGCAGGGTTTGGCAAGGTACACTTGTCTGGGGTCCTGGCTCCAACTGCAGCTCTGGTCTTAGTGTGATCTGCAGGTACTACTCCGGTTGCTGAAATAAATATTACCATCATGCTCAGAAAATATCAAATAGATAGAAATGTCTGTCCTTGAGTCCAATTTGGAAACAAGGGCAAAAATGACAATTTCGGGTCAAAGCGGGGCCCATATGTGGCCCGCTTCGCACCGAAAAATGTGTCAGGGTCAAAGGTCTCCAAATTTGTCAAACTTAGTGTCAACAGGTCAGGAACGATGATACGAACCCAACGGAACTTCCATAATTGGATTCCGATGAGCCGATCACAAAATCGCCCGTCGAGTGGAGCCTATGGGGCCCACGACACGCGATTTCGTCAACGTTCTCAGAATTGAACCAAACTTGGGTCACAGGACCAGCGTATTGCTACGAGTCCGATGGCGCAAGTTTCGTTTCGATCCGACGTGTGTACACAAAGTTAGGACGTGCTCCAGAAAGGGCGGATACGAGACGGTGTCCGCGGATACGCGTTGATTCCGGTGCGCACGCACACCCGAATCGACTTCTGCAAATCCCACACGTCCGTATCAACGACGCGTACATATCGGTGAAGACCGCACGCGACCAAGTCGTCCCGTTTGGCGGGGCGTACCCAGTTTCGGGGTGAATCAGGATATTATTTTTCCTGTTTTTGGATCGCGGTTCACGATCGCCACAGGACGCGATGCCCCGAGCGGGTTGCACGGGCACCGAGAGGGTCACGCAGGGTCCACGACGCAACAGACGGAATCGAAAACAGAGTTACGAGGAGAAAGATACAGGTACCTGAACAGGGCTCGAGAAACCAAAGTTTTTCGTGTCCGACACGACTCGGCGTGTCCGGATCCGAATCCTAGGGTTAGGGTTTGGGAAGCTGGGCGGTGGCCGGAGCTGGGCGGCGCTGCGGCCAGAGGCGGGGTCGCCGGAGGTGGCCGAGAGCGGTGCGGCGTCGCTGGGAGGCGGCACGGCGGCGCTGGGAGGCGGCGCTGGAGGCGCAGGGCTCGGACGAAGGAGGCTCGGGGTCGGCTGCGGGCGGAGGTTCTGGCGGCGAGGAGGAGGAAGGGGGAGGAGATGGCTGCGCTGGCGAGGGCTCGACGAGGGGAGGCCGGGCGGCTGCGCTGCGGTGGTCGGGGGCGGTGGCAGCGTCGGGGCGGAGAGGGTTAGCCGGAGGGGAAGATATCAGGGGAGATTTAAATAGGTGGAGGAGGCCGAGGGGCGGAGCCGAGCAAGGCGACGGAGGAGGCGGATCGAGGGCCGGCTGCGCGGAGGGGGCGACGACGTGGCCGGTCGTGCGGGCGGAGCGGCGGAGGAATCGGGCAGGGGGAGGAGAGGGTCACGCGGGTTTGCGGGTTTCAGGCGGGTCGGGTTCGGTCGGGCGGACCCGACCCGACCCGTTAGGCGGGTTGGACCGGTCCGGTCTGGCTGAACCGGGTTCGTCCGGTTCAGTCCGGTTTGAACCCGGTTCAGTCCGGCCTATTTTGGTTTTATTTTAATTTAATTTAAAAAGTTGGTTTTCTGGCATTTAAAAAAAATGTTTTCGGGGTCCAATAAATTCCCAGAAAATTACCCTAAGTCCAGTATTTTATTTTACACCCAAAAATATTATTTTCATAATATTTTAATAGAAATTAACAGCAAATAAAAATCATTTAATTACCAAGAGCCTAGGTTTTAATTACAGAAAAATCCCGGAAAATTCCAGAAAATTGTGAAAAGTCCAATTTATTAATTCCTGAAAATCTGGGGGCTTACAATATACCCAACTTATAAAAATTTCGTCCTCGAAATTAAAATAAAGCATAATTTGTTAAATCTTTCATATTCGTACATAATGTACGTCAATCGCAATCTCTTCCAAAAATTTAAATAACAAAATCTATTCAAATCTATCGCGATCATTTCAAAATTAAGATAATCATTGTTCAAATCAAAATTCAACCTATTGTAATCTCTTCTCACTTTTCCAAATCATCAATATCCAAATTTAAATTGAATCCATATAATATCTTCAAGATTTAAATAACCCATATCAAATTGTACCTCACGATCTCCAACTATCATAATCTCCTCTAGAAGTAATTCGAGTCCAATATTATTCCTATTTTCACTTATAAATTTTTTTGTATTCTTCAACTTTTTAAAATTCATTCACATCCTCAATATTTCAAATAGGTAGTCCAACCATCAAATTTTAATCATCAAATTGAAAAATAATTTAAATGCAGTCTACCAATGTTCAAGTCTGAAATTCTATATTTTTATCCTCTAAACTCCAATTGATGATTTTACTTTCACTATTCAAAATTTAAATCATGTACCTAAGGTATACATATGGGGTCCTCAATATCAAGATTTTAAAATTCATTGATCCTCATCATCTTAGTCATTCTTCTAAAATTCTCAAAATTTAAAATGGCTTAAACCTCACCCAATCTAATCTTACTCGATCATAATCTAAAAGAAATTTCCCTCGAGTTGACAATGCACTGCTACCCAACTTGGAATTTATCCATCTATCACATAAGGCTATATACTTTAAGAAAATATTCCTTAATTTATTTACTCATGTAATTCAATCCTCAAAACTATAATGTCGATTATATCATAGATAATATGTCCTTAATTACGGAAGAATAATCCTCAATTATGTAATCGGCCTATGGGGTATATCCAGTACTCTCTGCGTATCAAACTTTACCAAGCACAAGGTTTCGTCTTTCCGAAATAAGGGAAGACGGTGGCCAATAATAAAGAGTTCAAGGGCAGCGTAATAGAATAGAAGTATTGGGATCAAGGCGTTTAAAGAATTCAAATGGGAATTATCAAAGCTGTTGTGGATTGAAATCCTATTTTGGTAATCCTTTGTTCGACTGCTCGTATTAGCACAGTTATGTAACCGATACGATATGTCAGACATGTCTAGAGCAAGTATATTCGTCTACTAATCACTACATATCTCAATCCACGTAAAGTAGCGTTACGAAGGGCGAATCAAGCACACGAAGGTTAGCTAGACCTTAATACACTGATTCTGAAATATATTATTGTGGGCCTCCCCAATAATACGTTTGTCATGAACAAGCTCGATAAAGAATAAGCTTGCAAAACTAGGCTATAAAATAGCAGCATAAGTCAAGGTAGTTGTGAAATATAAATGCGCTAGATCATGATGGAAGAAGTCACAGCATATTTCGAGTCCACAAAAAGTTAAGACTATACAATCTCTACAGTTATCATACAACTTCCTTGTCTAAGTCGCTAGTCGACCAAACAGGACAAGGACCTCTAAATTCTATTGTCTGAATAAACACTGTCGTCTTATGCTAGCATACAATTAATGTCATTCAATTACACTATCTCGATGGGTCAAGTGGACTATGTGGTACTAGGTTGTGAAGCATACTACCCAACTTATAAGAATTAAACTACTACTGCGACAGTCTTAAGAGGATCCTGCAAATAACCTTGCACATGTAAAATAGAATAGAAACTCTTATTAGGGTATATGAGGAAAGATCTTGGTACTTATTAGGGTCTCCTATTGCTCATAGAACATGTGTCAATAGCGAGAATGGAAAGGTTATTAGTCTCAAGGGATAGGGAACATAACTTGTATCGAGGTGGGGGTATAATTTACGTGATTTAACACTAAGGGGTAATCATCGGGTCACAATCTACAAGATTAACTCAAACTTATCGAACTCTAACTACCAAGCACAAAATTTTTAAATTCAAGACTACAGCTTTAATCCTAGCAAGCTATATATATATCCTAGTATAGAATAAAATCACTTGGTCTAAAATCAGAAGGGTTAGTTGGCACGAGTTGAAAGATGAAGAGAAGAAATGTAATCAGTCGTCGCACTCTAACGAGCGCTATGGTCGCAGAGGAGCAATATATGAAATTAGGATAGGGGCTCTAGATAGCATCATGATTTTCTAAGGAAAAGTGGTATGCTAGTTGCTAGGTTTGAGGTATGATTTAGAAAAATATTCTATACATTGCTCTTGGCTTTCTAAGGTATTGTCTGCTAATATCATGACACGAACCTATATCCTAACACTATATCACTATGGACATTAGGTTCAGTCCTAACATTCAATCTCGGATTTCTATTGGTTCCTCAAGACCGGGGTCAACATTAGGGTCCAATCTCTAACTAGCTCTTAGCAGTGCCTATACTACTTCTTAGGTCATTCATGACTATAACAAGAAATAATGGTAAATTATTCTATAGGTGAGAGACGCTAGGGTTGATTAAGCGTTCTACTTAGGGGTGTGTCAATATCCTAGTTGTACTCTTAATAGAAAGGTTACCCTACTTATCATCTAACAACAGGACTTATATATTCTAAGAGAGGCTATACTCAAGAAACTAATAGGGAAGCACATGAATCAAGCAGGATGCAATTTATCCGAATGGAATGGATTGATGAGTCATAGTTAGTGTGGATGAGATCCTATACTCTAATCCTAGTTGCAGGCTTGCTCGGTCCCTAAGTTGAAATCGAACAATTTAGTCGTAGACCTGCATGGGCCACCACAAAAACCATGTCACGCCCCAGTCCCAAAATATCGAGGGACTAGATACGTGGCAATGGCCAGCAGCACGCACCGATGGATAACCCAATTTAATGGATCCATCAGGGCGCACTTAAGCTGTAAAAGAAGGTCTACAACAACAAGCCACAACTAATCTCATCCATAAAAGATAAATATAATCAACTGCATAATGAAATAGAAATAAGTAGCAACAAGTCTCAACAAGTAGGTCGGAGAAACAATCCGACATAAGTCTGAATACACTGGCTCAATAGGCCAGGAACAAAAGAGTCAAATATAAGTAAATACTGAGCACGGAAGCAGGTACTCAGGAAAAGTCTTCGGCAGTCACCTCGTGCTCAGGGATTGGTTCTGCTCCAGTATCAAGTCCAGTAATAGCTTCAGCTCCTGTCCCGTATATCTCGGGGTACTGCTCCTTAGCTAAACCTGGGGACATAATCCATTCCAGGTCCTCAGGGGACATAGCAAGGTACAGAAAATACAAGCCAAATAAATAAGCAGTGCAACAATAAGTAAATAATTGGGTAAACTATGTAACCAGCTAAGTGATATGCAATATGAGAGCAGTACTAGAACTCAGGCTGAGACCGCTACAAGCTCTGTGTCGGGGAGCCGGTAGCAGTAATAACACGTAAAGGGTCTAGCTCTGCTGGAGAGTCTACGACCTCACAATAGTAGTAGATATATATATGAAACAGCCCGTAGCCTGTGTGTCTCTCCCCACCCAATGTAATCACGCATATCATGACCATAACGTCTCATGTCCATGTCAGCGGGATTATAGCTAATGCAACAAGTTATATTGTCTATAAATAAAATATCTCTGTCAAGTCCTGTATCCTATACAGAATCACCGCGAATATCTCGGGAAGATCCTGTCTCATGAATAGTGTCAAGTATCCTGGGTTATGATGTACTTGATAAGACAAGTACGAGAATACATAGGGTCTCGATATCCATGTCTATGTGATGTTACACAACTCCACGTACGGGGTTGGCACCCGACTAGTAATCGGACGCTAAGTAAAATCACTCGGTCCTGGGTTGAACAATTAAATCAAGTTTATGTATGTTTACACAAGTACTCCAGCAAGTACTATAACAGAAATCATTGCAAGTTGGCACGGTATAATTGTCCACTGATGTATAAATAAGTTAAGAAAATAAGTAGCAAGCTGCAGGGTTTGGCAAGGTACACTTGCCTGGGGTCCTGGCTCCAACTGTAGCTCTGGTCTTAGTGTGATCTGTAGGTACTACTCCGGTTGCTGAAATAAATATTACCATCATGCTCAGAAGATATCAAATAGCTAGAAACGCTTGTCCTTGAGTCCAATTTGGACACAAGGGCAAAAATGACAATTTCGGGTCAAAGCGGGGCCCATATGTGGCCCGCTTCTCACCGAAAAACGTGTCAGGGTCAAAGGTCTCCAAATTTGTCAAACTTAATGTCAACAGGTCAGGAACGATGATACGAACCCAACGGAACTTCCATAATTGGATTCCGATGAGCCGATCACAAAATCGCCCGTCGAGTGAAGCCTGTGGGGCCCACGACACGCGATTTCGTCAACGTTCTCAGAATCGAACCAAACTTGGGTCACAGGACCAGCGTATTGCTACTAGTCTGATGGCGCAAGTTTTGTTTTGATCCGACGTGTGTACACAAAGTTAGGACGCGCTTCAGAAAGGACAGATACGGGACGGTGTCCGCGGATACGCGTTGATTTCGGTGTGCACGCACACCCGAATCGACTTCTGCAAAATTCCACACGTCCGTATCAACGACACGTACGTATCGGTAAAGACCGCACGCGACCAAGTCGTCCCGTTTGGCGGGGCGTACCCAGTTTCGGGGTGAATCAGGGCGTTATTTTTTTTGTTTTTGGATCGCGGTTCACGATCGCCACAGGACGCGATGCCCCGAGCGGGTTGCACGGGCACCGAGAGGGTCACGCAGGGTCCGCGATGCAATAGACAGAATCGAAAACAGAGCTACGAGAAGAAAGATACAGGTACCTAAACAGGGCTCGAGAAACCGAAGTTTCTCATGTCCGACACGACTCGGCGTGTCCGGATCCGAATCCTAGGGTTAGGGTTTGGGAAGCTGGGCGGTGGCCGGAGCTGGGCGGCGCTGCGGCCAGAGGCGGGGTCGCCGGAGGTGGCCGAGAGCGGTGCGGCGTCGCTGGGAGGCGGCGCGGCGTCGCTGGGAGGCGGCGCTGGAGGCGCAGGGCTCGGGCGAAGGAGGCTCGGGGTCGGCTGCGGGCGGAGGTTCTGGCGGCGAGGAGGAGGAAGGGGGAGGAGATGGCGGTGCTGGCGAGGGCTCGGCGAGTGGAGGCCGGGTGGCTGCGCTGCGGTGGTCGGGGGCGGTGGCAGCGTCGGGGCGGAGAGGGTTGGCCGGAGGGAAAGATATCGGGGGAGATTTAAATAGGTGGAGGAGGCCGAGGGGCAGAGCCGAGCAAGGCAGCGGAGGAGGCAGATCGAGGGGCGGCTGCGCGGAGGGGGCGGCGACGTGGCCGGTCGTGCGGGCGGAGCGGCAGAGGAATCGGGCAGGGGGAGGAGAGGGTCACGCGGGTTTGCGGGTTTCGGGCGGGTCGGGTTCGGTCGGGCGGACCCGACCCGACCCGGTAGGCGGGTTGGACCGGTCCGGTCTGGCTGAACCGGGTTCGGCCGGTTCAGTCCGGTTTGAACCCGGTTCAGTCCGGTCTATTTTGGTTTTATTTTAATTTAATTTAAAAAATTGGTTTTCTGGCATTTAAAAAAAAATATTTCCGGGGTCCAATAAATTCCCAGAAAATTACCCTAAGTCCAGTATTTTATTTTACACCCAAAAATATTATTTTTATAATATTTTAATAGAAATTAACAACAAATAAAAATTATTTAATTACCAAGAGCCTAGGTTTTAGTTACAGAAAAATCCCGGAAATTTCCAGAAAATTGTGAAAAGTTCAATTTATTAATTCCTGAAAATCAGGGGGCTTACACTTGCTGACATGGTTGTTAGGTTGGTTGGAGGTTAAACTGTTTTCTGCTAGAGTTGGTTTTTGGTTTATTTTGAGATCATGTTTTGGTCATGACTTGAACCATTGGTTAAGTGAGCCCAAACACTCCCTATATAAACCAAAATACACACTCTCTCTTCTCATTATTTTCTTTCCATTCCCTCTCTTAGGTTTTCTCTCTCCCTCCATAGGCAAGTACACATTGCATGAAAATGGAGAAACCTTCTATTTTATGAGTTCATTATATTTTCTATGTGATTCTCCATATGTTTAGAACTTGGTATTTTTGGATTTGGTGGATGGATTAGTATAGATCTACATTTTTAAGTTTAGAACTTTTTATGCGTTCTTGAGTTTTCTTGGATTTTGATCTCTAAAAACTTATTATTTTTGAAAATTTGTTGTTCTATGTTGATGAAAATTTGATTTTGAGTATTTTAGAACTTTACTTTGTTGGATTTGGACTTTGTTCGAGGTTTCCATGGAAGGAACAAAACTTGAATTTTCAGAACTTTCAAGGCCAAAGCCTGCTGTTCTGGGACGAAGGAGCTCTATGCGGAACGCTTAGCATGCGACCTGGACTTATCGCTCCAAAGTCAGCATCGGCCATCTTGCTGGACGCATGACTGAAATCTGCACATGCGCCCTTGGCCAAATGCATGAAACTTGAACGAATAAAATTTCACTCAGTCCAAAAGATTTCATGCGGCCAACTGTGTATGCGGCCAAGAGGAGCATGCGGCCTCGAGCTATGTGTTTCCTCTTTCTTTGAACGCATGACTCAGCACTGCATTGGATCATCTTTTCACGATTTTGTCTTGTTTTTCTGACACACTTTATTGCATGTCACATCCATCACTTTATGTCACCTTTCTGACTTGCATTTATTGCCCATCAATTTGGCACTTGTCCCGAAGAGTTGACCTTGCCCCACCCATGCGGCCTCGACTTCATGCGGCACCCTGGCTATGCGCTTATTGATTCATGCACACACTGAACACTTGCTTGGTTTAAAAATATTCTCGTTTGATTAAATGAATGTGATGCTATGTTTTAAACTTATAAATGACTTGTATGACCCAGATGTGACCCTATGCTAAATTGACTAAGTACGTGACTTTAGCCTTGTAGATGTGGCCTTATATGCACTTACTAATTTCTTTTGACCACTTTATTATACGTTGGATAGAATAAGGGGCGTAGTTCAACTCTGGGAAAGGTATGCAATCCCGGTACTTATTTTTTTTAAGGATTGTTGGTCTGATCTCGAGGAGTTCTCATACTGCTCTTATTCTCATCTATCGATATAATAAAGTGCCAATTAATATGACTAGTACTTAACTGTCATGTCTTGAATGACTTGCTACTTGATAACTTGTCCATGACCTTACCCTTGATACTAGAACTTATCCCTGCCCTGACTATTGTATCCGTGCTGATACACTTAATCGCACCAAGAGTGCTAACTTGATATATATATAGTGAGTCATCGTGCCACATGCTCTTGCTACGTGATATATGTAATTATTTCCATACATGGATCTGGTAGTTGTATAGTGACTTTAGTCGTGGCTAGATAGTATTGATTGTTGTATCACACTTGGATAAATTCATATTTAACTTGCGAGTAACAATATGGGTTCGTATCAAGTGTGCCCGTACTTAAAATATGACATCTAATACGAATGTTCATGTGACCACGACATGAGATTCTATTAACCTAGGATTAACTAGGCAACTTAACTTGTTGAGCATTGGGAGGGAAAAATATCCCGAGATTGAGCATGCCGAGCCACCCTAAATTAGCTGGGAGTAAAGACTGGCCACCACGAATACTGTATATCATCCGTACTAGTGGAGTATAGTATCTGATCTAAATATAAGACCGAGCCAGTATATTTTTTTATAGAAAGCTTGGAACTGTTATTAATCGTTAATTAGCTCAGTACCCATGCAAGGGACTAGTGCATCTTATACATATATTGTCACACCCGTTTCCAGATTTGGTATTTCTTGAATTCCTGATATTTAAATTTATTTTCTGATAATGTATTTCTGTTGTATTTGCATGATACTTTCTGTCATTTATATTTATTGATGTTGTCTAAAGAGACTACCCGAGACCCTTAGAATATCCATTGGCATTACCATAGACCCGGTTTAGGACCCACATGCATAATGGACACTTGGTTCGGTTTATTTTGGTTGAACGTATGACTAAACCATCTCTTTTTCCCCCTTAGTATATACATGAGAGTTTTCTCTCTCCTCCCTCTTTCTTCTTCATTTCTACTTTTATTTTTCTCTTTCTCCTTCCTCTCTCCTTAGACCGAACCCTAACCCTAGAAGATGTTGTGATCACTTGGACCATGAGAGGTAGAGGCTAAGAAGCCACTCCAGGCAAGTACATCTTGCTCAAATGATAAGGCCATAAATTTTTAGATTTTATTAATATTGTGTAAATTTAAAATGTGTCTGATAGAAAATATTCGCCTTGATGTTCTCATATAATTAGTTCTTGGAGTTTTAGGTTTTGATGGATGATTTGGAGTAGATCTGAGTTTCAAGATTTGAGTTTTTTATTGGTTCACTTTTATTTTCTTGGGGTTTGATCTCCCAAAAATTTGTGTTTTACAAAACTAATTTGATCATAGTATAGAGCACCATATTTTATGTAACTTTGCTATTGGCCGTGCTTGATTTCGAGTCCAGCTAAGTTCAGTACTAAAACTTGATACAATACGTATACCAAAATGGCTGACTGGAGAAGAAGAACAGTGCTCTATGAAGAGTATGCAAGAGAACCCCTTTGGCGTAGAAATACGTATGTTTCACTTTGGACACATTGGTGTGATGTCTCAACTCTCCGTGCGTACTAATCATACTGCACTCAGTCTCCTAGCAAAAGTACGCCATTCACACTCATTGAGTTAGTGGCGCACTTTCGAGAGAAAATCCAGTTGGCGCACTTTGGTGCATATTCAATCAAAGTTCTCCCTTGAAAATCAAGAAAAAGTGCGCCACAATTAGCCAGCACACTTTCTTCGCGTTTGGCAATCTGGCGCACTTTTTCTATGTTTCGTCAGCCGACGCACTTTTTTTACGTTTGGTCTGCTCGCACACTTTCTTCCCTCTTCGTTTCCATAGAGACGAAGCTTTGGTTGGTTTCTTGATTTCTGTGTTATTGATTTGTGTGCTTCTCGACTAACGAGTTTTTCGACTATAGAGCTTTGACCTCAGATTGTGTGTTGTCTTTTAACTAGCTTGCTCGTGCACTTTCTTTGAAAGCACGCCTTATTATTACCCGTGCACTTTTTTCAAGTGGACCGTGTTGTTTAACTTGACAAAGTGCGCCACCCCTTTGTAGCTCGCGCACTTTCTTTCGAAAGTGCGCCAATCTTGTTTCTGTTAGTTTGCGGCCAACTTTTTCATGCGCCTGGTTTTATCATGCCTTTCTTGCATTTTTGCTTGGAATATTTTTTTTGTGTATTATATAGTTGGATGTTGTTCTCCTAAAATCTAACACATGTTCTGACCCTCAAGACACCGTAGAATTTTTTGTGTATGATAAACCTATTACATTTGGCATCGGGCAATCGAGTGTGAGTATTGCCCAATGTATCGCTTGTCGCGGATACGATAAGTTCGCCAGTAATAACTCGTGAATATCTCATACCCTTAACTCGTCATCCCAGGAAGTTTCTCGAGTGTCCACGACTCGAGAACTTGAAATAATTTGGTAATAATTAGACAAGATAAGATTCACCTAGATCATTGAGAGGGAAAAATACTGTGCTACCGGCTACCACGATCTTCAAGGGCCCCATGTAGCATGGATAAACCCTTCTAGGAAAGGGCTCCATGACTGATCAAGTTTACGTGTGCTGCGATACTACAAGTTGTTGTTATTGAGCCGCGGTTCATAACATTATGTATTTCAGTATATGTTTCAGTTATGTTTCAGTTTATGTTACAAGACAATTTACAAAACTAGTTTATGTTTACAAAACCTCTTTATGTTTACAAAACCAGTTTATGTTTACAAAACCTTTTTATGTTTACAAAACCAGTTTCAATTATAAAACCTCTTCACGTTTTCAAAACCAATCTTATTTACAAAATTCATTTATATTTTCAAAAACCAGTTTATGCCTACGTTATGTCGTGTTAAGCTATCAGTTATCTACTTTAGTTCTTTATCGACCATTCACTACAAAAATAATACGTATTAGCGATGCCAACAAATGTCGCTAATAGGTAAAAAAATGTTGCTAAAAATAATTAGCGACGTAATTTGCAACGCTTTGGTGTTGTCACCATGGTCGATGACAACAAATTTGTCGATATTCGTCGCTATAGCGACGTATATTTATCGCAGATTATTTTGTTATTAGTGACGTCCAGGACTCGACGTCGGTACATCAGCGACGGTGTATATTGTCGCATAACATTGCTAAATAAACGACATTACCAGTGACGTTTTACTACATCAACGCTGACATGGCAGAAATTGACATGTCAGCTATTTGGCGACGTATAGCGATGTTTTGAGACAGGTTAGCGACATCGCTGCTACCGGTTAGCGACATCGATGCTATTGGTCAGCGATATTTTGACACAGTTTAGTGATGCACTGTCATGTCGGTAGACGTCGACAAACATCGCAGGACGTCGCTAAAATTTAAAAATTACAGAAAAAAACATGCATTTAAAAAAAATAATTTTCAAAAAACTCTGCATGCAGTTATAAAATTACAGTTTATATAAATAAACCCGGAGCAACCCTCCGTTGAATTCCCTTGGGTTCGTCGACCCCTTCGATGGAACACTCGATACCGGTGCATACACAAACACGTCAAGAATATCGAAACACAATGTCCCAACAAATAAATACATGAATCTAAAATAATGTCACATCCTTCTCATCCAAATAATGTAGTAAAAAGTAAAAATAAGTATATCAAAGACACCAAAATGGGCCAATACACACAAACATACTAAAAATGTCGCAATAAGAACTACTGTAGATCTGGAGAAGGAGCATTGCCGCGCATCTGGGATAAGAGGAAGCCATACTACTCCTGTGAAAATGTCACCGGTCCCGATAGAGGAGGCAGTGGAATCGATGGTCGTCGGTGTCGATATCGGCGGACCAGGAGGATGTATCTGCTCCAATGCTAGCAGTCGAGGATTGTATGAATCCATGGCAGATATCACCCTCGAAGTATTCTCTACCACCGACCGATCGACTCAACAAATCATGCGACGCATGTATCCTCGTAAGTGAGTCTCTCATCGCCGTATGCGACCCCGCCAACTCCGTCTGTCTGCGCTCCGTAGATGAGGCCAAAGTTGCCAAGTTGCGCTCTATCGTCTGGCTCATAGTCCTGAGCTCCATAAGGTTGTGCTCTATTGTCTGGCTCTGAGTCCTGAGCTCCATAAGGCTATGCTCGA
Source organism: Iris macrosiphon (assembly GCA_036927795.1). NCBI lineage: Eukaryota > Viridiplantae > Streptophyta > Magnoliopsida > Asparagales > Iridaceae > Iris > Iris macrosiphon. The sequence continues at coordinate 170,896,706 of JAYESA010000002.1, forward strand.
GTACGTGAGCTCCATAAAAATGTGTCATGACCCGCACCCAAAATTTGAGCACGAGTTCGTGGATACGTCCAGCCTATGCCGCAGCATCAGCGATAGAACGATGTCTAGGTCACAATACTATCTAATCAACTCCACACGAATATCCAACTCCATAAGGAGACACAAATATCATAATATAATCTGAAAATACTCAATCACAGAAACTAAAGCACGATAAGATATCGAAGAAAATAAATAAAATACAACACAAGTCTAAACAACAAAAGTAGTCTAACCTGCAAACAATAACATCCAAATCTCCAAGTATGCCGGAAACAAGTCCTCTAAGTCGCAGTCTAAAAAAATATTTCCAGTCAGGATGGAGCGAAGTACAACCCAATAACAGTTCTAGTTAATTGATAAGGACTATAAAACAATAAATAGATGATGCTATATACTGAAAGAACAATAAATAGATGTTGTGACAAATAGTAAAGAGAACATGCAATAGACAATATGGCATAATCAATGCATATATGAAATGAAGAGAAAGAGCTACAATATCATATACGGGTGATGTAGTATATGAAACTGAAATGAAGAACTGTAACTATTCTAAGTGTTTGAAATATCAGTCTATCATGTGATCGGCTTGGGACAAGATCAGGCTTGTTACATATGATTAGCTATGATTCATGTAAGGTCAGGCTAACCATCTGGTTAGCTATGATGCGAGTAATGGTTAGGATAATCATATATAACAGGCTATGAGGCATGTAATGGTCAGGCTGCACCCGACGTGAGGTGTGGGGTGAGCTATGATGCATGTAGAGTTGGGTATGATCACATAATCTACTAATATTTTCCCCGTACCCAACTAGTACAGTGGATCCAACCATGACACGTTACGATACCCGATCAATATCCAATATATCATGTACGATGTCTAATATCAATATCGTGTACAATATCAATACGATAGCCAATGTAACATTTCATAACTGCAGATCCAATCTATATACTAGTCCGTGTAGCACAGTGTCAGAATCAGATGTAATATTTCTAAATACTTGAATTATAGAAATTATCAAATAACAAAAATTATCAGAGAATGTACTCGCTTGTGGTCCTGAGCGGGCGATACCAATGTCCTGTTTCCGAAGTCTCGTCTGAACAATCCAACAGTCCTATATATATAATATAATAATAATATTGCATTAGTCGTTACACTAGCATACACACAAATGTAATTACACTACACTCGGAACCTACGCTAGGGGTGATACTGGTCAACTAGCAGGGTCAAGGGTGCGTCTAAATGCACGGGTGTCATGTCCTCAAATGCTGTGCATAATCAGACAGTCAACTTATTAACACGTCTAAAGATCTAAATCTCGTGTAACACCACACATGTCTTAAGCTAGTACGTTAGTGTACACAAGGTAGTCAATTCACTAATACTCAGGGTCACAAAGTCATATGCCAATACGGGATACCCACTACTAGCACTTATGGCCATACAACATATATATATATTACAGTCATACCTAGTACTAGCAATCAATTTCCATGGAATATATATATATATATATATATATATATATATATATATATATATATATATATATATATAACAACTAAATATTATACGCATACACGCACGCACACGCACACTAGCTACTAGGTTTACTAACATAGGGTTACGATACCACATTTAACAGACTCCCATAAAATAACATGCTAAACCTAATACCATTCACACATGTATACATAAATCACGAAAGAAGGCAAGTCCGAACCTGTGCGTGCACGGGGTCGAGGGAGGCTGCTGTGGGTCGTCTCCGGCGAGGGTGGTCGACTGCTGCCGGGTTGTGCATGACGGTCGACGAGATCGGAGGGTGATGTCGACGGGTTGTTGTGATATCGGCGGTGAGGATGATGATAGTGATGATAATGATGATGGTGATGAAGAACCAGCGCCGATGGAGGCTCAGGAGAGTGGAGTGGCCGTGGAGTGGTGGTGGTGATGATGGTTGCAGTGGCGGTGGTGATCGACTCGGGGATGGCCGAGTTCGGGAGGAGAACGGGATAAAGTCGGGGTCGTCGTGTTGGCAGCGGTGGTGTGACGAGGAAGTCGGGATGGCTCGGGGTCGATGGGTGGCTAAGGTGTTGGCGGTGAGGAGTTGACTGGAGGTAGGAGAAGGTCGTGGTGGTGCTGATCCAGGCGGGGGTGCTGTGGAAAAGTCGATGCTGGGAAGTCGGGGAGTCGGGTGGCTGCTCGGGGCTCAGGCGGTGCTCGAGGACTAGCCCGAGTTGCAGTCGACGGAGGAGGATCCAACGTAACAGTAGAGGGTGCTCAGGCAGGGTGGTTCAGTGGTGGTAGTCACTGCTCCGGCGGTGGAGGGTTGTCACGCCCCAGTCCCAAAAATACGTAAGACTAGGACACGTAAGAATGCCAGCCGCATGGATATGACAACTCCAATATATGGAAACCAAATTCACACGTACGCTGTATTATGAATATCAATCCACAAGTGGTATAAACATATATCATAAGTCACAGGGTACAATCTAAATCTCATCCACAGAAAATTAAATATAAATAAATAACCAGCATCTATGAAACTAGATCTCAATAAGAAGTATCTAAGGATGATAGTTGGATGGAAACAAATCTACTACCAACTCGAATATAAGAGCAAATACAAAATAAGTACAACACAATCAAACCCAATATAAGTATACCAGCTATCGATCACGGCTCGAATAGAAGACATCCACGAAGCATATACAACCATCCAAATTTGCGCTCCTACAAATACTCAAGAACAGATACACCTGGCAGCGGACCAGGTCCTCAGAGGGACATAACAAGATACTTAAACACATGCCAATAAAGTACTGAAATAAATATCCAATGGGTCGTCTAACCATATATGTGAATGCAGTTTGCGAACAACTTTCTAACAAGTGAGCTATCTGGCTGAGAATTGGGATTGGCATGACTCTCTCGGAGAACCAGGGGCCTCAAAGGCATGTCGTCTTTTGAACGGCAGAGGCCCGCCAAGTAGTAAAGGGGTCATCACCGCCCGTATCTCCAGCGGAGCTTCCGGGTTACAGAAGGAAAAGTGTAAAGGAGCTCAAATGCGGTACTTGTTGTTCTCCCCACCCCATGCTCTAAGCATGTCACATCCATGACACGATTTGGTTCATAGCCTATTCTTAGTACCCTAGCCTAATCCTGCAACCAAACAAGGACAAGGATGGGACCACCGTACTACAATAGGCTATGTCCCTAGACCTCTAATAACTGCTAAGTCTACTAGCATGCAAAGTTTCTAACAGCAGTTATTCCTAACGCACGGCTCATACGTACAGGAGGCCAACCCTGCACGCCAGTCCATGATCTATATGAGACACACAACTCGTGTAACAACTATGTCACGGCCGATGAACCTAAAGATGCTACATGATAATAGGGTAGTCTCATAAACAAGGTCAATGCAAATACATAAATAAAAACATACCGTGACGACACCGTCGCGCACATTTTATATAACAGTTAAAATATATGAACTAAAGACAGAAAATAAAGATACATGCAACATATGGAATATAAATAACAGTACAATGGCAAGGTATACTTGCCTGGCAAGGAAGCTGCAATATACCAATAACCTGCTCCAGAAATCGCGCAGAACAAATCCAATATCCTATGTACACATAAATATAATACAATAAATCATTAGTCACTACACTAGTACATACACAACCATATTTACACTGGACTCAGGGGGTATACTAGGGGTGGCACTAGTTATCTAACACGGTCAATTACGCGTTGAATTACGCAGGGTTATATCTTCAAGTATTGTACACAATTAGATAGTCAGCTGACGGGTGTCTAAGCCAGTGGATTAATGTACGCAAGGCAGGCAATTCACAAGTTCCTAGGGTCAACATGGTCAAGGTAAGTATGGGATAGTCCACGGTGTCCTAGGGTCGTACAGTCTGAATATTTAGTCATAATTATCAATTTACATTTACTTACATATATATTCATATTTATATAATAATATAACTAGCAATTTATTTACATAATTATTGGAATACATATAATAATTACGTACATAAATATATATACCAAACTGAATAATATTTGCGTACATGTAAATGTACGAACGCGCGTTGGGTTCTCCGACTCAGGGTCTGATGTAAACTAACCGTGGTGGCTAAATACTAACGTCCTACTGGAACACTATCAGAGAATGTACTCGCCTGGGGTCCTGCTGCTGGTATGAATCAGAGTCCAAGTCACAGTGCAAATAGCCTATGTATTACAAATTTATCACGTCAAAAGATAATTTATTTTAATTTATTTAATTCTGAAATAATTACTCTAAAATCCTATTTTAATCTTATTATTCTGATTTTTATGTTAATGTCTAAATTTTGTCCAAAGAAACTGAATTTTATCAACTCGAGACTCATGGCACGCAAATCGAGGCGATCTGTTGACCAAAAAGTTAACCGACACAAACTCGACTTTCATGCATGATTTCCTGTAGATTTCAGCATCAAAAATATACTGGAATTTACGGCTCGTCCGAATTCAAATTCGTTTGGGAATTATGGCACATACAAATTTTGTATTGTGCACCGATGGTTAAATTTTAACCTAGAAGTTCTACAGAATTAATAGTATATAAATATTTCGATTTAAATTATGGGAAAAATATGTGTTGATGATCTCGACATTAGCTTTCCGAAACTTTAAACGGTTCATGATTCTGATTCCTGGTTCTCCCGAAATCGCGAAAACATCGAAACACGTCTATTTTTTGATATGCTGTGCTCTACGAATTTTCCAGAATTTAATACTCATAATTTCGTAAAAAAAATTATATAATCAGAAATTTAACCTCAATATCATTCTAACACAAAAAACTAGGCCTCATTTGGAGTCCAGAGCTATGCGCAATGGCTTCTGGAAGATGAAGGAACCCTAGATGTCAATTCTACAAAATCTCTCTCTCTAAAAATAATGGGATAATTAGGATTATTATATTATATATATATAGGGATTGAGTGGCTGAATGAAAGTTGATAGGAGGGTGACACATGATATGATTTGATTGGATGGTTTTTGTTATATTATTTGTTTTTGATTTGCCTTTATCAAAACATTATTTAAGTCATTTTAAATCTAAATAACTCCAAATAAATATTAAAATAAATCATAAAAATCTGAAAAATTTACAGAAAATATATTTTGAATCCTGAAACCCTAGAAAAATACTTGGAACAATTTTATATTTATAGGTTCCCTACTGTAATTAGGAGAAGCTCTAAAAATTAGTTTTACATATTTAAATAAAAATAAATATTAAATATATTCCAAAAATTCTGAAATAGTTCTAGAAAATATATAATAATATTATAAATACTAAAAAAATTATGTTTGTCCATTCTATATACCTGGGCTTGAACAATAAATTCTAAAAAAATTAGTTATTAGTCTAAATAACTCCCAATAAATACTAAAAATATTCAGAAAATTCCCAAAAAATTCTAGAAAATATATTTGACTATTTAGAACCTAAAATAAAATTTTGGGATATTTTTAATTAATTTTGAACATAAAATAAATTCTTTAAAGTTCTAGAAAATTAGTGTTACTAGTTTTTAATTAACTAAAAATTATGAAAAAATTCTAATAATCTGAAATAGTCTAAAAATAATTCTAAATAAATATTTATATAAGTAAATATACTAAAAAATTTATTTTCTAATTAACTAAAAGAATACTCTAAATAAATTCAACATCTATAATAAATATAATAATATAAAATATACACAAAATATCTATTTTGGGTGAGGGAGTTTACAATCTACCCAACTTAAAACAATTTCGTCCTTGAAATTAAAATAAGGCATAATTTGTTAAATCCTTCACATTCGTACATAAGGTACGTCAATCGCAATCTCTTCCAAAAATTTAAATAAAAAAATCTATTCAAATCTATCGCGATCATTTTAAAATTAAGATAATCATTGTTCAAATCAAAAATATGTCACGCCCCAGTCCCAAAATACTTAGGACTAGGAACACGTAAGCATGCCAGCCGCATGGATATGGCAACTCCAATATATGGAAACCAAATCCACACGTACGCTGTATTATGAATATCAAACCACAAGTGGTATAACATATGTCACAAGTCACAGGGTATAATCTAAATCTCATCCATGAAAATTAATATAAATAAATAACCAGCATCTATGAAACTAGATCTCAATAAGAAGTATCTAAGGATGATAGTTGGATGGAAACAAATCCACTACCAACTCGAATATAAGAGCAAATACGAAATAAGTACAAGACAATCAAACCCAATATAAGTATACCAGCTATCGATCACGGCTCGAAGAGAAGACATCCACGAAGCATATACAACCATCCAAATCTGCGCTCCTGCAAATACTCCAGAACAGATACACCTGGCAGTGGACCAGGTCCTCAGAGGGACATAACAAGATACTTAAACACATGCCAATAAAGTACTGAAATAAATATCCAATTGGTCGCCTAACCATCTATGTGAATGCAGTTTGAGAACAACTTTCTAACAAGTGAGCTATCTGACTGAGAACTGGGATTGGCATGACTCTCTCGGAGAACCAGGGGCCTCAAAGGCATGTCGTCTTTTGAACGGCAGAGGCCTGCCAAGTAGTAAAGGGGTCATCACTGCCCGTATCTCTAGCGGAGCTTCCGGGATACAGAAGGAAAAGTGTAAAGGAGCTCAAATGCGGTACTTGTTGTTCTTCCCACCCCATGCTCTAAGCATGTCACATCCATGACACGATTTGGTTCATAGCCTATTCTTAGTACCCTAACCCAATCCTGCAACCAAACAAGGACAAGGATGGGACCACCGTACTACAATAGGCTATGTCCCTAGACCTCTAATAACTGCTAAGTCTACTAGCATGCAAAGTTTCTAACAGCAGTTATTCCTAACGCACGGCTCACACGTGCAGGAGGCCAACCCTGCACGCCAGTCCGTGATCTATATGAGACACACAACTCGTGTAACAACTGTGTCATGGTCGATGAACCTAAAGATGCTACATGATAATGGGGTAGTCTCATAAATAAGGTCAATGCAAATACATAAATAAAAACATACCGCGACGACACCGTCGCGCGCATTTTATATAACAGTTAAAATATATGAACTAAAGACAGAAAATAAAGATGCATGCAACATATAGAATATAAATAACAGTACAATGGCAAGGTATACTTGCCTGGCAAGGAAGCTGCAATGTACCAATAGTCTGCTCCAGAAATCGTGCAGAACAAATCCAATATCCAATGTACATATAAATATAATACAATAGAATCATTAGTCTTTACACTAGCACATACACAACCACATTTATACTGGACTTAGGGGGTGTACTAGGGGTAACACTAGTCATCTAATACGGTCAATTACGTATTGAATTACGCGGGTGTCGCGTCTTCAAGTACTATACGAAATCAGTCAGTCAACTGACATGTGTCTATGCCAGTACGTTAATGTACGCAAGGCGAATAAATTCACAAGTTCTTAGGGTCAACATGGTCAAGTTAAGTATGGGATAGTCCACGGTGTCCTAGGGTCGGTATGAATCAGAGTCCAAGTCACAGTCCAAATAGTCTATATATTACAAATTTATCACGTCAAAAGATAATTTATTTTAATTTATTTAATTCTGGAATAATTACTCTAAAATCCTATTTTAATCTTATTATTCTGATTTTTATGTTAATTCCTAAATTTTGTCCAAAAAACTGAATTTTATCAACTCGAGACTCATGGCACGCAAATCGAGGCAATCTGTTGACCAAAAAGTCAACCGACACAAACTCGACTTTCATGCATGATTTCCTGTAGATTTCAGCGTCAAAAATATTCTAGAATTTACGGCTCGTCCGAATTCAAATTCGTTTGGAAATTATGGCACATACAAATTTCATATCGTACAACGATGGTTAAATTCTAACCTAGAAGTTCTACAGAATTAACAGTATATAAATACTTCGAATTAAATTCTGGAAAAAACATATGTCAATTATCTCGACATTAAATTTCCGAAACTTTAAACGGTTCATGATTCTGATTCCTGGTTCTCCCGAAATCGCGAAAATATCAAAACGCATCTATTTTCGGACATGCTATGCTCTATGAATTTTCCAGAATTTAATACTCATAATTTCATAAAAAAATTTATATAATCAGAAATCTAACCTCAATATCTTTCTAACGCAAGAAATTAGGCCTCGTTTGGAGTCCGGAGCTATGCGCAATGGCTTATGGAAGATGAAGAAACCCTAGATGGCAATTCTCCAAAATCTCTCTCTCTAAAATAATGGAATAATTAGGGTTATAATAATATATATATATATATATATATATATATATATATATATATATATAGGGATGTACCTGCAGCTGAATGGATATTTATAGCCTGACACGTGTCAGAATCTGATTGGATGATTTTTGTTATATTATTTGTTTTTGATTTGCCTTTATCAAAACATTATTTAAGTCATTTTAAATATAAATAACTCAAAATAAATATTAAAAATAATCATAAAAATCTGGAAAAATTACAAAAAATATATTTTGAATTTAAAAACTCTAGAAAAATATTTGGAATAATTTTATATTCATAGGTTTACTACTATAATTAGGAGAAGCTCTAAACATTAGTTTTACCCATATAACTAAAAATAAATACTAAAATTATTCCAAAAATTCTGAAATAATTCCAGAAAATATATAATAATATTATAAACTCTAAAAAATAACGTGGGTCCAATCTATATTTCTGGGATTGCAAAATAAATTCTACAAGTCCTAAAAATTAGTTATTAGCCTAATTACTCCCAATAAATACTAAAAATACTCAAAAAATTCCCATAAAATTCTAGAAAATATATTTTATTATTTAGAACCTAAAATAAAAGTTTAGGATATTTTTAATTAAGTTTGAACATAAAAATAAAATTTTCAAAGTCCTAAAAAATTAGTGTTACTAGTTTTTAATTAACTAAAAATTATGGAAAAATTCTAATAATCTAAAATAGCCTAAAAATAATTCTAAATAAATATTTATATAAGTAAATATACGAAAAAAATTTATTTTCTAATTAAATAAGAAAATACTCTAAATAAATTCAACATCTATAATAAATATAATAATATAAAATATACACAAAATACCTATTTTGGGTGAGGGAGTTTACAATCAAAAATATGTCACGCCCCAGTCCCAATAATACGTAGGACTAGAAAACGTAAGCATGCCAGCCGCATGGATATGGCAACTCCAATATATGGAAACCATAACCCATACGTACGCTGTAATATGAATATAAACTCACATGTGGTATATATAATGTCACAAGTCACAGATATGCTAATCTCATCCACACAACAAGTCATAGAAAAGAAATACTAAACTAGAATAAGGAGTCTGAAATATCTAAAATAATAGTCGGGTGGAGACAAATCCACTACCCATGACTATATCCAAAACTAAAATGAGAAAGGAGTATAAAGTCTCCAATGTAAAATAATGTGAAGACAGAAATACTAAACTAGAATAAGGAGTCTGAAATATCTAAAATAATAGTCGGGTAGAGACAAATCCACTACCCATGACTATATCCAAAACTAAAATGAGAGAGGAGTATAAAGTCTCCAATGTAAAATAATGTAAAGACAGAAGTGCATCAGCTAAAAGAATCCATCGCCAGATAATCAACGATGCTCAGAAGGTAAGACCTCCTCGACAGAAAATAATGCGTCAGGTCCAGGCCCGTACTCCTGCAAATACTCAAGAGCAGATACACCTGGCAGAGGACCAGGTCCTCAGAGGGACGTAACAAGATACAGAAAATATGAGCCAACTTGAATACAGTAAACATGCATATGGTTTGAAAATAGATAAGTACGCTGTACAAGACAATCTATATGAATGCAAATGAGGATAATTTTTTGACGTATGGGCAAGGGTAGTCTACTCGATCTAAACCTCACAACTCACACACCCGTCTAGAACATCAGAAATCGACATACCTCTGGGGTAGCGACCAGCGCGACTCTACAGAAATCGACATACCTCTGGGGTAGCGACCAGCGCGACACACGCCCGTAGTGCGAACTATATACTACGGTTTACCAGAGTGGTTAAAAGCCCATACGCCTAATGATTGTCCTCCCATGATACTAGGTGCCATGTGTGTGTCAACATATCTAATACATAGTAATGACTGGAGAAAAACTACACATGCAAGAACTATACAGAAATGAAATAAATAAAAAGAAATAAAAATAGCACGAAAAGTACTGTAAACAATTTGGCAAGGTATCTTGCCTGGGGTCCTGCTGCTGGTATGAATCAGAGTCCAAGTCACAGTCCAAATAGCCTATGTATTACAAATTTATCACGTCAAAAGATAATTTATTTTAATTTATTTAATTCTGGAATAATTACTCTAAAATCCTATTTTAATCTTATTATTCTGATTTTTATGTTAATTCCTAAATTTTGTCCAAAGAAACTGAATTTTATCAACTCGAGACTCATGGCACGCAAATCGAGGCGATCTGTTGACCAAAAAGTCAACCGACACAAAATCAACTTTCATGTATTATTTCCTGTAGATTTTAGCGTCAAAAACATGATGGAATTTATAGCTCGTCCGAATTCAAATTCGTTTGGGAATTATGGCACATACAAATTTTGTATTATGCACCGATGGTTAAATTCTAACCTAGAAGTTCTATAGAATTAACAGTATATAAATACTTCGAATTAAATTCTGGGAAAAATATATGTCGATGATCTCGACATTAGCTTTCCGAAACTTTAAACGGTTCGTGATTCTGATTCAGGGTTCTCCCGAAATTACGAAAACATCAAAATACGTCTATTTTCGGACATACTGTGCTCTATGAATTTTCTAGAATTTAATACTAATAATTTAGAAGAAAAAAATTATATAATCAGAAATCTAACCTCATTATCGTTCTAACAAAAAAAACTAGGCCTCGTTTGGAGTTCGGAGCTATGCGCAATGGCTTCTGGAAGATGAAGGAACCCTAGATGACAATTCTCCAAAAATCGGCTGAAGAAAAACCCTAGAAATTAATATCTAAACTATTATATATATATATAGGAGAGAGAAAGTGCAGCCGTGGCTCACAGCGCGCCACGTGGAAGCCATCCGTGCAGCCCCGCCCAGATCGAACGGTCGCAGTTCGATGCGGCTCGGCTCAGCTGAGTCCGAGTCGAACTCGGTCTCGGCTCGGCTCGAGGTCGGCTCGGCTCGGCTCGCACCCACTCAGTGGTCACTGACAGGCGGGCCCGACACTGTTCACTGCTGGAGGCTGACAGATGGGCCCCCTGTTTGCTGACTGGGCAGAATTAATTACTTTTTGGGTTTTCTTTTTCAGAAATTAGTTTTTAATTCAGTTTTTCATAATTAACTCGAAATAAATGCTAAAAATAATCGAAAAATTCCCAAAAAATTATAAAAAATATATTTTATTATTTAGAAACTAAAATAAAATTTTGGGATATTTTTAATTAAGTTTGAATATAAAATAAATTCTTTAAAGTCCTCAAAAATTAGTGTTACTAGTTTTTAATTAACTAAAAATTATGGAAAAATCCCAATAATCTAAAATAGCCTAAAAATAATTCTAAATAAATATTTATATAATTAAATATACTAAAAAAATTATTTTTTAATTAACTAAGATAATACTCTAAATAAATTCAACATCTATAATAAATATAATAATATAAAATATACACAATTACCTATTTTGGGTGAGGGAGTTTACAATCTACCCAACTTAAAACAATTTCGTCCTCGAAATTAAAATAAGGCATAATTTGTTAAATCCTTCACATTCGTACATAAGGTACGTCAATCGCAATCTCTTCCAAAAACTTAAATAACAAAATCTATTCAAATCTATCGCGATCACTTCAAAATTAAGATAACCACTGTTTAAATCAAAATTCAACCTGTCGTAATCTCTTCTCGATTTTTAAATAATCAACATCCAAATCTAACTCAAGTCTATATGACATCCCACATCATAATTTATATCATAATTTTCAACTATCATAATCTCCTCTAGACTTTGAACAATAAACAATTCTAATCAAATCTTATTCCTATTCTTAACTTAAGAATTTTGTACTATTCAAATATTTAAACTCAATTTACATCCTCAATATTTAAATAGGTGACCCAACAATCAAAATTGAACTTTTAATTCAAATCATCAAATTATAAATTTTAAATCTAATTAACCAATTGTTCAAGTCTAAAATTCTATATTTATCCTCAAATTTAAATCGATGATTCATCCTTCAATATTCAAAATTTAAATCATGTGCTCAAAGTATAAATATTTGGTCCGCAATATCAAGATTTTAAAATTCGTTAAATCCTCATTATCTTAATCCTTCTTTTAAAATTTCTCAAAATTAAAATGACTTGAATCTCCCAATCTAATCTTACTTGATCACAATCTAAAAGAAATTTCTCTCAAGTTGACAATGCACTGCTACCCAACTTAGAATTTATCCATCTATCACAGAAGGCTATATACTTTAAGAAAAATTATTCCTTAATTTATTTACTCATGTCATTCAATCCTTAAAACTTCAACGCCGATTATATCATATATGATATGTCCTTAATTACAAAAGAATAATCCTCAAGTATGTGATCGGCCTACGGGGTATATCTAGTACTCTCTGTGTATTAAACTTATACCAAGCACGAGGTTTCGTCTTTCCGAAATAAGGGAAGACGGAGATCAATAATAAAGAGTTCAAGGGCGAGGTAATAGAATAGAAGTATCAGGATCAAGGCGTTTAAAGAATTCAAATAGGAATTGTCAAAGCAGTTGTGGATTGAAGTCCTATTTTGGTAATGCTTATCCACATGCTCGCATCGGTACAGTTATGTAACGGATACAATATGCTTAGACATATCTAGAGGGCAAGTACAGGTGTCTACTACTCAACTATATATCTCAATCCACGTAAAGTATTATTGCGAAGGGCGAATCAAGCGCACTATGGTTGATCAGACCGTAATACACTGATTCTAAATTATATTATTGTGGGCCTCCCCAATAATACATATGTCATGAACAAGCTCGATAAAGAATAAGCTTGCAAAAACTAGGCTATAATAGCAGCATAAGTCAAGGTAGTACAACAAATATAAGTACGCTAGATGATGATGAAAGGAGGTACAATTTAATTCAAGTTCACAAAAACAAAAACAACTAAACAACAATAATAAAAGACTCTACAATCCCTACAGTTATCAGACAACCTCCTTGTCTAAGTCGCTAGTCGACCAAATAGGGACAAGGACCTCTAAATTCTATCGTCTGAATAAACATTATCGTCTTTTGCTAGAAGGCAATTAATGTTGTTCAATCACACTCCATTAATAGGTCAAAAGACTATGTGATACTAGGTGTCAAACATTATGGTAAAACTTTTAACTAACTCTAGTAGTGTCTATACTACTCTCAAGTCTTCTTAATACATCAAGGGGTAATGGTATACCAATCTAAAGATAATGAATTCTAGGGTTCACTAGATATTCTAAACTTAGTGGTGTGTCTATATTCTCGTTATATTCTTAATAGGTGTGCTACTCTAATTATCATCTAACAACAGGAACTTCTATATTATAGGAGAAGGCTATACTTAAAGAACCATTAGGGAAGTACATGAATCGAGCAGGATGCGGCTATTCAAATAGAACAGATTAGAAGGAAGGATGAGTCATAGTCAAATATGGATGAGATCCTATACTCTATTCCTAGGTGCAGGCTTGCTTGGTATAGTAACGTAACCGAGACAATATACTCTCGACCTGCATGGGCCACCACAAAAATATGTCATGCCCCAGTCCCAAAAATACGTAGGACTAGGACACGTAAGCATGCCAGCCGCATGGATATGGCAACTCCAATATATGGAAACCAAATCCACACGTACGCTGTAATATGAATATCAAATCCACAAGTGGTATAACTGTAATACAAGTCACAGGGTAAAATCTATATCTCATCCACCAAAATCATATAGAAATAAATAAACAGTATCGATGAAACTAGATCTCAATAAGAAGTATCTAGGATGATAGTTGGATGGAAACAAATCCACTACCAACTCGAATAGGAAAGGTAAATACAATATAAGTACAACACAATCAAACCCAATATAAGTATACCAGCTATCGATCACGGCTCGAAGAGAAGACATCCACTATGCATATACAACCATCCAAATCTGCGCTCCTGCAAATACTCAAGAACAGATACACCTGGCAGCGGACCAGGTCCTCAGAGGGACGTAACAAGATACAGAAAATATGAGCCAACTTGAATACAGTAAACATGCATATAATTTGAAAATAAATAAGTACGCTGTACAAGACAATCTATATGAATGCAAATGAGGACAACTTTTCGACGTATGGACAAGGGTAGTCTACTCGATCTAAGCCTCATAACTCATACACCCGTCTAGAACATCAGAAATCGACATACCTCTGGGGTAGCGACCAGCGCGACTCTACAGAAATCGACATACCTCTGGGGTAGCGACCAACGCGACACACGCCCGTAGTACGAACTATATACTACGATTTACCAGAGTGGTTAAAAGCCCATACACCTAATGATTGTCCTCCCATGATACTAGGTGTCATGTGTGTGTCAACATATCTAATACATAGTAATGACTGGAGAAAAACTACACATGCAAGAGCTATACAGAAATGAAATAAATAAAAAGAAATATAAATAGCATGCAAAGTACTGTAAATAATTTGGCAAGGTATCTTGCCTGGGGTCCTGCTGCTGGTATGAATCAGAGTCCAAGTCACAGTCCAAATAGCCTATGTATTACAAATTTATCACGTCAAAAGATAATTTATTTTAATTTATTAATTCTGTAATAATTACTCTAAAATACTATTTTAATCTTATTATTTTGATTTTTATGTTAATTCCTAAATTTTGTCCAAAAAAACTAAATTTTATCAACTCGAGACTCGTGGCACGCAAATCGAGGCGATCTGTTGACCAAAAAGTCAACCGACACAAACTCAATTTTCATGCATGATTTCCTGTAGATTTCAGCGTCAAAAATATGCTAGAATTTACGGCTTGTCCGAATTCAAATTCGTTTGAGAATTATGGCACATACAAATTTTGTATTGTGCACCGATGGTTAAATTCTAACCTAGAAGTTCTACAGAATTAACAGTATATAAATACTTAGAATTAAATTTTGGAAAAAATATATGTCGATGATCTCGATATTAAATTTCCGAAACTTTAAACGGTTCGTGATTCTGATTCCGAGTTCTCCCGAAATTGCAAAAATATCGAAATACATCTATTTTCGAACATGCTATGCTCTACAAATTTTCCAGAATTTAATACTAATAATTTAGAAAAACAATTTATATAATCAGAAAGCTAACCTCATTATCGTTCTAACAAAAAAAACTAGGCCTCGTTTGGAGTCCGTAGCTATGCGCAATGGCTTCTGGAAGATGAAGGAACCCTAGATGACAATTCTCCAAAAATCGGCTGAAGAAAAACCCTAGAAATTAATATCTAAACTATTATATATATATATATATATATATATATATATATATATATATATATATATATATATAGGAGAGAGAAAGTGCAGCCGCGGCTCACAGCGTGCCACGTGGCAGCCATCCGTGCAGCCCCGCCCAGATCGAACGGTCGTAGTTCGATGCGGCTCGGCTCAGCTGAGTCCGAGTCGAACTCGGTCTCGGTCTCGGCTCGGCTCGAGGTCGGCTCGGCTCGGCTCGCACCCACTCAGTGGTCACTGACAGGCGGGCCCGGCACTATTCACTGCTGGAGGCTGACAGGTGGGCCCCCTGTTTGCTGACTGGGCAGAATTAATTACTTTTTGGGTTTTCTTTTTCAGAAATTAGTTTTTAATTCAGTTTTTCATAATTAACTCGAAATAAATGCTAAAAATAATCAAAAAATTCCCAAAACATTTTAAAAAATATATTTTATTATTTAGAACCTAAAATAAAAGTTTGGGATATTTTTAATTAAGTTTGAACATAAAATAAATTCTTCAAAATCCTCAAAAATTAGTGTTACTAGTTTTTAATTAACTAAAAATTATGGAAAAATCTCAATAATCTAAAATAGCCTAAAAATAATTCTAAATATATATTTATATAAGTAAATATACTAAAAAAAATTATTTTCTAATTAACTAAGATAATACTCTAAATAAATTCAACATCTATAATAAATATAATAATATAAAATATACACAAAATACCTATTTTGGGTGAGGGAGTTTACAATCTACCCAACTTAAAACAATTTCGTCCTCAAAATTAAAATAAGGCATAATTTGTTAAATCCTTCACATTCGTACATAAGGTACGTCAATCGCAATCTCTTCCAAAAATTTAAATAACAAAATCTATTCAAATCTATCGCGATCACTTCAAAATTAAGATAACCACTGTTTAAATCAAAATTCAACCTGTCGTAATCTCTTCTCGATTTTTAAATAATCAACATCCAAATCTAACTCAAGTCTATATGACATCCCACATCAAAATTTATATCATAATTTCCAACTATCATAATCTACTCTAGACTTTGAACAATAAACAATTCTAATCAAATCTTATTCCTATTCTTAACTTAAGAATTTTGTACTATTCAAATATTTAAACTCAATTTACATCCTCAATTTACATCCTCAATATTACAAAATCCTTCTTTTAAATAGTTTAGATATTAATTTCTAGGGTTTTTCTTCAGCCAATTTTTGGAGAATTGTCATCTAGGGTTCCTTCATCTTCCAGAAGCCATTGCACATAGCTCCGGACTCCAAACGAGGCCTAGTTTTTTTTGTTAGAACGATAATAAGGTTAGATTTCTGATTATATAAATTTTTTTCTAAATTATTAGTATTAAATTCTTGAAAATTCGTAGAGCACAGCGTGTCCGAAAATAGACGTATTTTGATATTTTCGCAATTTCGGGAGAACTCGGAATCAGAATCATGAACCGTTTAAAGTTTCGGAAAGCTAATGTCAAGATCATCGACATATATTTTTCACAGAATTTAATTCGAAGTATTTACATACTGTTAATTCTGTAGAACTTCTAGGTTAGAATTTAACCATCAGTGCACAATACAAAATTTGTATGTGCCATAATTCCCAAACGAATTTGAATTCGGACGAGCCATAAATTCCAGCATATTTTTGACGCTGAAATCTATAGAAAATCATACATGAAAATTAAGTTTGTGTCGGTTGACTTTTCGGTCAACAGATCGCCTCGATTTGCGTGCCATGAGTCTCGAGTTGATAAAATTCAGTTTCTTTGGACAAAATTTAGAAATTAACATAAAAATCAGAATAATAAGATTAAAATAAGATTTTAGAGTAATTATTCCAGAATTAAATAAATTAAAATAAATTATCTTTTGACGTGATAAATTTGTAATACATAGGCTATTTGGACTGTGACTTGGACTCTGATTCATACCAGCAGCAGGACCCCAGGCAAGATACCTTGCCAAATTATTTACAGTACTTTGCATGCTATTTATATTTCTTTTTATTTATTTCATTTCTGTATAGCTCTTGCATGTGTAGTTTTTTTTCCAGTCATTACTATGTATTAGATATGTTGACATACATGGCACCTAGTATCATGGGAGGACAATCATTAGGCGTATGGGCTTTTAACTACTCTGGTAAACCGTAGTATATAGTTCGCACTACGGGCGTGTGTCGCGCTGGTCGCTACCCCAGAGGTATGTCGATTTCTGATGTTCTAGACGGGTGTGTGAGTTGTGAGGCTTAGATCGAGTAGACTACCCTTGCCCATACGTCGAAAAGTTGTCCTCATTTGCATTCATATAGATTGTCTTGTACAGCGTACTTATTTATTTTCAAATTATATGCATGTTTACTGTATTCAAGTTGGCTCG
Organism: Iris macrosiphon; assembly: GCA_036927795.1. NCBI lineage: Eukaryota > Viridiplantae > Streptophyta > Magnoliopsida > Asparagales > Iridaceae > Iris > Iris macrosiphon. Next base: position 170,914,817 of record JAYESA010000002.1, read on the forward strand.
TATTTTCTGTATCTTGTTACGTCCCTCTGAGGACCTGGTCCGCTGCCAGGTGTATCTGTTCTTGAGTATTTGCAGGAGCGCAGATTTGGATGGTTGTATATGCTTAGTGGATGTCTTCTCTTCGAGCCGTGATAAATAGCTGGTATACTTATATTGGGTTTGATTGTGTTGTACTTATATTGTATTTACCTTTCCTATTCGAGTTGGTAGTGAATTTGTTTCCATCCAACTATCATCCTAGATACTTCTTATTGAGATCTAGTTTCATCGATACTGTTTATTTATTTCTATATGATTTTGGTGGATGAGATTTAGATTTTACCCTGTGACTTGTATTACAGTTATACCACTTGTGGATTTGATATTCATATTACAGCGTACGTGTGGATTTGGTTTCCATATATTGGAGTTGCCATATCCATGCGGCTGGCATGCTTACATGTCCTAGTCCTACATATTTTTGGGACTGGGACGTGACATATTTTTGTGGTGGCCCATGCAGGTCAATTTTTGCGATTCTCGATCCAATAAATGTATTTACGAATTTATACGTGGCCGAAGATGAAGGTCGAGATGATGGGGATGAAGATGATGATGGAGGTTGGGTTGGTTTAGGGTTTGATGAAGGAGGATGATGGTTGATGATGTAGAAAATAATGAGGAAGAGTTTTCATGTAGGAGAGAGAAGATGGGTGCTAGCCTAGGGATTAGGGCCGGCCATGTGTGCCTTGGGATGGGGTTGGCTCCTTGGGGAAAGGGGTTAGAATGAGGGATTATATATGAGAGTGTGTGTGGTGAGGATGATACTCCATTTTGAATGAAGGGCCATGATTAATCATGAAGGAAAGTGCACAACAAAAAGGGGGGGGGGAGAGAGTTGTACCGGTCAAAGAGGGAGGGAGTTGTTTCTTCATTGGCTTTGGCCAATAGGGTGGTGGCACCTCGTTGCACTTTTGCATAAAAGCCCCAAAAAATTAAAAAATTGCACAAAAGATGATAATTGAGATTGGATGAGGGAAAATACCATGTTTGGTGTGATGTAATGGTTAAAAAGGGTGTGTGGTATTTAGTATGAGTCTTAAGGGTGTGAATGGCGGTTTGATTTGGTATTGGATCTAGTTTTGGGTGAAGGGTGCATCTAAATGCACGGGTGTCATGTCCTCAAATGCTGTGCATAATCATACAGTCAACTTATTAACACGTCTAAAGATCTAAATCTCGTGTAACACCAACACATGTCTTAAGCTAGTACGTTAGTGTACACAAGGCAGTCAATTCACTAATACTCAGGGTCACAAAGTCATATGCCAATACGGGATACCCACTACTAGTACTTATGGCCATACAACATATATATATATATATATATATATATATATATATATATATATATATATATATATATATATATATATATATATATATATATATATATATATATATATATTACAGTCATACCTAGTACTAGCAATCAATTTCCATGGAATATATATATATATATATAACAACTAAATATTATACGCATACACGCACACACACGCACACTAGCTACTAGGTTTACTAACACAGGGTTACGATACCACATTTAACAAACTCCCATGAAATAACATGCTATGTCATGCCCCAATCTCCCGCAAGCTCAATAGTCCCCGCTGAACGTGAATCACCACGTTTACAGCTCTCCCGCAGGACTATCGTTCTCATCGGGACGTGATGCCGTACGAGCCTGGAGTTGCGCTCGTACAAGGCGATGTTGTCAAACACCAAATGTTATCATTGAAACAACCAAGTTGCAGCGGAAGTCAAGTATTGTGTACCAAGCACACAATCAGAGTAATACGCAGCGAAGCTCACGATAGGGTCAAATAAAATGCCTCATCGAAGACAAGGCCACGAAGGCGATGCCACGAAGGCGATGAAATGCTCTTGCTCTTTTCTCTAGCCCACAAAGGTACTTACAGTTCATACATCATGTCTCGTATATCCAAGCAGCGCCACTACGCCTGCGTACCTGAAATAAATGCCCACAAACGTGGGTCAGTACACAACCGTACTGGTGAGCGGGGTAACCCACTCGCCTAAGCCGACACTAAGTAAAATAGTGAATGCAAACAGTTATATGGTGATCTTTCTAGTTGAATCCTAGATTCATTTTATGGCATAGGGATGACATGTTAAGGAAAGCTGTAAAGCAGTTTAAGCATGCAAGCACTCAACTCAAACCAAACGACAAGCAAATATATAAGCAACTCGAAGGATTCTAACACGCAACCCGTCCTACTCAATGCCATCGCTTGCACGATAACATATCGAACCATTCCCAAGCCTCAATATCCATCCTCAACCAACATTTACAATCCAAATCTCACAGTGCACACTCTTGCCGAGGCAAGGTGGCCGCGCCTACACGAAAGCCAAACCAACAAAAGAAAAGCAAGCCATCACCTATACTATATGGAGTCACTGGCTAAAAGCCATAAAGGACATTGATCGGACCAAGATCAATAGGGCAATCCTACCCGATCCAGGGTTGGGCAGCTACTCCCGCCTGGTGGTTTCGGACTACCAACACTGCGCCCAATCGCGCGATGCCCATTGTTTCCTCCATGGTAGAACGGTCCCGGTGCCCCGGTGCCTCATCCCGTTCCAGGAAACCAAACCCTGTGCCACGCAGGTTGTCCGTGACTATGCAGACACAGTAGGTATGACGAGAGGATCGAACATTCTCGCCCCACCAAGCGATCCTAGACTCGTTCCATGAATTATCCAACCAAAACATCCATAACCATTCTTCCAACATATAGCCCAAGGCACCAAATCCAAGTTATTTTCCATAGGCACAATGCCTCTTCTCAACACAGTGTTTCCAATGGTGCAACACCCATGCTCAAAGCTAACCCATGGCACAATGCCGTTTCAGTGACACAATGCCCCATTCGTGGCACAATGCCCCATCAAGCGGCACAACACTCTCGCCGATGCAGTTGTTCGGTTTCGAACCACAACTGCTCGCTTTGCTAGACAAAGCGACCAAGTGATACTCGTACACGGGTGCACACTCGCTCGCCCAGATTTTCGATATTCCCAATGCATCAATGACTCATTCCAGCTGTCCAAGCATAATCCCACTCAATCAACCAACTGCCTAAAATGCATAATCCAACTCTAGCTCCAACTATCCAACGCGTAAATCAATTCAAGCCACAATCCTACCAAGCCAACGATGTCCACTCTATGCACGCCTCAGTGTAGTGATTCCCAATATTCAGCCCAAGTGTTCAAGCCTTTACGTGTTTTCCATATTATTAGGCATGAAGGAGTAGAGGAGAAGGGAAAGAGCCCACTCACAATAATTTATCCCGTTAGGCATCCTGTCCTGCCGATACGGCCAATCCCTTGAACCCGTGGTCCGATGCAAGCGCGATCTACTCAACTGGTATGACCGTGCGAGCAGGCCGTGCTCTACAAATCATCCGACCGATCGGACTAAGGAAGATGGCATTATCATTCCAACTCAGCTATCTCAGTACTGCTCTGAACGAACACCTGATTTCCATCGAACCCGCTAGCCATCTGCACATGAAACAACTCAATCAATACTTATTCCCAAAATCCAACAAATCAAATGGAACCAGCATTTGTTTCATTCAATCCGACTCAGCGTAACGCACCGTACGGTTGCGGGGCGTTACATAATATACCACTTAGAATCAGGTTCGTCCACGAACCGTGCTGGTACTCATTCCTATCACATGCCATAATCCAATTCCATGGATCTGCTCTATGCAACTCATATTATCCCGATTCAGACTCAGTATCTCGCTCTGTTGAATGCTCGTACAAATTCTATATTCCCACATCCTCCTTGCAGCTCAATACGAATTTCTCGTATCGCTTAGTTTTGGATCGATACACATATTTAAGGCGTCCCTAAAATACATGTATTTCAGCCGAGCTTTGCGATAGCGAATTTGGATAAGTTACAAGGGTATCTTTATGTCCGAGGCATCCATTTGCTTTACTCCCAATTGAACCAAACCTGATTTCCATTCCAACATATTCGCTTGAGCACTATTTTCAATATGATGATTTTCCACCGATCAATCAGTCCGAGTTCCAACTCAATCCATCCAACTATTTCTGAATCCGCACTAGCAACATCTCCAAATATAACTCATGCACCGAACGATAATCTCAACTGATACTACCCCAGCTAGGCGACTTACCCAAATATCAACTTTGCTCTCATCAGCTCCACCAAACACCTATTCCTCAATCTCAATACCTCACTGGGTGAACATCTATATTGAGGTTCGTGTGATCCACGAAGATCTCGCCGCCACGCCAAAGGGATAGTGTCGCCACGATTTCAACGTGGACACACTCGCCACAATTCCTAGGTTGCGCATGGAATAGTTCTTCGCGCTGCTTCCACTGCCTCGAAGCATAGGATATCACCTTCGCCTTCCGAATGAGCACGCTTCCCAGACTAAGTTTCGAGACATCTTGTAAATCTGAAGCACGTCTGTCCCTTCCAGTATTCGCAAAGATTTGATCTGAACGAGCCGCTGCTTTAACTTCACGAGCTAGTTTCACAGTCGTCAATTCATATGAATGCTATTCCCTTCCAGGGCACGATGAGTCAGAGGCAATGCCATCTACAAAAAATCTGTGACTCTGAATCTCATCAGTTGACAAGGCTACTTCCACCATCGCTTCGATCTTCCGGCTGCATCTTCAGCTGAAGGCTATCCCAAGGGTCTCTCAAATCCAACACTCAGTCAATAAGCCAAATCTCATTGCTCACATCTGCCATCGACGCATTCCCAAATACGCCGCCTTAAGGGTCGTTCTATGGGTCTACCATATTCAATCTCTGATTCAGCGGGCAAGTCGCTAGGGTCAGCTGTCCCGAAGCTACGCTCGATAATTGTAATCATCACGATGGACAGTTACTATGAACCATGCTATATCTCATCTGCAAATCCGAATCAAAATCCAACCATTCCATCCGAGCGAACTTCCGAATCCGAGAACTCATGCACTACCTCTGCTGATCTGTCAACCAATGCCGCTTAACCGCCTAAAGTCTTGCTATCTATCCAAGCCAACAATTCGAGAACTGCGCTCGTTGAAACCGTCTTCCATTAATCCGTCGTTCTGCCCTGAATCCATCAAATTTTCTGAACTGCCATGTTCGACTTCTCGCACTACCACTTGCAATGATTTCCGAAACCAAAGACTTCCTCCAATTCTTATCCGTTTGTCGCGTTCCACAATGCACGTCCAACTTGCTCGAGCAGCACAGTGATTTCTTCCGACGTTGCTCCCATATTTAGCTATCTTCAAAAGTCTGTCCGCCACAATCTTTGTCCTCAGTTGTTGCCACAATCCGTCCACGTCTTCCGGAGAATCCGTCTACCATTGTTGCACCATCTTGCCCAAAATTCTATTTCCGCTAAACCTGAGTCAAACTTCTCGAGCAGCAATATCCAAAATCTTTCAAGTTTGTGTGAATCCATCGCATTGTCCCTCCAAACCAAATCGTATTTCATTGCTCAACCAACAGCTCAAATATGTTGCCCAAAATCGTAGTCCATGCTCGCTATCCTTCAATTAACCAATCGCTTCGCTCAAGCGTCTCCCAACTGTTCGTTCCGATCTCGTCCATCTTGTCAAGTCCAACGATACTTCCATTTGCACCAGTCCGTTCTCGATATACTCAACTCAATATTCACTTGCTCCATTTTCATTCTTCTCAACTCAATCGACTTGCACCAACCAACATGTATTCTCAATACCCGAGTTCGTTCAGGCAATTTCCATTTGATGTCCAAACCAAAATATTTTCAGTGCCTTGCTCAATATGTGGTATCCCATATACCACTCCGAATCAAGTCGTTACTCGCATTACGATTTTCTTGCACTGGATCCAAGATCCGTTCGAGCCATCCCTCATGCGAGATCCTGCCATTCCAACTTACGTCTGACACAAAACTTAGCCAATTCTTTAACCATCAATCTCGTTAGGCAACTTGTGCTATATCCCATTCTCAATACTTCCAGGTATTCTCAAACCGTCTGATACTTTCGCTACATGAGCAATCGTGCAACGATTGTCTTCCAAATATTCCAACCCAATACCTAATTGTTCCACACATTGTTGTACGAGCAACTCGTGCAAACTTATCCTAATATTCCCGAGCCAAACTCAAACCTGCTCAACCGATGCGCCACAGCCAAAATTCCAACTTCTATCCAAAACATTCGCTAGACGAGCAACTCGTGCAACGATTTATTCTCATCGAATGCTCCTACTCAAAATATGCCACATAACCAAATCTCGTCTGCCAGCCAACAGATCCACTGATGCAATCAGAAACTCCCGAACGATAAGCCAAGCCAACCCAACGAAAGCTCTCAACTTGTTGCACAAATGCAACAACGCCACCCAACTTGCTGCACGAATGCAACAACGCCTAACGAGGCTAAACGATCCTACGAAAACCAACCAAGGCAACACAACCAAAAATAACATGCAGCCACAACCAGCAATATATAGACTTATTGCATGAAACATCCAATGCGGCACCGAGTAGAGTCAAGAGCTAGACGACACGCGGAAGCTATTTAGAGTTTGTGATGAAGCGAAGGACCAAGTCCGAGAAAATGAACCAGGCGCTCTGATACCAATTTGTCACGCCCCAATCTCCCGCAAGCTCAATAGTCCCCGCTGAACGTGAATCACCACGTTTACAGCTCTCCCGCAGGACTATCGTTCTCATCGGGACGTGATGCCGTACGAGCCTGGAGTTGCGCTCGTACAAGGCGATGTTGTCAAACACCAAATGTTATCATTGAAACAACCAAGTTGCAGCGGAAGTCAAGTATTGTGTACCAAGCACACAATCAGAGTAATACGCAGCGAAGCTCACGATAGGGTCAAATGAAATGCCTCATCGAAGACAAGGCCACGAAGGCGATGCCACGAAGGCGATGAAATGCTCTTGCTCTTTTCTCTAGCCCACAAAGGTACTTACAGTTCATACATCATGTCTCGTATATCCAAGCAGCGCCACTACGCCTGCGTACCTGAAATAAATGCCCACAAACGTGGGTCAGTACACAACCGTACTGGTGAGCAGGGTAACCCACTCGCCTAAGCCGACACTAAGTAAAATAGTGAATGCAAACAGTTATATGGTGATCTTTCTAGTTGAATCCTAGATTCATTTCATGGCATAGGGATGACATGTTAAGGAAAGCTGTAAAGCAGTTTAAGCATGCAAGCACTCAACTCAAACCAAACGACAAGCAAATATATAAGCAACTCGAAGGATTCTAACACGCAACCCGTCCTACTCAATGCCATCGCTTGCACGATAACATATCGAACCATTCCCAAGCCTCAATATCCATCCTCAACCAACATTTACAATCTAAATCTCACAGTGCACACTCTTGCCGAGGCAAGGTGGCCGCGCCTACACGAAAGCCAAACCAACAAAAGAAAAGCAAGCCATCACCTATACTATATGGAGTCACTGGCTAAAGGCCATAAAGGACATTGATCGGACCAAGATCAATAGGGCAATCCTACCCGATCCAGGGTTGGGCAGCTACTCCCGCCTGGTGGTTTCGGACTACCAGCACTGCGCCCAATCGCGCGATGCCCATTGTTTCCTCCATGGTAGAACGGTCCCGGTGCCCCGGTGCCTCATCCCGTTCCAGGAAACCAAACCCTGTGCCACGCAGGTTGTCCGTGACTATGCAGACACAGTAGGTATGACGAGAGGATCGAACATTCTCGCCCCACCAAGCGATCCTAGACTCGTTCCATGAATTATCCAACCAAAACATTCATAACCATTCTTCCAACATATAGCCCAAGGCACCAAATCCAAGTTATTTTCCATAGGCACAATGCCTCTTCTCAACACAGTGTTTCCAATGGTGCAACACCCATGCTCAAAGCTAACCCATGGCACAATGCCGTTTCAGTGACACAATGCCCCATTCGTGGCACAATGCCCCCATCAAGCGGCACAACACTCTCGCCGATGCAGTTGTTCGGTTTCGAACCACAACTGCTCGCTTTGCTAGACAAAGCGACCAAGTGATACTCGTACACGGGTGCACACTCGCTCGCCCAGATTTCCGATATTCCCAATGCATCAATAACTCATTCCAGCTGTCCAAGCATAATCCCACTCAATCAACCAACTGCCTAAAATGCATAATCCAACTCTAGCTCCAACTATCCAACGCGTAAATCAATTCAAGCCACAATCCTACCAAGCCAACGATGTCCACTCTATGCACGCCTCAGTGTAGTGATTCCCAATGTTCAGCCCAAGTGTTCAAGCCTTTACGTGTTTTCCATATTATTAGGCATGAAGGAGTAGAGGAGAAGGGAAAGAGCCCACTCACAATAATTTATCCCGTTAGGCATCATGTCCTGCCGATACGGCCAATCCCTTGAACCCGTGGTCCGATGCAAGCGCGATCTACTCAACTGGTATGACCGTGCGAGCAGGCCGTGCTCTACAAATCATCCGACCGATCGGACTAAGGAAGATGGCATTATCATTCCAACTCAGCTATCTCAGTACTGCTCTGAACGAACACCTGATTTCCATCGAACCCGCTAGCCATCTGCACATGAAACAACTCAATCAATACTTATTCCCAAAATCCAACAAATCAAATGGAACCAGCATTTGTTTCATTCAATCCGACTCAGCGTAACGCACCGTACGGTTGCGGGGCGTTACATGCTAAACCTAATACCATTCACACATGTATACATAAATCACGAAAGAAGGCAAGTCCGAACCTGTGTGTGCACGGGGTCGAGGGAGGCTGCTGTGGGTCGTCTCCGGCGAGGGTGGTCGACTGCTGCCGAGTTATGCACGACGGTCGACGAGATCAGAGGGTGATGTCGACGGGCTACTGTGATGTCGGCTGTGAGGATGATGATAGTGATGATAATGATGATGGTGATGACGAACTAGAGCCGGTGGAGGCTCAGGAGAGTGGAGTGGCCGTGGAGTGGTGGTGGTGATGATGGTTGCAGTGGCGGTGGTGATCGACTCTGGGATGGCCGGAGTTCGGGAGGAGAACGGGATAAAGTCGGGGTCGTCGTGTTGGCAGCGGTGGTGTGACGAGGAAGTCGGGATGGCTCGGGGTCGATGGGTGGCTAAGGTGTTGGCGGTGAGGAGTTGACTGGAGGTAGGAGAAGGTCGTGGTGGTGCTGATCCAGGCGGGGGTGCTGTGGGAAAGTCGATGCTGGAAAGTCGGGTGGCTGCTCGGGGCTCAGGCGGTGCTCGAGGACTGGCCCGAGTTACAGTTGGCGGAGGAGGATCCAACATAACAGTAGAGGGTGCTCAGGCAGGGTGGTTCAGTGGTGGTGGTCACTGCTCCGGCGGTGGAGGGTGGCCGGAGATGAAGGTCGAGATGATGGAGAGGAAGATGATGATGGAGGTTGGGTTGGTTTAGGGTTTGATGAAGGAGGATGGTGGTTGATGATGTAGAAAATAATAAGGAAGAGTTTTCATGTAGGAGAGAGAAGATGGGTGCTAGCCTAGGGATTAGGGAGGGCCGACCATGTGTGCCTTGGGATGGGGTTGGCTCCTTGGGGAAAGGGGTTAGAATAAGGGATTATATATGAGAGTGTGTGTGGTGAGGATGATGCTCCATTTTGAATGAAGGGCCATGATTAATCATGAAGGAAAGTGCACAACAAAAAGGGGGGGGGGAGAGTTGGACCGGTCAAAGAGGGAGGGAGTTGTTTCTTCATTGGCTTTGGCCAATAGGGTGGTGACACCTCATTGCACTTTTGCATAAAAGCCCCAAAAAATTAAAAAATTGCACAAAAGGTGAGAATTGGGATTTGATGAGGAAAAATACGCACAAAAGGTGAAAATTGGGATTGGATGAGGGAAAATACCATGTTTGGTATGATGTAATGGTTAAAAAGGGTGTGTGGTGTTTAGTATGAGTCTTAAGGGTGTGAATGGGGGTTTGATTTGGTGTTGGATCTAGTTTTGGGTTAAGTTGGGTCCTTACACTGATTTAATTAAAATTAATGTAAAAGGTGTTCTTAAATTAATTAAAAATACATAGGGTTAAAATTAGGTGGGACACAAGTGTCTTGGACGTAGAAGACTCATAATATAATATTGTCATAGGATTCGTGGTATGGGACTTGCATATTATATAGATATAATTATGACTCGTTGTACTAGCTAGATGTCCCGATCTTGCTTGTTATGGACATGAGACGTCGTGGACATGAGACGTGAGGTTACATTGGGTGGGGAGAGACACCATACTACATGTTGATTATATATATATATATATATATATATATATATATATATATATATATATATATATATATATATATATATATATATATATATATACTATGTTACTAGAGGTGTCTTAGACTCTATCTCAGATCTTTGGCTCATTTACTGGCCCTACGAGATATTACTTGCTGCTATGGGCTCCCAGACATAGAGCATGTAGTGGTTTCAGCCTGAGTACGAGTGATGTTCTCACGTGCATGTCACTTAGGTGGGACACAAGTGTCTTGGACGTAGAAGACTCATAATATAATATTGTCATAGGATTCGTGGTATGGGACTTGCATATTATATAGATATAATTATGACTCGTTGTACTAGCTAGATGTCCCGATCTTGCTTGTTATGGACATGAGACGTCGTGGACATGAGACGTGAGGTTACATTGGGTGGGGAGAGACACCATACTACATGTTGATTATATATATACTATGTTACTAGAGGTGTCTTAGACTCTATCTCAGATCTTTGGCTCATTTACTGGCCCTACGAGATATTACTTGCTGCTATGGGCTCCCAAACATAGAGCATGTAGTGGTTTCAGCCTGAGTACGAGTGATGTTCTCACGTGCATGTCACTTAGATGGTTACAGTAGTCTACCATTGAGTATGTGGCATTATACTATTTTACTTTTGACATGCTATTTTTTGTACCTTGTTACGTCCCTCTAAGGACCTGGTCCCTTGCCAGTTTTGCAGCATAAACCGTTGTGGAGCCTGCTTGGAGTTACTGATGTGTGTTACTTTGTCATGCGAGTATTGGTGCCAGGTACTTATATCATTCTACAGGAGTTATGGTTATTTATTCATATTGTTTATTCATCTGTTGATGTAGGCTAGCTTTATAGACTCATATTCCTCTTTTTCGAGTCTATTCGAGCTGGTGTGTTACTGGACGGCCGACTTTAGCACATGTAGCTCATTCTTGTTGTATTCTGTTCATTGTGGATTGAGGCATAGATATTTATATTTACTTGATTATTTAGATAGTGACCATTATAATACAACTTATACGTATTCGAGTTGGACCAGAGTCTGGTCGAATGCGTAGCTGGCATGTTACGTATTCCTAGTCTTAGACAAAGATTAATATTAATATTAACAATAAAATTAATATTAATTTTTTTTGGGTATTTAAATTTTTTGGTTAAAATTTTATGCCAACTGCTATCACATAATGCTATTTAACATGCCACATCAGCTATCAAATAAAAAGTAATAGTTTGGAGGAACACTTTGGAGAGGTGAATAACATTACTCTTTTGATGGGTGAACAAAAATGGACTCAAGATTTTTTTCTTTCTTTCGATAATGAGATAATAGACCTTATTTACAGTATCTTGAAGGGGCTATGCTATGACTACAACCAAATGCCTACAACCATCTTACAACCGCCATGTGGCGTCCACATGGCGGCCGTCCATTGGAGGAGGAGAGAGAGGTGGGATCCGATGGTTGTCCGGGTGGTGACGGTCGTTCATTGGGGTAGAGGTGGGGCCGAAGCTGGCCCACATAGCAGGGGTGAGAGGGTTGTAAGAAGGTTGTAAGCATTTGGTAGTAAACTTAACATTATTGATCTTGAAGATGTGTTCCCATATCGTTGTGGCCCACATGTCATTGAGGTGTAAGGAAGCTCATGTACCTTGATTCAATAAAAAAAAAATGCTAAACCGGCCGGCCAACAACTTGAATTTCAACCCAAGCCGCCCATAAACCCAGTCCAATTGAAGAAACCAAACCAACCGCCATTAAAACCCTCCGCTCTCCTTCCTTATCACTAGGGTTCAGGGTTTTAAATAGTCAACAGAATATGCAGCTGCAATCCGTCTGCTCCCTTTATCGCCTCCCCCAAATCCCCTCCGTAAGCAAAAAATCAAATAAAATTTCTCAATTTCTATGCATTTATTTCACTCAAAAACCCTAATTTTTCTTTTCTAATTTGATAGATAATCGTCTCTAGACATGGAAACTCCTCAAAAGGTTCGATTTTTATCAATTTCCCTTTTTTTCCTGTTGAAATTGGTCTAAAATTTTGATAATTACAGTAAAAATCCCGTCTTTGAGGGGAAAAGTGGTCTCCTACTTGCCGGATTCTGAGAATTCTCCTCCCAATCCGAGCATCAAAGTGGCGCAGAGGTCCGGTTCTCCGGGGAGGATCAGCTTGGACCCGTTCCGCGGAAAGTCGGGCTCGGTCTCGTTCTGCGGACTGACCCACCAGACGGTAGAGGGGAGGAAGCTGGTCTCTACCCCTTTCGGAGACGATAATGGGTCGTTCGTTTGGGTGGCCGGTCCCCTCGCGTTGTTGTCGTCGCTTCTGGTTCCGCAGTTCTTTCTCGGGAACGCAATCGAAGCGCTCATTGAAGATGTCATTCTTGCAGGTATATTGTTAGGGGAATAGTATTGTAGTATAGTGATTGGGCATAAATGTGTTCATCTTTCAATTAAGTGATCATGTAGTGCTGTAGAAATGGCAAATTTGGCATCCTTCTCATATTTTATCGGAAAATTTATTCAACACGACAAGAGCCACTCCAAATTATGTTTATAAATGCCAAATTCTTTGCCGTGTCTGTATCCTGTCCTGCCATATTCGGACACAACTCACTCCAAAATATAGTAGGTTAAACAAAGAAACTATGATTTACTAGCATTTAATCATTCTTCCAAGTATTGTTTAATCTTTTTGGTTGCATTATTTGGCTTCTGTATCATCGATATGCCTTAGGTATAAACTTTTAGGATGAATAGAGAAGTGTATCCAATATGTATTACACGGCTGACGGGACAACACCTAAATTGAAGTACATGTGAGAAATTGGCACAGATAATATGTCGAAAAGAGCATTCTTTCTGTATCTATAAGAAGAACTATGTATGGGACTTTTTTTTTTCTTTGTTAGTAAGCCCTCTTTAGTTGACGTCTGTCTCATGAATGCTTCTCAGCTGTGCTCATGTCTATCCTGTAATTCCACTTTTCTGTTTCTGCAAATGTTAATAAGCACTAATCTATTTTCCCAGAACCAAAGTATACTTTATCATATTCTCTAGGCTGTAGATTGTCTACCTTAAGACAATTTCTTTTTGCAGGGTGCCATAGTTGAACCTACCCTCGTATACTTGGTATTTGACTGGCCAGTTATTAACTCATGTGTTATGACGTTAGTAAAGAATTATAGTTAATACATGTGCACACACACACAAACACAACAACGGTGAGAAGAGGCCAAGATTGGGATCAGATGGTAAAAGTCTTAGAGAATAGTCATCTGTTAATGGGCCTGAAATGTAGATTTTTGTAGTATTAGGAGATAAATTGTGATTTACGATTTCTCTTGAAGATAGTGATGGAAGTAGGTATAAGGAAGACAAAATGTAGAACAGACAAGGTAACAACCATATAAATGGTTGCCATTAATTTTATTGGGTAATATAAAGGTCCTTGGCTGAAAGGTATGTAGGTTTTAGTCATTAATTCATCATGTATATTCAACTAACTGTTTATCACAGTTCTTTTCAGACATCAATAGCTGAAAACATCTGTGAAGCTGCTCACATTTCCTTTGTCCAATTTTAATGTTGATGTATCTTAAAAATTGACCTGATTGTGATCTGCCTTGTTGCTTGGCAACCATATAAATGGTTGCCATTATTTTTTTGGGTAATATAAAGCAAGCTTCGCAATATCGGTATCAGAATCGGTATCGGATCCTTCATATGAGTATAGGCATCGGTGATATCCTCGGTATTATCTGTATCGGCGATTTCGGATGGGAGTATCAGAAAGAAAAGAATTATTAAAATTTTAGAAAAAATATTTAATATATTTTTGAATACTTTTAAGTATTTCATGTTTTGTTTCTTAGTAGTTTTGAAATTGAATGAAATAATAGTCATCCTTGCCGATTGTTTTACCTGCTATATATAACTTTTCTTTTTTTAAATATTTTGACAACCTTATTATGCTTTTACACCTTTGCTGATTGGTCTTTTGGTTCAATTTTCTTTACTGAATTGGCTAGAAAAGAGACCTCCAATGTCGGTATAGGTCAGTACCGGTATCGGATTGGGACATTCCAAACCGTATTGTCCGTATCGGATCAGTATCGGTCAATACCACAGACTATGACATAACGGTCCTTGGGTGAAAGATGTGTGGTTTTTAGTCATTAATTCATCATGTACATTCAACAAACTGTATATCACAGTTCTTTTCAGACATCAATAGCTGAAAGCATCTGTGAATCTGCTCACATTTCCTTTGTCCGATTTAATGTTTATGTAGCTTAAAAATTAACTGATTGTGATCTGCCTTGGTGCTTTCAACTTCTCAGAGACTGTCACATCGTTCCTGTCCGAGATCATATTTTATGCTGGGTTAGCTACATTTTTGTTTATTACCAATCATGTACAACGACCCTATCTTGACTTCAGCCCAAAGCGTTGGAGCCTTATAACTGGCCTCAAGGGATACTTGTCTTCTGTCTTCTTCACCATGGGTATCAAGGTGTTTGCTCCTCTTCTTGCTGCCTATGTTTTTTGGCCAACTATTGGCCTGCCAGCCGTGGTTGTGGTTGCTCCATTCCTTCTTGGATGTGCTGCACAATTTGTTTTTGAGCTGACTCTCGATAAACACCGGATATCATGTTGGCCTCTGTTGCCAATAATTTTTGAGGTATTTCCCCTACTTTCACTTTTCTTAGTTGACATTAGATTTGTGACTCAAATCTTATTTGGTATTGCAGGTATATAGATTATATCAGTTAAACAAGGGAGCATTTTTTCTTGAAAGGTTGATGTCCTACTTGAGAGGGTCTGCCATGACACCAGAGTTGCTGGAAAGAAGTGGGGCCTTGTTTTCTATGCTCACTGTTCTCCAAGTCCTTGGTCTAGTTTGTTTGTGGTCCTTGACAACTTTTCTTTTGAGACTCTTCCCTTCGAGACCTGTGGCAGAGAATTACTAAGTTTGTAAGTATACCATAAGTTCAATTATAAATCAGTCACTGCTATTTAGTTTTGGAACTTGGTTTCACTATAAAAAATTCCGAAAGAATGTGATTTCTGGAAGATATGAAGTGTGAAATTAGCCATTATCTTGTGGAGCGAGTTGCAAAATGTAGTTATTGTTTGAAAATTAAAGAGAACTTTATTTTCTTGATATATTTAAAACATGAGAAGACATGGTACATTTATAGGAGCAAGTCATGACATCCCTTTTAGTCCAGGCGATGTGGGACTAAAGTGAGGTATACAATATTAATTGACAATTATAAGATTACAAATCAACACTCCCCTTCAAGTTGGTGATAGATATTGTACATGTCAAACTTGTCTAAGAACTTGGAAAATTTACGACTCGAGGCGGCTTTGGTGAGAATGTCTGACGGTTAATCTTATGTTCTGATAGTCGGTACCTCGATTACAGTGTCCTTCAATTTATCCTTAAAAAATAATATGTCAATTTCAACATGTTTGGTTCTATCATATTGAACCAGATTGTGTAAATATCACAAGCAATTTTATTATCACAAAACAACTTCTTAGGCTGATTATGTATACTCCCAAATCTTGTAGTAGAAGCATGTCATAAAACCTCACAAATTTCTAGTGCCATACTTCTATATTCGTCTTATGCCCTCGATCTTGCAACAACATTTTTTTTTTTCCACTTTTGCAAGTAACAAGGCTCTCTCCAACAAATGTGAAGTAACCGAATGTAATGCCTATCTTCAATTGAAGTCTGCATCAATATAACCTTCAATTCTTAGATGTCCATTCCTCCTGGATAAAATTTCTTTGCTTGGACTTTTCTTCCAATATCTCACTATTCTCGTGACCAACATTCATATGTTGGCTAACCACACTTAAGGTATAAGCAAGATCATGCCTACTATGTGCCAAAAATCAACCTACCAATCTCTGATATCTTCTTTTGTCAATTGGTACATGGTCAGGATCAATAGTAAGTTTTAGTTCCTCTTCTAGTAGAGTAGCTACAAGTTGACTTTAACGGTTTCTTTTAACATATCAATTCCATACTTCCTTTAAGACATGAATGTTCCTGATTTACACCTTGATACCTCAATGTCCAGAGAATACTTCAAGGACCCGAGATCCTTCATTTCAAATTCACAGTTGCCGGCGAAGCTACTACAGCTTCCGGTGAAACTAGTAGAGCCTCTGGTGAAGCTATCCCTTTGGGGTCAACATACTATGAGAGGTTTAAAATAGCACAAGGCGGAGCTAAAACTAATACCATCTCCCTCAAAGCTAAAGATGTAGCATTCTATAAGGCTAATATATGTTATATAACTTATATTAAGCGTGAGGCGAGGCGACGAGGCTACGAGGCTGTAGCCTCGCTTAAGCGGCGCTTAGCTGGCGCTTAGTTAACGCTTCAGCCTACCAGCACCCATTTTTACCTACATTTGTTCCTATATGTAAAATATTCTATATACACATAAATTTTAATATTTTTTCATACAATCCTACTAGTATATGCATGAAGAGATCGAAAAAAAGAGAAACTGAAGAATAAAGAAGAAGAAAAGGAAGAAGAAAGAAGTACCTCTCGGCAGCGGTCGACTCGTCGGTGCCCTCAAGCTCGAGCAGGAGCTGCCACTCCCTCCGCCGACCAGGTTACCCAAATTTTTAGGGGTGATGTTTTTTTTTGTTTTGTTTATATGAGATGGAAAAAAAATGCTTAGGTTCGGTTTAAAAAAAAAGCTCATAAGACTAGGCAAGGCGCTACAAAGCGACGCCTAAGCGATGATTGCTTTTCTGGAACAATATTAACCGACAACTAGTATATGCATGAAGAGATCGAAAAAAAGAGAAACTGAAGAATAAAGAAGAAGAAAAGGAAGAAGAAAGAAGTACCTCTCGGCAGCGGTCGACTCGTCGGTGCCCTCAAGCTCGAGCAGGAGCTGCCACTCCCTCCGCCGACCAGGTTACCCAAATTTTTAGGTGTGATGTTTTTTTTTTTTTTGTTTATATGGGATGGAAAAAAAATGCTTAGGTTCGGTTTAAAAAAAAAAGCTCATAAGACTAGGCAAGGCGCTACAAAGCGACGCCTAAGCGATGATTGCTTTTCTGGAACTTTAATTTCTTGATATATTTAAAACATGAGAAGATTTGGTATATTTATAAGATCAAGTCATGACATCCTCCTTTAGCCCAAGCGATGTGGGACTAAAGTGAGGTGTACAATATTAACCGACAACTACAACATTACAAATCAATAGTGTTATAGATTCAGTTAACTTAAAAGGCCATACTCAGGTTAAGTAAATGGGTGTAATTGACAGCAAGTTAAATAGGTTGTGGAGGGGTATGATTTTTATTTTATTTTCCTTTCTTGTATTCTCTCTTTTTCTTTTCATAATAAGTTCATGAGTGGAGCTGGTCACAGCTGATTTTTGCTGCTGATTACTGCAGTTCCTGATATATCATTCTCAAATACCCGGTGGTTTGTTTGGTACACCTACCAACTCCCTTAGAGTTGGAGGCACATGCCATTGCATAATAACCATAAGAAACCTCTCTTAGCTGCTATTGTATCAACTCTTTTAGGTAGTGCTTTAAAATGGTTGTCTTTTGGTTTGGACTATTGCATTTAAAAGATTTAGAAATATTATTATTCGATATCATGATTAAATAAGTTTCTAACTCTAGTAGCAATATCGAGTTGGAGGTACTCTTGATCGGATTAGTATATAGTTGTTTCACTGAATCAATAAAACAAGGTGCATTGTATGCAATTCAGGATACTGTAAATGTTATTGGCAACTTCACTATTCTGGTTGATTTTGTTCCAACAATTATTGTCACTAAAACTAATGCTGTGGATCTGCCAAATGCCCCAGTAGTTGAAAGACTCGATATTCTTAATAAAACATATAGATGAAAATCCAGTCATACAAAGAGGGTACAACTTTGTTCATCTTTGTTTATGAAACCTTCTTGTATCGTTCATGGGAGGAAGGTTACCTCTCTTTCGCAAGTTCTTCATTGTTCTGAGAATTTGTTTGAGGAAGCATCTCTGTAACATTTAATACTTAAACTTTTTTGTTTGTTAAATTTAAGAAGCTTATAGGTAGTTTATCTGGAAATACGGGTACTTATGATGGGGTTCTTACACGTTGATTGGCTAGCTTTATACATTACATTTTCAGTCAACTTAAAAAGATGCTTATTTCTTCAGGTGAATCTAACCCTGCGTGGTGATATTCAAATGGGACATATAGTGGAGAAACTTTCGTGATCTACACTATTCGACCCCGACATGGTTAGCATCCAGTGCCCACGCGTGGAAGTTGACAAGTTTGCGGCCTTGCTGAACTTACTTTGTCAAGGGAGGACTTCACCTGGGTGCACTTGGTCTTCTGATGTGTGTTGCACTTGCTGATCGTTGCATGAAAAAAAAAAAATCCTGTCAATTTTTTGTTATGTGCCCTATAAGTCAACTCTTGTTGTTGGCATAAACCAATTATATTCCTGATAAAAAAATGTCAAATCTTATGGGAGAACGACTCCAAGTCATATTTTGTATTGTTATTAGAATTGAATCTACTTTGAAGTTTTCTGCGAACCCTAATACTAAAAAAGGGACCCTGATGGTGTTTTGGGTCATTAAATTCAACCAGAATTCAGATTGTTGTTCACTTCTGCACTAAACTGTGACTATTTTTTTTTTTTGGAAACAGTATTTCGGTTGGACCAAACGGGAAGACGGGTTCAAGACAGTTGAATCTATTTTAGACTGATTTTGGAAGAATTTTTTGGTCTAATTTTGGTATTTACGTTTCCTACATATGGATATATGTCAGATGGTTTCAAAATCTTGTGTCATGCTTAACGTGTCGTGAGTATGTCTTGGACTAACAAAGATGACCAACTTCTCCCTAATGAAGGTAGAGATTTGAAGGGTATGGATTTCAAGACATCTTTAGGAACAACGCCTGTGATCTTTAGGAAAGTGCTCAAGTATCGGTACCAGAGAATCGTTCACGTAAGTCTCGTGTAGACTCAGAAGCGAGGAGGAATTTGATGGTGGAGTTATAAAGCACTTCCTTGAGCAAAGAGTTTTTACAATAATATTTTAGTTAGGTTATACTATGTGTAGACTATCAATGTTTAGCGATGTAGACATCTAAGTTCCTAACCCATTTGCAACAAATGCCACAAACAAGGATTATCAGCACTAGTAACGCGTAAGCATTGCATGCACGTAAAAATTTTGTTAAATAGTAGTTTAAATTAGAATTTGTTATAAATACCGCCGTCTCCTGGGATCAAATCTGTCCAACTAAAGTTAATGCCTTCCACCTTAATCATATGAGTTAAAAAATATTTAACTATAGTTAAATAATATTAGGTAAATAAACAATTAGTTAAAATTTATTTATTTATTTAATTTTTAATTACGTAACGATATAAATAGAACTTAGAGAGCTCATTTTGAACTGTTTTTAAAGTCTCATTATAAAGAGTAAATATTTACAAAGTTTCAGCTGCAATTCAAGCAGTTGCAGGTGGCATGAACTTGATGCAACATGTAGGTTTCTACTATTTGATTAACCGCAAGGTGTAACCTGAGCATCATGTTCGACACTCCAAGTACCTAAAGACTAACACAGAATGCTGCAATTTAAGATGCACACAATTACCAAATCATTCTTCGACCATGCGCATATGAACCAAAACAGTGCAGAGACATCATAGAAGCACGTCTTGTAACATTACTGATGGATGGTTCTATGATGATGAGAGGACGGAACTCATGTTTGTAAAAAAATGATACTAAGGGACAACATTTGTAAGAAAAAGTTTACAAGCAGCTCAATCGTCTTACAATACATTTGAATCTGATAAAAATATTGTAAGGAACTGAATTCTTTGGTCGTACATTTGATTTCACACCCAGACTTCTACACTTTATTCCTGAGAAATTATTCGGTAGGCCGGTCCTTACCTCCTCCAATAACAACATTACACACTACTCTTTGTTTTATTCCTGTAATTTAGTTTAAGAATGTTATGTTGTTTGTTATTGGAGGAGAACAAGATCTCACAACTGCTACGTGGTGAGACCGGTCCACTGAATAATTTCTCTATCTTCCGATAGGATACAAAGATATACCTTAACCGTGACTCTTAGGGAGCATTTGGATGAATGTTTTGTATTCCTAAAAATTTATTTTCTGTTTCTTTTCTATGACATATGAATTCAACATTATCATACCCATGTTTGGGTATGTTAGGTTGGAAATATGAAAAATGAATCTTAATTTGTTCAGTTTTCCATAAATAACCTCTCATTAATTTAATAATGTTTATATTAGCTAAATTCACATGTTTGGAATAGAAGTTAAAATTTTGAAAGTAAAAAGATGATATTATTATCCAAACAAAACATCCAAACAACCTTTACAGTAAAACAAAACTATTTCCAAAGGGGACTTTGGTTTTACTTTTCCACAACAATGAAAATATGAAACCTCATACTATTCTCCTAAAATTTTAATCTTAGACATACCGAACAAGGATAAAGAATCTAAAATTCATTCTCAAGCCTTCAAAACTTGAACCAAACGTCTCATAGGATCAACAACCTGATGCACCTTCCTGGAGTTGACACTTTGTGTTGTCGACATTACAACATAACAAATTTTATCCGATTCCTGGAATAGTAATAGAATGTACATATGTCAACTCTCATCCAAAGGAAAAAAAGAAAAAAAGAAAAAAAAATTGGCTTGTCCTCCACTTTATTTACCATATTTAAAGGTGCATCCCACTATTTTTTCATAATGTACAAGTTCTTTCACTTTTGACGAAATCCGTCCAGAATTGATGGTAAACAGCTTTAACTCGAATTTTTTGACTAAAATACCCTCAATGTCTTCATACCTATCCCCTTCCTCAAACCGCGGGCCACCACAGGCCACCCCCTCCCCCGCTCACCCCCTCCCCACCGCGGGCCTCGGCAACCCCCACTCATGTAGTGCCCCGCTCTGCGTAGGCACTATGTACAAGTGATATCGGCTTGCTTGCTCGAACGGAAGTCTTCTCGGAGAGTTCCCGACCGATTGATCAATGTGAGTGGGCAGAACTGCATTCTCTGATTCTTGCACGACTTAATAATGAATCTGAGTTTTTGAATGCTTGTTTGCTTAAGAAGAATATTTTCATAAGAGAATGATAGAACCGACTCAGCATGCTAATAAGAGAACTCACATAGCTTGTCTTTGAAACGAATCTGTATGCTTGCCTAACCAGAGAATATGTATGCTTGTCTGAAATGAGATAGAACCATTGCTATGCTAAGAGAAAGATAGAAATGTTGCATGCTTAGAAACACTGACACAGCTATCGAACGAACCTTAGCAATGCTAAGAAAGATAAGTAAATGAATCGCTTGAATATGTCCCTTTGAATATGCTAAGAAAAGAGATAGTTATTGCATGTTAGATTTGAGATCAATCGTGCTTGCCTTTATATGTTTCGTTTGTCTGTTTGCTATATCGAACTGCTAAGTGAAAATATGTGAGTGCAGTGACTAATAGTACGCCCTGAGGATACGGCCCGCAAGGGTCTAGTGGGGTGTGCTATTAGTAATGTGAAAGATGTGCTTCGTTATGTGCTTCGTTTGAAAAGATATGTTTTGCTAAGACCGCATATGTTTTGCTTGATCATTGTTTTGCTTGGATTGTGTGTTCATGTCATTGCATTGGTCTCGGACAACTTGTGCACAAGGTCTTGTCTCTCGAACGGTTCCTGGGGCACTAGGAACCGCTCGGTCCGGAAGAGATTTTTGGATCGCCCTGAGGTGTACGACTCGCAAGGGTCTAGTGGGGCGATATGTCTATTAGTGTTGTGCAGAACCCATGATGTCACAGCTGCTAGTACTCGGGTGTGTTGGTGGAGAGCTGAACCTTGAGTCACAGCTACCGACACCCATGCGTGCTAGTGAAGAGCTGAACCTTGTGCAACTGCTGCTAATCATGGGGCAACCCATGGACCGTCATATAGATAGGGCGCATGTTAGATTTACCTTCTTGCATACCTATCGATTGATGACACCAGAGATTGATACATAAGTTATTGAATATGCAAATTGTGGCTAACTTGTGTGTCTGCTACAGGATAACCGTTCGGCTATGGGGTAAGAAATATGAGTTTATTCATAAGCCTGCTTGTTCATTTTGTCTGCATCGTAGAGATTATCTGTTAGTGCTTCATGCATTGCATCGGTCAGACAATGACTATTAGTGCAGAGCTGAACCTCCGTCACAGCTGCTAATAGTATCAGAATATGAGTCATTGGTTAGCTGGATTACCGCTACCGATCCTGAGTTTCTCGGGGACCGAAATTATATAGATGTGTTGCCTTAAATTCTTGAATGAATGATAGTCCATTTGATATGTTGCCTTGATTCGATATGTTTCAGTCCACTATAAGAACTTTGCCCCAAGAGTTAGATTATGTGCATAATACATGCTGCGCACTGCACGATAGAGCACTGTCCCAATTCACATGCTTATAGTTTGAATATGCAAAACTGTTTCAAAGTTATGTTTTCAAAAAGATGTAATCTGACTATAGTTCTGAACTGCATGAAATGAACTTAAGTAAAACTAGCAAGATCACTAGTAATGCAATATTTTGCCAAATGATTACTTAGTGTGGGTTTCAGGGGGTGTAGCTTCTGTTCAGTTGTTTTATCTCACCAGTACTTGTATAAAGTACTGACCCACCAACAATTTGCTTGTTCTCAGGTGCTCGTTCGTCCGAGGAAGCGATAGCCGTGCCTCATCCCAAGGAACCGAAAATCTGGAGTCGATGCCTTGAGCCGCATCGAGATTGTGCCTGCTTTGAGTTACTTTTGTATAGAGGGACATGATGTATGGAACGATATCATTGTAATCGAGAGATAGAGTGCTTGAGCGAATTGTAACCTTGGCCATGCGCCGCTTATAACACTTCTGATTATAAATAAAAGAGCCTGTTTTTATATGCCATTGTGTTCTTTACTTTTCTTGCAATATGTGTGCCGCTGCTTCAGTATTAAATAGCTTATTTGCCCTTTTATCAAAGCTTTGGCCTTGTGCAAGTGCACTTTAGGCTTGCACGGCATCACGTCCCGATGAGAACGATTGTCCTGCGGGAGAGCTGCAACGTGGTGATTCACGTTCAGCGGAGACTATCGAGCTTGCGGGAGATTGGGACGTGACATAATGGTATTAGAGCGACTCGATTCTTTGCCCATTTCGTTACCTCCGACTCTGAGTTGTGATTGTGTTGCAATGAACGTTCCATAAAATAAGTCCATAGATATTCTAAAAGATGCGCACAAAAGTTTTCTGGTATTGTTTTTATTGCTTGAGATGTGATTTGTGATTTCTGGATTGCTGTGTTTTGATTAAGGAAGGTGAGGGATGAGGACTATCGCTGCTCTGTGTTTTCGTGAGTTTCTTCTTAAGTTTCGAGGACGAAACTCTTTGTTGGTGGGTAAGTATGTAGTGCCCCGCTCCACGTAGGCACTATGTACAAGTGATATCGCCTTGCTTGCTCGAATGGAAGTCTTCTCGGAGAGTTCCCGACCGATTGATCAATGTGAGTGGACAGAACTGCATTCTCTGATTCTTGCACGACTTAATAATGAATCTGAGTTTTTGAATGCATGTTTGCTTAAAAAGAATGTTTTCATAAAAGAATGATAGAACCGACTCAGCATGCTAATAAGAGAACTCACATAGCTTGTCTTTGAAACGAATTTGTATGCTTGCCTAACCAGAGAATATGTATGCTTGTCTGAAATGAGATAGAACCATTGCTATGCTAAGAGAAAGATAGAAATGTTATATGCTTAGAAACACCGACACAGCTATCGAACGAACCTTTGCTATGCTAAGAAAGATAAGTAAATGAATCGCTTGAATATGTCCCTTTGAATATGCTAAGAAAAGAGATAGTTATTGCATGTTAGATTTGAGATCAATCGTGCTTGCCTTTATATATTTCGTTTGTCTGTTTGCTATATCGAACTGCTAAGTGAAAATGTGTGAGTGCAGTGACTAATAGTACGCCCCGAGGATACGGCCCACAAGGGTCTAGTGGGGTGTGCTATTAGTAATGTGAAAGATGTGCTTCGTTATGTGCTTCGTTTGAAAAGATATGTTTTGCTAAGACCGTATATGTTTTGCTTGATCATTGTTTTGCTTGGATTATGTGTTCATGTCATTGCATTGGTCTCGGACAACTTGTGCACAAGGTCTTGTCTCTCGAACGGTTCCTGGGGCACTAGGAACCGCTCGGTCCGGAAGAGATTTTTGGATCGCCCTGAGGTGTACGGCTCGCAATGGTCTAGTGGGGCGATATGTCTATTAGTGTTGTGCAGAACCCATGATGTCACAGTTGCTAGTACTCAGGTGTGTTGGTGGAGAGCTGAACCTTGAGTCACAGCTGCCGACACCCATGCGTGCTAGTGAAGAGCTGAACCTTGGGCAACTGCTGCTAATCATGGGGCAACCCATGGACCGTCATATAGATAGGGCGCATGCTAGGTTAACCTTCTTGCATACCTATCGATTAATGACCCCAGAGATTGATACATAAGTTATTGAATATGCAAATTGTGGCTAACTTGTGTGTCTGCTGCAGGATAACCGTTAGCTATGGGGTAAGAAATAAGAGTTTATTCATAACCCCGCTTGTTCATTTTGTCTGCATCATAGAGATTATCTGTTAGTGCTTCATGCATTGCATCGGTCAGACAATGACTATTAGTGTAAAGCTGAACCTCCGTCACAGCTGCTAATAGTATCAGAATATGAGTCATTGGTTAGCTGGATTACCGCTACCGATCCTGAGTTTCTCGGGGACCGAAATCATATAGATGTGTTGCCTTAAATTCTTGAATGAATGATAGTCCATTTGATATGTTGCCTTGATTCGATATGTTTCAGTCCACTATAAGAACTTTGCCCCAAGAGTTAGATTATGTGCACAATACATGCTGCGCACTGCACGATAGAGCACTGTCCCAATTCACATGCTTATAGTTTGAATATGCAAAACTGTTTCAAAGTTATGTTTTCAAAAAGATGTAATCTGACTATAGTTCTGAACTGCATGAAATGAACTTAAGTAAAACTAGTAAGATCACTAGTAATGCAATATTTTGCCACATGATTACTTAGTGTGGGTTTCAGGAGGGTGTAGCTTCTGTTTAGTTGTTTTATCTCACCAGTACTTGTATAAAGTGCTGACCCACCAACAATTTGCTTGTTCTCAGGTGCTCGTTCGTCCAAGGAAGCGATAGCCGTGCCTCATCCCAAGAAACCGGAAATCTGGAGTCGATGCCTTGAGCCACATCGATATTGTGCCTGCTTTGAGCTGCTTTTGTATAGAGGGACATGATGTATGGAACGATATCATTGTAATCGAGAGATAGAGTGCTTGAGCAAATTGTAACCTCGGCCATGCGCCGCTTGTAACACTTTTGATTATCAATAAAATAGCCTATTTTCATATGCCATTGTGTTCTTTACTTTTCTGCAATATGTGTGCCGCTGCTTCAGTATTGAATAGCTTACTTGCCCTTGTATCAAAACTTTGGCCTTGTGCAAGCGCACTTTAGGCTTGTACGGTATCACGTCCCGATGAGAACGATTGTCCTGCAGGAGAGCTACAACGTGGTGATTCACGTTCAGCGGGGACTATCGAGCTTGCGGGAGATTGGGGCGTGACAACTCACCCTCCTTCCCGCATTGCGGGCCGCCACCAGCCACACCCCCCTGGCCCTCCCCTCCCCCGCTCACCCCCCACCGTGAGCCGCCACCCCTCTCCACCGCACCTTCCCATCCCCTGCTACACTCCTTCCTGCCCCACAGCAGCAACATCCCCTACTC
Organism: Iris macrosiphon; assembly: GCA_036927795.1. Taxonomy (NCBI): domain Eukaryota; kingdom Viridiplantae; phylum Streptophyta; class Magnoliopsida; order Asparagales; family Iridaceae; genus Iris; species Iris macrosiphon. The sequence continues at coordinate 170,941,099 of JAYESA010000002.1, forward strand.
GTGAGTCGTCGCTCGTCGTCGCCGTCGTGCGAGCTCCTCCACTGCGCTCGCGTTCCACCGCTGCTCGCCGCGGTGACTGCTGCTTCATCTCGCGGTAGCTAGGTTGGAAGTAGCAGGTTCGGGGAGAGGGAGAGCGAGTGCGGGGAGGCGAGGGAGACGGTGGAGGGGGGTTAGGCGTCTCACGGCAGGGGGGGTGATCGGGGGTGTTTAGGACCAGGGGACGGGGAGGGCGGGGAGGGGGCTTAGCCACACGCGGCTGCTGCTGCTGATGTTGTTGTTGTTGCTGCTGCGGGGGCGGGGAGGGGGGGGGAGGGGGGCGGTGGCGGTGACGGGGAGGGGGGGAGCAGGAGTGAGCGGCGGTGGGCTGATCGCGGGGGAGGAGGAGGGGAGGGTGAGAGGGAAGAAGAAAATAGAGGAGGGACATTTTCGTCAATTTTTTTTAGGTCAAATGGGTTGACCGTCATGATTGTACGGATTTCGTCAAAAGTGGTAGGACTTGTACATTATGAAAAAACCGTGGGGTGCATCATTAAATATGGTAAATAAAGTGGGGAGTAAGTCAAAATTTCTAAAAAAAAATCTATCTACTCGGTTATAAGACTGGATATATACGGTTGTCATCACAACATCTTTTATTTTTAGTGTAATAAAGTTTAGTTGCTTCGACTTTCTGACAGAAGCTCTTAGGGGCTGTTTGGTAAACCTGAAGTGGATTTGGATTTGGATTTGGATTTAGACTTTCAATAGGAAAGAATGATAGGAATCCATCCACTTTCATGTCCCCCTCTTAGAGGAGAAATGTGTTCGGTTGAGATAGGAAAGTGAAAAGTAGGAAGTGAAAGATTAGACAAATTGTTTGGTTGATATGGAAAAGTAAAAAGTAGAAAGTGAATGAGTATATTATAATAATAATAAATTATAATTAATTTACATAATAATTTAATAAAGTAAATAATTAGTTTGATAAATTAATTACTAACTAATTAAAAATTAAAAACTTATCAACTCAAAATTAATTACTAACTAATTAAAAATTAAAAATTATATTTAAAATTTAAATTATATTTTGATTTGTTATTAGTTAATCTAATAAATAATTAGTAATAAAAAAATTAATAAATAATTAGTATTATTCAGATGTGGCAGTTGATTTTTTTATTAGAGTTACTTAATAAAAATTTAATAAGCAATAATTAAATCAACTATCAAACAAATAATTATAATTAATTAATAAATAATTAGATAATTAATTGCTATATATTAAATAGCTACTAAATATTTGTGATTAACTAAGTACTATATATATTAATTAATTATTTACTTACCTTTTCTCTCTTTCCAACCCACATCCTAAACAAAAGAGAGGATGTTATTTTTCGGATTTGGAGGTGGGTCCCATAGGGGACAGGAACTGCAAATACCAAATCATGTACCCTCATTCCCACGAACCAAACAACGGGACTTAAATTCTTTGGCCCACTTCCAAGAAAAATAGGAATCCAGGCCCACTTCCGGTTTACCAAACACACCCTTAAAGTGACTGCACAATCTACATGCACTTCCCAGAGTTTCTTTGTACTGCTGGAAAAAGAAGAAGATTTAAACTGTAGTGCCCCGCTCTACGTAGGCACTATGTACAAGGGATATCGTTTTGTTGGCTCGAGCGGAAGCCTTCTCGAAGAGTTCCTGATCGAAACACAGGATAATTGATCTAGGTGAGTGGGCAGAACTTCATTCTCCGATTCTTGCACGCCTTAATAATGAATCTGAGTTTTTGAATGCTTGTTCTAAAATTATAGTTTCATAAGAAGAATGATAGAATCTGTCTTTACATGCTTAATAAGAGAACTCGTATATCTTGTTATTGAAACGATCCATACTTGCCTAACTAGAGAATTTGAATGCTTGTCAATAGAAGAACCATTGCTATGCTAATAAGAAAGAGTAAGAGATTGCTAGAGAAATTAAATGCTTGTCTAAAAGAGTTGCTCCGCATAGGCACTATGTACAAGAGATATCGCTTTGCTGGCTCAAGCGGAAGCCTTCTCGGAGAGTTTTTGATCGAAACACAAGACGATTGATCTAGGTGAGTGGGCAGAACTTCATTCTCTGATTCTTGCATGCATTAATAATGAATCTGAGTTTTTTGAATGCTTATTCTAAGAAGATAGTTTCATAAGAAGAATGATAGAACACGCCTATGCATGCTTAATAAGAGAACTCGTATAGCTTATCATTGAAACGATCCATGCTTGCCTAACTAGAGAACTTGAATGCTTGTCAATAGAAGAACCATTGCTATGCTAATAAGAAAGAGTAAGAGATTGCTAGAAAACTTAAATGCATGTCTAAAAGGGATAGAACCATTGCCATGCTAGTTAAAGAATATAATGTTGCATGCTATAGTTACACGGACATCGCTATCAAACCAACCGCTGCCATGCTAATAAACAAGAGTAAAAGAATGTTCAAATATTTTCATCGTATGCTAAAGAAAGAAAGAGTAGAACTGCATGCTTAGTTAGAAGAGATAGAGAACTGTTTCCATGCTTGCTTGCTTAAATAGAGACTGTTAGATATTTCCATAGAAGTTACTGAAATGCTTGAACGGTATCAAAGATAGATATGGCGGCATGTCCGCACAGAGACAAAGACAGAGATAGAGATAGAGATAGAGATAAAGATAGAGATAGAGAGAAGAGATTGGCTAAATGCTTGTGTCACGCCCCAGTCCCAAAGTACGGGACCAGGCCATGTTGCATTGGCCAGCTGACACGTCTCTGAGGGATTACCCAATTTAATGGACCCAATAAGACGTGCTACGCTGTCCTAAAATACTAACAAGTCTAATACTAACATATATCAGATAATGTCTAATCTCATCCATAATATAACAAGAAATACTGAAATAAGTGCTGGAAAATAAGTGCAGAGTCTGAAATGTCATAGTACAATCCAGATATGTCTGATGGGAACAAACCCACTACAAAAGTAAAATAAGAGTGCTGAAAGATAGTACGACTAGAGCATCGTCTAACTAGATAAGGAGGCTCCAGCCCTAGATGGTAGATCTACCGATGATCAAGGGAACTCTGATGGCAGCACCTCTAGCTCCTCCTCGGATGCGTACCTCATCTCCTGCCCGGGTCCGTACACAGTAGGATAGTATGCCTCGTCCAAATCTAGAAGGGAACCAGGTCCTCAGAGGGACATAACAAGATACAAAAATGCATGCCATATATAAATACTGAATAAAATAAAGGGGTGTGCTAACCATCTAAGTGAATGCAATATGAAGACAACCTTGGTACGTATGGATAGGCGTAGGCATAACGTCCACTCTCCGAAGAGCGCGGTATCTGTACATGTAACGTCCATCATTCCGAAGAATGAGGTATCTGCAAATATATATACGTCTGTATCGCTCTGAAGAACGCGATATCTGAATAAAGGAAGTCATTAGATCCGTGGCTCCTCTGGATACGACGGAGTCCAATGTGTGTATCCCATACGCCTACTAGCTGTCCTTCCCGCCCAATACGAATATACAAGTCGAATACACGACGTGTATACCACGTAGCTATATGCCAAGTCACAACTAACTAGATAATCCTGATTACGTGCTAAACCGTGATGCATGTCACACGCACCGGTAGCTAGTCGAGTACGCGAACCCGTATCCCAAAATGAGTTACAATCGTGATGCGTGTACAAGTGTCAGGGTCTAGGAAGATATCAGAATACCCTCACAATGTTAGGTGAGTCTGCGAGTGTCTAAGTCAATTACACTACATATCGACGTATGCGTCAACTGCACCCGAGTCAATCTCGGACGCGCACAGTTATATGTATTTAGCAACAAGATATCATACAACAGTTTATAATTTAAATTAAACAGTAAAACATTCAAGGTATACTTGCCTGCGTTCTCGAGCTGCGAGTGCCAATAACTTGCTCTCGAAGTCTCGCCTGAATGGTCCAGCGACCCTATACATATAATATAATATAATATTATGATTATTAGTCACTATAGTAGTACGCACAGAAAATGCTATGCTGTACTAGGAACTGATGCAAGGGTGTCTTACTTGGACAACTAACTGCGTCGTGTGTGCACGCTGCTAAGACGTACACGTGTCGTGAATTTATAAAAAGATAATTTTATAAACATATACATAATTAATATTTAAATATGTATGTATATATATACATATAATAATTACATATATATATATAGTATATACATATATGCACAAATACATATATATATATATACATAATATACATATATATACTATATATATGAATATAATACTTATATATATATACTTTAATACTTTATACACACACACACACACACACACACACACACACACACACACACATATATATATATATATATATATATATATATATATATATATATATATACATAATATACATACATACATACATACATACATACATATATATATATATATATATATATATATATATATATATATATATATATATATATATATATATATATATATATATATATATATATATATATATACTTATATACTTTATATATATATATATAAAAATAGTATATACATAATATATATAAAGTATATAAGTATATATATATATATATATATATATATATATATATATATATATATATATATATATATATATATATATATATATATATATATATATATATATATATATATATATATATAGTATTTACATAATATACATACATATAGTATTTACAAAAATCTTAGGATCGCATGGAGTCTGGGATGTATGCGGCCAGAGACGTATGGGACACATGAAGAGAATCACTCTTGTTATAACAACAAGATTTGGTCTTCATGGAGCCTGAAACACATATGGCCAGAGACGTATGGGACACATGGAGTCTGGGATGCATGGGACTAGAGACACATAGAACGCATGGAGTCTGGGACGCATGGGGCAAGAGACGCATTAAACGCATGGAGTCTGGGATGTATGCGGCCAGTTGTGTTGTACACGTGGCGATGCACATCCATCGAGAGTAAAGTTCTGTGCTAACTTGAGACTTCTGTCGTTTAGTGTATTCATATCTTTTGAGGCGTTCAGAAAATCCTTTTCGTCTGGATTCTGTGTTAGAGACGATCCTGCTGACGGGACGCCACATTAGGTCCTTTTGCGACCAAGTTGCTTTGGCAGATTGGGACGCATGAATGTCGTCTTTCTTGGCCGCTGGGAGACTCTGCGGCCTGATCTCTTCTGAGTTTTTGTCTTGGGGCGCAGGGTTGCATGAATACATATTTTTTATGCTTCTACAAGACCCCCTTCAAAATTTTCAAACTGATAAGTTTGAAATACTTTGAATAAGAAGCATGAAGAAAGAAGCACTTTTGGCCGCATAACTGGAAGGTTGCATGGACGTTGGATCGCATGAACGTTGTGTCACATCCTAACCTTCCGCAAGTAATCGGCTATCCCTGGTAGGCACGAATCACCGCACCAACGCTCCTGTGGGACGATCTTTCCCATCTGGGTGTGATGTCGCACGAGCACAAGTCGCGCCCGTATAAGGCCATAGTCCGAACAGGCAATAAAATGACTAAGCCACAGAGTCACACAGATAGTCCCAGTACAGCAGAATAAGAACGTACATGCGATTGGTAACAAGTTCACAGAGTCATCAATAGTGGAAGCATTGAATAACACTAATACAGAATTAAAACAAGCTCTTTATTGATATTAAACAAGTGTTACAAGCGGCACTAGGCCAAGATTAAAAGTCGCTCAACCCTCTCTCTCTCTCTGAAACGATAAAAGCGTGCCAAGTGGCTACATTTATGGAATGATACATAGGCGATATTCCAAAATTATGTCTTGTATATGTGCTTCAGTTCCGGACGCAACGATCTAAGGCTCCAGAGTGAACTCCACGCCTTAGCACGCACGAAGGGGGCATCCGCACCGAACGAGGTTCTCCCGCACCCTGCAAGCAATCTGGTGGGTTATCAGTATATGAATGCACTAGTGGGAAGGCTTCTCGTCCGCTCGACAAATCCAAACACATTATATATGTTTCATGCACCATCTATTGAGTTATCTTTCTAGTCTTGTCTTAGGATCAATTTCATGGCATAATGAAAAGCCTAACTCGTATGGCAGTGCACCGTGCGATATACAAAGGAACACGATGAGACTTACTAACTTACCATTCGTCCTTCACTGTCCAAGGCAAACCAAGTTAAAATCAAGCACAAGCATTTATAATAAAATCCAGGGACAATTGAATAAGCAAACACAAGTGTCGTGAGCGAGGTTCAGTTTCGAAAATACGAGTTATACGAATTTCTCAGATGTGTTGTATTAAATGTTTAAGTGTTCAATATTTATAAGTGTGTTATACTCATGATCGTTTAGGTGTTTTAGCTTACTGGATGCGATGCAATGCCTTGCACGTGGATTACCGCTAAGCGAGGATGACTTATCTATATGAACATGAGTTGCTGGCATAGCCATAAAGGACGAGTTATAGTCATTGACGATGATGGAATGCAACGAAAGTACACGGTGCACTACAAGCCATCCCTCCCAGTACACGAGACTATCAGCCTTTATCTGCAAGTATGGTGCGGCGTTAGCGGAGACGCTACCCTGCTCCAACACGAAAGGCTGTACAAGTTCCATCCGGATCGGATCGGCCCCGGTGCCCCGGAGATCGTCCGTGGAACGAGATCCGAAGATCCTCCTTGTTTCTAAGTTATCCGCGACATGTAAGTCTTGGTCTTCCAGATTCACAACTTGACATAAAAATCCTTATTTTTTGTTCTGAACGAGCATTGCTCCACCAGTTGTGATTCTTGCTTTACTTGATATAATTCTCGTTCATTGTTCAACTTAACTTGATGCATTCCCCTGGTTTGGGGACTGCCTTGGTGACCTAACGGTCTTGGATACTTGCAGGTTCATATTGCATAGAAGAACTATTTGATAGTCTTCTGGCTAACTAGATGCATGCACGATGCAAATAGGGTTACTTGATTATGGCATAAATTATGTGACAATTATTAAAATGAGGCAACGAGTACAAACTACAAGTAAGAAGGCAAGCATGCATGTATATGAAACATAAGCATTTACATTGGCACGGGTCTAAGGGTAAAGCGGGGAGTGAAGCCGTAAAGGAAAATATCGAGCGACATAATCTATGGGCGTGCAGTGTAAACAAGTGAAGCAGTGCAATACGAAGAGTATAATATTCTACTCGAGGCATAGTAGGGTCTACTTGCACGAAGCAAATGTAGCATACGAGGGTCCATTTGTAAGCAAAGTTTTATTTTTATGTTCTAACACAAGCAATACAATTTAGGATTATTCCCTTAGCTAGGTGCATTGTATTCTTTATTAGCATGCATGGGGTGATTCACCTAGCGACTAGCATATATCGTCCATATTTTAAGTATGCTGGCTAAGCAAAGACAAGTTCATCGTAGCCACCCACCTTAGCGATGATTCGCCTCGGTCGAGCGATACTCCGAGCGAGACTTTGAAAGTCTAAGTCTGAACTCCTGAAGGGCCAAGTCTGGAAATCCTTTGCCTCAAACGAGTCTTCCTGCTGAGCAAAGTGGGTCGGGTCATTGTACTTGCGCCGTTTGAATCGGCTGTCTGCTTGTACGGAATGGGTCATTACACGTTGGGCTGCATAGGCGTCGGGCCGCATGGGTGAGTACTTCCAGGCTGTCAAATCATCATTAACTGACAGATTTGTTTTGATCTGTTAGTGGATCTCCTATGGGATTATTTGCCATCATCTGGCGTGGGGCTCGAGAGGCCGTTGTTTCCAAGGAGATTAAAGTGGACGCCGCGAATCGATCTGAGTAAACGGGGCAAAGCTTGGTAATTATGTTATAAAATATTAATTACTACTAATCTTTCTAGTTTTACCTAGGTTCGTTACATGCAGTACAAGAACGGAGTCATATTACTTCTTTTGGAAACATATTTGAAATCAGAGTTCAGTTCAATACAACCAAGCATACAAGGCAAACAGTTCAAGCACGATGTGCCAATCAGGGTGTGCGCATCGTGTCTCGTGAGCTATACTCAAGAACTCTAGGGACAATGTAGCATCAAGTGGACTATCATTCTATCAAGCAAATAAGATAAATTATGTATATAATTTCAGTCCCCGAGAAACTCAGGATCAGTAGCGGTAATCCAGTTAACCAATATCTCTTTTATCTGATGCTATTAGCAGCTGTGACTCATTATTGCTTTTCACTAAAATATGCTCAATATGGCAGCCGGGACAAAGGTTCAGCTCTTCACTAATTGTCATTGTCCGATCGATGCGAATACATGAAATACTATCAGATAAACTCTATGATATAGACGAAATGAACAAGCAGACCATCTATCTCTCTCTTCTATCTCTGTGTGGACTGGCCGCCATCTCTCTGATCAAGTCCAAGCACTAAGTAGTTCTATCAATACACAAGCGATAAGGAAACATGTTCAAGCAATCTCTTACTCTTCTTATTGGCATGGCAAGGTTCTCTATTGATAAGCATTCAAGTTCTAGCTAAGCATGCCATTTTATTATTCATGCAACATAACAATAATCTTCTTAGCAATAGGCATTGTAAAACTTAGATTCATTATTAAGACGTGCAAGAATCGGAGAACAAAGTTCTGCCCACTCACCTAGATTAGCCATATTCTGATTCAACAAGGAGCTCTTAAGGAAGATATCATTTTTGAGCCAGAAAACCAATATCTCTTGTACATAGTGCCAATGCGGAGTGGGAAACTACTTGAGATCTCTTGCTTGTGCGCACAGGCTCGGTCGTGCATTGCTGCGACCGAAACAGCCGTATGCGGCAGTTTATGCCTTTATGCGATCTTCTCTGAGACTGATGCGTGTCTTATTTTTGCAGATTTTGCCCTCTCTCGTGCTTCTCATGATGGAGCATGGAAGGATATCATAATATCCATCATTCATAGAGAATGTCGCCATTATGTGATGGTTCCTCGTCAAGAACTAATCCAGGCGACAATGACGGTTCACCGAGAACCGATCCAGGAGACGAGGACCGATCGGCAAGGATTGATCCAGAAGATGAGGATAAAAATCCTGCATCGTGCGCTGAGTCATCCTTGTTCAAGCAGTGTGCTAGCTGTGTTTCTCCCCTTTATGCGGCTTGCTACTGGCTGAGGACTTTTGGCGGCAATGACAGGATTTGGATTAATTGTCATTTATGTCGTCGGTCTTCCTGCCTGGTTGTAGAGCATCTTCTCCTGCTCTTCCCTTGCTATCCATCAGTATGGATTTCATATACAGAGGTTTGCATAGTGGAGTGGTGAGCCAGAAAGTATTAAGCTCTGCTGTTGGTCCCACTTGTGTCCGTGACAGGAACAATATGAGGCGCCTTTTAATGGAAGATGTTCTTGTTGGTGAGAACTCAAGGAAAACCTTAAAAGGGGTTTCCATCATATGTACTCAAGACCTTGAATGTTAATGAAAATCTTTGTAATAGATTTCCATCATATGTACTCATGATTTTAAATAAAAGTTTCTCCTTTTTTGGAACTCCTTCCTTCATTTGTCTTGTTGTGTATGAATTTTATGTGATCTTTGGATGTTGTACTAGAGGTAATATGAACGTAGTACAATACTGTGGCTTTTTAAGGATATCCTGCTGGGGGATCATTGGTGGACTTATTACTTTTTGCGCACTAGAGTGCAAGTAATAAGTTTGAAGACAATCCCTATCAGAGGTAATATAGACATGATAGGTTTTGTGGATTCATTACTTCTTACACGCCTGGGTACAAATATGTTTAGAACAAGCCCTGCCAGAGGTAATATGGACGTGACAGTTTTTGTGGACCTAACACCGCTGGTGTACCTTGGTGAGTACGGGTGATAAGTGAGGATAACAACCGATATCAGAGGTAATATGAATGTGATAATCGATAGCTGTCAGACCCGATTCTAGATTTAGTATTCCATGAATTTCTAGAATTTAATTTTTCTGATAATGTATTCCTGCTGTATTTCATATGTTGGTTCATGTCATTTTATTATTGTTTTATTCTTCTGTTGTTGAGAGAGACTACCCGAGACCAGTAGGGTACCCATTTGCATTGCCATAGATCCAGTTTTGGACCCGCATGTAGAATGGACACTTGGTTTGGTTCATTTTGGGTGAACCCATGACTAAACCCTATTTTCTCCTCTCTTAGTATATATATGGCTTTTCTCTCTCCTCTCTTTCCTCTTCTTTATTTTATCTTCCTCCTTCCTCCTCTCCCTCAAGCTCCCCCTAACCATAACCCTAAGATAAAGTTGCTGCGACTTGGATCGTGAGAGGTAGAGGCTAGAAGCCGCCCAAGGCAAGTGCATCTTGCTCAATGGTAAAGTTATAAATTTTTGGATTTTTATATATGTTGTTGTTTTAAAAATATATTTAATGAAAAATGTTCTACTTGAGTTGCTGATCATATTTAGTTATTGGAGTTTTGGATTTTGATGTATAATTTTTTGTAGATATAAGTTTTAAGTTTAGAGTTTTTATGTGTGTTTCATGAGTTTTTTATTTTGTTTTGATCTATTAAAACTTAGTATTTTTGAAAACTAGTTGTTCCTTATGTTAGAGCATTTTATTTCGTACAATTTGGCTTTTGTTTCACTTAATTTGGAGTTAAAATAAAGTTTTTATGCAGAAAACATTTTTTTGGTTTTTTTGGAGTTTCGGCCATGGCTGAACTTGCTGTTGGAGAAGACAAAGTCTTCATACGACCAGTGAGCCATGCGGCCGAGAGTGTCATACGTCCCGAGAGGGTTATGCAGACTAAACACTTGTGGCATGCTGATAGCATATGTCCATCTAGTTGGACGCATGACTGATTATTTACACAAGTGTCCTTGAACACCTTGTGTTTTCACTCGCTGAACAAATAAAAATTTCCTAAAGTCCAAGAGTGATTCCATGCGTCCAGTGGGTACATGCGTCCAGTGAGTCCATACGGCCAGTGGGTGCATGCGGCTAGTGAGTCCATACAGCCAGTTGGTGGATGAGGCTAGTGAGTCCTTGCGGCCAGTGAGTCCATGCGGCTAGTGGACATATGTGGCCAGGAATTCTTGTGTGCATTTTGTGTTTCCTGTTGTTATGTTCTCTCTGTATTTTCTTTTAGTAATTATTGTTGTGTTCTTTCTTATGTCGATACGAGTTTACGTTACCAGACCAGTTTATGTACTATTTTACAATCCTCACGACACCGTAAAAATGTATGTGTATAAAAATCCATTGCATTTGGCATCGGGCAATCGAGTGTGAGTATTGTCCAATGTATCGCGAGTAGCGGATACGATAACTCGTGAAAATCTCGTACCCGTGATCCTTCATTCTAGGGAAGTTCTCGAGTGTCCATGATCCGAGAACTTGAAATGATTTAGTATTGATTAAACAAGATAACATTTACCTAGATCATTGGGAGGGAAGAATATTGCGCTACCGACTACCCCAATCCCCAAGGGCCCCATGTCCCATGGACAACACTGCTAGGCAACGGCTCCATGACTGACCAAGTTTACACGTGCTGAGGTACTACAACTTGTTATTATGCAATTCTGTATATGAATTACAGTATATGTTTCAGTTATGTTTCAGTTTCAGTTATGTTACAAGACCATTTTTCAATAAGTTATGTTTACAAAAACCAGTTTCACTTATAAAACATCTTTATGTTTACAAAAATCAGTTTCACTTACAAAATCTTGTTATATTTACAAAATAAGTTCCATTTTACAAAAATCTTTTGTTTATAAAACTAATCTCATTTAAAAAAAAAATTCTTATATCTTCAAAAGCCAGTTTATGCTTACTTTATGTTGTGTTATGCTATCGGTTATCTGATTTAGTGACTTATTCATCATTATTTGTGATGTGCATTATAAGTACTAGACAAGCGTACCCTTGGCCATCTGGGTTAACTACAGTGCCGATAGTAGCGATATTCTTTAAAGCATGTATTTGTTAGTAACTAGGTTTGTGATAATCCTAGTTAGTTAATCATAACAAGCAGTAGGCATGTTTGGCCGTGAAATGAATGTTTGTCTATTCGTTTAGCTCGCCCCTTTTAATTTATTCTTCGACGCGTGGTTAAGGTGCTAAGTTCTGCTCGGGTGAATGTCTGCAACCCCAGTCCTTGTTTGATTTAAGGGTTGTGGTCATGATCCAGAGTAGTTCCTATGCTCTCTTTCCGCTCGTCGCTTTACTTTTATTTCTGGACTTATTATTAGTTCTTCCAGTTTATTCTTGAGACGAGTACGTTGGTACCGTACAAGTCTCCATCTGTATCTATTTCTTATATGTCTCTTTTGCTTATGCTGTGATGTGTTTGGTATATCACCTCGAGCTCCTTTGTGGTACTTGTTGCTTGGGGTTCTGACCCTACTGGTTTTGCATGGCCAGGTTGCCCCGAAGAGAATCATGATCCACCGCCCTTCCAGCAAGATGGCTCGCACTCGTAGGAGTGCATCCGAAGCTCGCGAGTGGGTTTTCTTCCTCCACCCCTCGTAGTGTTATTCCTTTTGTGGTGTTTTAGCAAGAGGAAGTGTTAGCCCCTTATTTTGAGATCACTTCTCTGACTACTGTCAACATGATGTATATATTAGACCATGGCTGGTATATTGATCATGTATATTTAAACTCTACTAGTGCAGCATTTTGTATTCACTAGCTTCATGATCATATGTAACATGTAACTTAGGACGCCTCTTTACTTTCATGTATGATATACTCTTGTGCTTGTGTTGTTAGATTGAGATAATATGATTTGGGCCTTAGGAATGACGTCATAGCATGCTAGAGTTCACCCATTTTTCTTCTAGACAACCTTAACACATTTGGCTTACTTCGATATTCTGTAAGGTGAGGTTGGCCATGTCAGTCCTCGTATTTACCTAATATTCTGGGAGTTGGACGTGACAATAGCCATGGCCCAAAAAGTTTGCTCAGAGGTAATATGGACATGGCAAACTAAGCCGGAGAGAAATATTAGGAAGATAGTTCAGAGGTAATATAGACGTGAACCGATGTTCGAGAAACTCGTTGAGTAGTGATTTGCTGAGTGTGGTCTATCCGAATATGAAGATAGACCTGAGGATTGCTCCGCTGGGGAGATTGGTGAGACGATAGCTCAGAGGCAATATGAACATGGCTAGTGTCTAACGAGATTGGTTTTTGAGTGGCCACTGCGGGAGTGTGCAAGTGGATCTGGGGACTGCTCCGCTGGGGAGAATTTGAGGATCCATCATCCGTTGCGTATCGAGGGCTCCTGGATACAAATTATGGCTTTTACAAGAATTTATAAAGAAGGAAAAATATTGTACATAGGCACTTGCTGGGGATGAAGAACCAAGAGTGTAGAGATTTACATCTGTGTTGCCCCGCTGGTGATGAGGGAAGTACAAGTCAAGTTTAGACGTAGTACTTTTTCAGAAACTTGTTGCTGATAGGCATTATGAGCATGTCGTCATTGGGTTTCGCGAGCCGGTTGGCGCCATTGGAGAATACTGATTCTACGATGAACGAACCTTCCCATTTAGGCTGAAATTTGTTAGCCGTTTTGTGGGTCATAACCATCGGTCTTCTTATTGTCAAGACAAGATTTTTTACTTAGAAACGTTCTCTCTTTGACCCACTTGTTAAAGTCTCCAGAGAGACGCGCCTGGTACAACTCAATGCCCTACTGAGCTAAGAGTCATTTTTCGTCGAGTGCTTCCAGCTCTTGTAGTCGTCAGCTATAGTTGTCGTCCACGGTTAGCTGATTGGAGAGAGCCACTCGGAGTGAAGTGATTTGGATCTCAAGGGGGAGGACTGCTTCGCTTCCGTACACTAAAGAGAATGTCGTACTTTCTGTCCGGACCGTTGTACGGTAGGCCCAGAGACATTCACCCAGCATCTCGTTCCAGTCGTGCTTGTTAGATGACACAAATTTCTTAAGAAGCTTGATGATGGTTTTATTGAACGCCTTGGCCAACCCATTTGTCGATGGGTTATAGGCAGTCGAAGCCAAATTCTGAATCCGATTTCTTTAGCAGAACTGGTAGAATACATGACTTGCAAATTGTGGACCATTGTCGTGAATGATCCTTCGTGGCAAACCGAAGCGGTATATGACGTGATGCTTGACGAAGCTGATCACGTTGGATGTTTTGACCTCCGCGAGTGGTACTACTTCCGCCCACTTGGAGACGTAGTCGGTGATGGCAAGGATGAACCATCCCCACGCTCCAACCGACCAAGATGCGACCGTTGGGTACAGGAATTCTGAGGGCTGGTGAATGAAGTCTGCGTGGATTTGGCATGTCTGACATTTCCTTGCATAATCAATGTAACGACCCGCTCCACACAACCCGGAGGGCTGATTCAAATGGCACAAGTGTAGCGAACCGACCTGCCTTGCTCAGCGAGATGACTCGTTCGATGCAAAGGCATTCAGACTTTGACTTTCGAATGGAGTTCAGACTTAGAATTTCAAAGGAGCGCTCGGAGTCTCGCACGACAGATGTGATTCATCGCTAAGGTGGGTGGCCCCAGTGAACATGTCCCTGCTTAGCTGCAAACTTAAGAAAAAGAATGATACATGCTAGTCTTAAGCGATAACTTTTGTATGCTAATAAAAAGAGATGAACGCACATAACTAAGGGGATAATCCCGCCGTATCATTGTATAGAACATTGAGGTCTTACTTGATATTTGCGTAATCGGGCTTATTGAGTCAAAATTTAGTAGTCTCTTATATATGCCACAAATGTAGTTTGAGTTTACATTGGCATCGCATCGCACAAAATGTGACATGGGATAGAGTATAATCATGTTGCATACATAGACGATGAAGACTATCAAGTAGTCATTCCAAGTCAGGAGAAGAAAAGAAAAGAAAGTACTCGGGATATCCAAATCACCGAGGCTAATTAGGGAGCTGTACAAAGAAGAAAGATTCGAGTGTAGTCCTCGGCAAGATTGAACCGAGTTGATGTCCTTGGAAAAGAGAAACCGAGCAGGAAGTTTTCAGCTAGGATTGTAAGTGGGGGAGTAGTTTCATGGTCACGGACAACTGGTTGCGCACAAGGTAGAGAAGAGTCCTCGACACGATTGCTGAGACATTCGAATAGTGTCGGCCCGGGGGGACAATGCTAGTGTAGTCCTGGTAATACGCTAGCTGAGGTACTAGCGAATGAGTATGGGACATCCGGCAAGGATTGCTACCGACCTGGATGGTCAGCCGACTCGTCGGATGGTTCGGGACACCCAGTAAGGCTCATAACCGAGCTAGTAAGACAACCGTTCCATCTTAGATCTTGTCCAATATGGCTAACAGAGTCAGTGACCTTCATATAGATAAGTCATGCATGCATAGCGGCTGTTCGCATTCAAAAGAGGAGTAACATGAAGGAGTATATTTGCATGGCACTTTACATATTTAGAATGGATTGCATAGATGTTCTTCGCTATTTAATAGGTCATTGATTATATTGTTGTATATGACAGGGAAAGCCGGATGGTAAGAAAGGGTAAGACAAACTCAGTTGTTTACAGTACGACACTCTTATGCAGACACGGATATTACTTTCATTATATTGCCATGTAACTGATCCTATGGCAAAGACTAGAAAGACAACATAATCAGTCGGTGCACATAACTAATTAACGTGCTTATTTTATGGCGTGGGCGAGAGGCCTCCCCACTAGTGCATTCAATGTACTGATACCCAACCAGATTGCATGCAGGGTACAGGGAGAACTCGTACATATTCGGAGATCGCTTAACGCATTGAGGCGTCGGACCGCACTTGGCGTCTTGGAGAGTGGCGCGAGGACCTGGAGCTCACATATATGAGACATAATGTATGGGAACATCATCATCCAGAGTATTGATTCAGTTGTAAGCCTGAGGGCATAATCATTGTAAAGAGAGAGAGAGAGAGAGAGAGAGAGAGAGGGAGAGAGAGAACGAGCGACTTGTAATCTCGGCCTAGCGTCGCTTGTAATATTTACTTCATATCAATAAAGAGCTTTTTTAGGATTCAATACTTGTGTTTATTCTATGTTTCCGCTATAAAGACTCTGCGAACTAGTTATCAATGGCCGATTTGGAATTTGCCTCGCGCGGGCGCAATTCCAGGCTCGCGCGACATCATATCCCGATAAAAATGTTCGTCCCGCAGGAGCGCTGGCGCGGTGATTCGTGCCTAACGGGGACGACCGATTCCTTCGGGAGATCGAGGCATGACATTTTGGTATCAGAGCACGGCTTTAGGTCCTTGGAATTTGTACCGATTCTCTCAGTTTTGAACTTGTTTATCGATAATGTGATAGCGGCTCTCTCTCGATGCTTCTATGAATGTTCTATACAATGAGTCTAAATATTTTTGAAAGTGCATGCGAATGATATAATTTGCTTGAAAAGAATAGTTATGCGAGGGCCTTTGTGCCAACCTGTGTCAGACTTCATGAAAATAGACTCGTGTTAGAATCAACAAGTTATATGTGAACCCGAATACCTATACGTGAACACCAAGCGAGTTAGTGTGCGAGATAGAATATCGTTCGGACAACAGCCTTTTGGCCAAGTTGTGTTGAGTATCATGCGCCAAGACCCTTGGTGCTAGTGAGTTGCAAGCGATATTTGGGTATCGTTCGGATAAGAATAAAGTCAGACTTAGAATGAAAATCGATAGAGACGTTATCGGAGTACCGCTAAAGTGAATAATGAGAATCGTGTTTGGATTTTGAGATATAGTTTGAACGGTTATTTGTAGCGATAAGTTAGGATTCAAAACATAGTTGTATGGAGGACTATTGATAGAGGTAAATACTAGACTAAGATTTCCAAGGCAGCGAATAGGGATTGTACTAGAGTTCTAAGAAACAAATTGGATATACGAGTGAACAATGCGAACGCGATTCAGGAGTTAATAGAATGACTCAATTTCTGAGTGGTGTATGCGATAGTCTCAGGATCGAATAAGCGAATTGGAAATAAAATAAGTTATAAAGATTCATAGAGTATAGCTCAATTCCTGAGTGGCGTATGTGATAGTCTCAGGATCGAATAAGCAATTTGGGAATAAAATAAGTTATAAAGATTCATAGAGTATAGCTCGAACCCTGAGTGGTGTATTAGTCGGCTTAGAAATGTTTGAATGAATCATGGATTTCGGAGTATTAAACGAGTCTAGCAGCAAGCGACGAGATTATGTAAACCCTTAGTATAATTAAATAATGCCTAGCAAGTAAGTGAACTCGAAGGAATCATGCAGGATATGATTCGAACGAGTTAGAATGAGTTGAATAAGGGACAAGGCTTACATCGGATTAAAATTCAGAGTATTTGAAATTGATATCATGGTCAGAAAAAACTTAGTAGATCGTACGGGCGATTTTGAATTGAATCAAACAAATTGAAACTTGAGTTGAGATGGAATAATTGGGGATGCGATCAGAGTTAGTACAATTGGAATAATGGCACGAACGAATGATAGAGCACATAAAAAATTTAGATTTGAGTAGGATATTGCTCGAATAGATTTAACTTGAGTACGAATGTTATGATTTCAAATTTGGAAAGACTTTATATCATATCGATAGTTGAAAGATAGCATGGATTGATGCAAGTTAGCAAATTTGTGATTTGATGATTGAGAAAGACGATAATGGATTTAATCTTGAATTTGAACGAACGATCTTAAATCCAGTTCGAAGGATAACACTCAATATCAGGCCTACATGAGATCGATTATCCCACGGGAGAGTTGACGTGGTAATTTCACGTCCGACGGGAATGATCGAACTCGCGGTAACATGTTCGAATATTTTATAAATGAACTCGATAAAATAAAACATGTAGAAAGTGAATAGACTTTGGCTTAGGATTTGAACTTTGTTGTTTGAGGAATGCTAGAAGTGGACTACGAAATGATCAAAGGGTAACATTAAAGTTGGATGATTTGGCTACATGAATTATTATTACGACAAGAATGGTTGTTAGATGAACATGACTTGATGGATCAATGTACAACTTTGATGAAACGAAGTGTGACGATTTGGTGTCTGTTCATTCGATGATAATCATAACGTTTAACCTTCTTGTCTTGTGCGAGTGTAACTCCTTACTCGCACATGCGTCACGCCCGGATTATGATAATTATTTCGCGGAAGCATTCGCGTGGTGATCTCACGTCCAACGGGGATGATTAAACTTGTGGGAGACCAGAATATGACAATTGAAGGATCATTTTGACTTGTAGTTCAATACGATATGACGAGTTTCAGGATACAAGTGAATCGAAGGTATTTTGGGGATGGGTTGGTCTAGAACATGAAGCAAGACGCTCGATGGTTTAGTGAATGGATACGTGAATTATGTTGTACGACTTTGAATTTATGATTGAGATCGAAGAGGTGGAAATTGAATCATGACTTGGTGGTCTAGACTTAGAAAATATTGGATATATGGATCCCATCAGGTATTTAAGGAGATAGACTATACAAATCGTTAGGTTGGACATGCGACGTGGACATATCGTGGATTCGGTTGAACGAACGTGTTGATGTAATAGGATGATCTGTGCTCGATGTTTAGAAATTTGAGTGAAACGAGCTTGGGTAGAATATTCCGTGCAAAAAAAAATGGTTTGACTTTAGGTTAATTGGGGCGAGTGTCGTACAATGCGATTGCACAATGAGTCACAAACTCAAAATGTACCTATGACCTTGTGAGCTGACATAATGGCTAGGCAGACGACCCTATGCCTTGAGTTGAACTAGACTAGTTGACTTCAGAGTATCATTCAAAAAATGATAGAACTGGGACAACGAGACTTAGAGTTAGGACTTGGAACTTGGAGTGTATGCTAGCGACGTTAGCGTTGAAACAAACGCAATGGGATATAGGACTTGGGTGATAATTGACTGATTGGATAGGTTATGCGACGGTGAGGAATAAGACGGTATTAGAGAATTGTCGGACGAAACACTTATGATTGGAATTGGAGATATTCAAGATAAGTTGGCATAACGAGTCAAATCATTGCTTGGAAGAAGTGCGTTGCTAGTAATGCAATACTTGGATTTGAGTGAGATTTGGGTAGACGATAACTAAAGAACCAGAGTTCAGTTAGTCGAGTAGCGAAACGATTGGCAATTCAAAAGATTTTTACGAGTAGCCTGTCCGACTTAGCTGTCACTAAGCTTGGTTGAAATACACATATTTGGGTGACGCCTTGAATTTGGGTACGATTCTGACTTAACGATATGCATAACTCGAATGCAGTTGCAACTAAAAATGTTCGGATTCTTATGGATGAGTATGGCAACTAGAGTAAGTTAGCCCCAACCTAGACTTTCATAAGAGGCTGAGTCTAAGAACACAATAGTTGAACACAATAGATGAGTATGGCAACTGGAAGATTGTAACGTGCCCCTTGCGATCGAGATAATTCTGTGCTAAGGCGCAGTAAGAGGCTGAGTCTAGGAACACAATAGTTAAACGTTTGAATTATTCGATAAAATGATTAAGCGCACGTGCGAAACAAAATAGGAAAATAAATAATGAATTAGGTTCGATTGGACCTAAGACGCGAAGGATTAGAAGATACCCCGTGTTACGAAATTTAGCTCTACGCTAAGGCACAATAAAGACAGAGTAAGAAAACATAGGCAATTTGAGGCGACAACTTTGGGTGGACTCAGATAGATATGGCTGCAATCCGCGATTGGAAGATTAGATGAGATTCAAGCTTTTAGGTTTAGGCGTAACGATGGATTTTGATAGGCGACGTCGAGTAATCAGTCAGATGTGTTGGATTCGCATGGATAGAATATAACAATTGGGCAAAATTCACCCAAAGTCCGAGTTTTCTAGTGCGCATTGAGTTATAGAATACCCCATAAATGAGTAATACAGCCTTGCGCTAGGAGAAGTAGAGTTTGAGTCGGGAAGTGCAACAATTAAGTTGAGTATAGTTTAATAGCATTGAACGATAGAGTCATTCGATGAGAATTGGCTAAGCAAGTGCGTAATGCATGGTGAGAAAATAAATAAATATAGTATTAAAATAGTTCTTGAAAGTTAGACAAGATGTACAGAGTTTGGTTTAGAAGTTGTGTGATAATACGAGTTCCGCTCAGGAAGACTCGATGACAAGACTTGTTCTGAGTGGTGTATAATGTAACGACCCACTTCGCTCAACCCGGAGGGCCGATTCAAACGACATAAATGTAGCGAACCGACCTGCCTTGCTCAGTGAGATGACTCGTTCGATGCAAATACATTCAGACTTGGTCCTTCAAATGGAGTTCAGACTTAGACTTTCAAAGGCGCGCTCGGAGTCTCCCTCGACCGATGTGATTCATCGCTAAGGTGGGTATCCCCGGTGAATCTGTTCCTGCTTAGCTGTACACTTAAGCAAAGGAATGATATATGCTAGTCTCAAGCGATAACCTTTGCATGCTAATAAAAAGAGATAAAATCACATAGCTATGGGGATAACCCCGTCGTATCATTGTATAGAACATGGAGGGCTTACTTGCTATTTGCGTAATCGGGCTTATTGAGTCGAAATATAGTAGTCTCTTATATATGCCACAAATATAGTTTGAGTTCATATTGGCATCACACCGCACAGAATATGACACAGGATAGAGTATAATCATATTGCATATATAGATGAGAAAGACTATTAAGTAGTCAATCCAAGTCAGGAGAAGAAAAGAAAATAAAGTAATCGGGATATCCAGATCACCGAGGTAGTCTCTAATCAAGGAGCTACGCAAAGAAGAAAGATCCGAGTGTAGTCTTCGGCAAGATTGAACCGAGTTGATGTCCTTAGATAAGAGAAACTGAGCAGGAAGTTCTCGGCTAGGATTGGAAGTGGGGGAGTAGTTGCATGGTCACGGACAACTGGTTGCGCACCAGGTAGAGAAGAGTCCTCGACACGATTGCTGAGGCATCCGAATCGTGTTGGCCCGGGAGGACAATGCCAATGTAGTCCTAGTAATACGCTAGTTGAAGTACTAGTGGGCGAGTGCAGGACATCCAACAAGGCTTGCTACCGACCTGGATGGTCAGCCGACTCGTCGGATGGTTCGGGACGCCCAATAAGGCTCACAACCGAGCTAGAAAGACAGTCGTTCCATCCCAGATCTTGGCCAATATGGCTAATAGAGCCAATGACCTTCATATAGATAAGTCATGCATGCATAGCGGCTATCCATATTCAGAAGAGGAGTAACATGAAGGAATACATTTGCACGGCACTTTGCATATTTCGAATGGATGCACGGTATATAACATAGTTCGAGTAGAACAGGTTTGAGGCAGAGACACAAACGTAATACTTGGATTGCATATATGTTCTTCGCTATTTAGGTCATTGATTATATTGTTGCATATGACAGGAAAGGCCGGATGGTAAGAAAGGATAAGATAAACTCAATTGTTTACAGTACGATAATCTTGTGCAGACACGGATATTACTTTCATTATATTTTCATGTAACTGAACCTAAGGAAAAGACTAGAAAGACAATATAATCAGTCAATGCACATAACTAATGAACGTGCTTGTTTTGTGGCGTGGGCGAGATGCCTCTCCACCAGTGCATTCAATGTACTGATACCCAAACAGATTGCATGCAGGGTGCGGAAAAAACTTGTATAGATTCGGAGATCGCTTAACGCATTGAGGCGCCGGACGACACTTGGCATCTTGGAGCATGGCGCGGACCTGGAGCTCACATATATGAGATATAATGTATGGGAATATCATCATCGAAAGTGTTGATTCAGTTGTAAGCCTGAGGGCATAATCATTATAAAGAGAGAGAAAAAGAAAGAGAGAGAGAGAGAGAGAGAGAGAGAGAGAGAGAGAGAGAGAGAGAGAGAGCATGAGCGACTTGTAATATCGGCCTAGCGCCGCTTGTAATCTTTACTTCATATCAATAAAGATCTTGTTTTGTATTCAATACTTGTGTTTATTCTATGTTTCCGCTATGAAGACTCTGCGAACTAGTTATCAATGGCCGTTTTAGTATTTGCCTTCCGCGAGCGCAACTCCAGGCTCGCGCGACATCACGTCCGATGGAAACGATCGTCCCGTGGGTGCGCTTGCACGGTGATTCATGCCTAGCGGGGATGGCCGATTCCTACGAAAGATCGGGGTGTGACATTTTGGTATTAGAGCACGAATTTATATAGTAAGTCTCCTTTGGTTTCGGAGCTTCTGCCTGTTTTTGCTCCAACTTTTTGGTTAAGTTGGCAACCAAGACCTACTTCCCTTTTTCCTCGTGGCTGCTGTTGCCGCCGTTGTTGTTGTTGGGACGTCTCCCCTATCATCGATGACAGGGATCTGTATGCCCAAGAGTCGGGCGTCCTTGACTTTCTTCTCGGCGTCGACAATATTTATAATGAACGACGTCCAGTCTTTAAGCTGGCTATCACCCATTTAGAGGCTGACTGTCGAAAGTAGGTTTTTTTGGCACATTTCCATCAGCGTTGTTTCGGGATTGCCAGGTGGCAGTCTCAGCGCAGCTTGTCAGAACCGCTCGATATAATTTCATGCTAGTTAATTTTCTCCCTGGGCAACGTCCATCATGGAGGACATAGTCATGTCACTTTCTGCCTCATAGAATCTTTGGAGAAAAAGACTTTTGAGGTCGTCGAATGATGAGATGCAGTTATCTTGGAGGCTACAAAACCAGTCGAAGGCCACCCCGGATAATGTCCCGATGAAGAGCCTAGTGAGGATAACATCGTTGCGGGGTAGCTGCCTCATCGTAGTTTCGAGTAGCTCATATACCGACGGGGGGAGGACTTTCCATCATATGTGTCAATATTGAAGGTTTTGTACTTGGACGGGTATGGTACATCCCTCCATTCCAGCGGATATGGCTGCCGCACTCCGAGATCGTAGAGTGAGTCCCGATTGCTCATGGAATCTATGTGGGCTTGGAGTTCTCGGACCTTCCTCATCGCTTCCCTAGCTTCATCTGTCGCGGGAGGAGCAGACGACCCTGGTAGAGCAAGGCGGCCGCCAACGGGGGTAGCGGTTGCATTTGAATCTACATTAGTTCCAGGGTCTTGACCTGAGGCCCTTGGCAGTTAGGAGGCTACAGTTGCCTTGATGTCTAGCACTGCTTGGGTCAAGGCTTGCAGTGACTCGCTCATAGTGTGCATCATGGCTTCGAGATTTTGAGATACTGCCGGTCACTGGGGCCTTCGTGGTCATCCTCTGCCAGATATGTCGTTCTTACATGGGGCGAGTAGGAGGAGATGGTTGTTGTAGCACTCTATGCTTCAAACTCTTACAGTGAATAGTTGTCGGGGAGAGCTAGTAGTGTTATATCATGTTCGGACTTTGATGGAATAATACCCCCAGCGTAGGAGGCGACGTCTTCTCTCCGAGGGTGGCTACCCCTAGGGACTTCACCAACCGTTCCTTGGGAATCCTCATCTCCTCGGTATGCCGGATTGTCGTACAGGTCCGGTGGGTTACTATCCCCAGCTTGTGCAACCCCAGTAGTTCTGAGGCAGAACTACTCCCAGCTGATGGGATCTTCTTCTTTGAGCGGGTACCCTGGAAAACATCTTCTACGGGACCCGCTGCTGGTCCTTCTGGTAGTCGCCTTCTCAATGCGCTGGTTGAGATTGACGGACTGGAGGTGTTGGATTTCTTTCCTCCCATGGTGGAAGGGATCTTCCAAGAAGAGTAACATGAGGCCAATGGTATCTCATCCTCCTCGGGTGTTTGCACCTGATCCTTGGATTATTGTCGGATAGATGCCGTTAGGTACAGTTGTTGGAATGCCGACTGTCTGCTTGTAGGTGCTGCCATTTTGTTGCAGCAACAATTGATGATAATTTTGGCACAGTGATGTCCTGGGGGGGACACTTCGCATGCCGTAGCTGCCTCCCTCGTCTTGCGTTTGTAATTGATCACATTGCGCAAGTCAGGCGAGGGCTGACTCACCTTTGTACTCTTTTCGTGAGCACGGGTAGACCGAGCGGACGGGTGCGTGGGTGTTATTTTTGCTCCCTGATATAGGGTTCATACAAGAATGTTCCCCAGATCGTCAGTGGAAGAATTTGGAGATGGACCATGTCCATTTGTCGCTGAGGACTAGACGCACAGGTCGATCTTTTACAACTTTCCATCAGGGGCCCGCATAAGAGTTAGCGGTGCCCTCCGACGGTTAGCCGAATGGACAGTTGCTTGAGCATGATGAGCTCGTACTGCCCCAGATTTTTTCGACTTGGCACACGTAGGTGCATAGTACGAAGAGTCCAAGTTTGGATTTTCATAATTCTCAGCATGACGCATAGGGTCAGTACTGCGTGAGATTCGATCGAAAACAAAAGTTCGGCGGCTGCCAGAGTCTTATGCGGCCTCCTCCTTGGCCACATAGAGCTTGCATCAGCGCCCGAACGTCTAGCATCGTAGTATTTTCCTCTGCCAGAGTTTGGGTGCTGAGCGTTTTCTGCGTCAGGCGAGGATGCCGCATGGACAACCTAGGGGGATGCCTGGCGAGCGCCTTCAGTAGCAGAGAGAGCGGCGAGGAGCGCAAGCTCCGCAGTTATGCGAGGCGCAGTGGCCTGTGCTACCCACGTCCTGTGGGTCTTCAAGTAGGGAGCACCCTTCTGGTTTGAAGAGGATGCCGCATAAGCAGTGGACGTATGATGTGCGGTCCCTGCAGCTGAAGAAGCATAAAAATACTACAGGCCGTATAGAGTTCATGCCGCATAAAACATGATAGATACAGACAGACGAAAGCCGCATAGTAGACTTCATGCGGCCTGATCAACCAAGTCGCAGAGAAGTCGCATAATATACTATATGCGATCTGAACGACCGCAGAGTAGGGAGGCCGCATAAGGACCCCCTGACACAGATTTCGATGTCTGCCAGAGGTTCTGACACATCACTCATCACTTTGAGATGCTTGAAGACTCATGAAGACGACGGCTCAGAAAAATATAATGAGTTACATCAGCACATTAATTGCTTCGACAAATGTGCCATGCCACGTGTTCCCTCATATGCGGCTATGCAGCCTCGCTAACATGCGGCTAGAGTGTCTATTCGACCAAGGCCCAAACAAGAGCACGTATGCGGCTACAAGACCCATGCGGCCTCGCCAACATGCTACCAAAGTGTCCATTCGATCAAGGCCCAAACGAGGGCACGTATGTGGCTACAAGACCCATACGGCCTCACCATTATGCGATCTAGTTGTTATACGGCCTCTAGCTCACAAGATCTTTCCGTCACGACTCTAGAGATCTTCGCACAGTTGGTGCTGATTACGTGTCCAGCTGACCAAGTCACGCCCCCAACGGATTGATAATAACCCCGAGATCTTGTCAACAACATATTTGAACCAAACTCACGTGTCAACTTCTCCGTGATATGCGGCCACAGTTACAACCGCATGCTGTTGAAGTAGCCCTATGCGGGCACCAAGCAGGAACATATGTGGCATCCATAACATGTCCACAGGGCGGCTATAAATGGCAAGGTACCACACCCATACAAAAGGTCTAGCTAGCTATTGGCAAACTTATACTCGAACAAGAGAGAAGAGCTTCTGCATCGGATCGTCCACGGAGTAAAGAGAGTTGCTACACTCCTAACCCTCCATCGTCACCCCAAAAAATGAATTTGTACTTAGATTGTCTTCTAGGACTTCTATGTACTTTTCTAAGTTTGATAATCAAATCAAGTTCTTTTAGTTCTCCTTTTATTTTAATGGCAAACAACGGCAGGGATAGAGACGGGGAGTGCATGCTCCGCAGTTAGGTGAGGCGTAGTGGCCTGTGATATCCATGTCCTGCGGGTCTTCAAGTGGGGAGCACCCTTCTGGTTGGAAGAGGCTACCGCATAAGAAGTAGACGTATGATGTGTGATCCCTGTGGCAGGGAGAGAGACAAGGAGCGCCTGCTCCGCAGTTGGGTGAGGCATGGTGGAATTTGCTACCCACGTCTTGCGGATCTTCTTGGGCTTTGCTTGCCTCGGAGAAGGACTCGCGATGTCTCCGGAGAGCATGTCCTCGAAGGCTTGTTGGTCGAAGTGGACCACCAGCATTCTTTGAGTGGACCCGAGCTTGGCTGCGTCGGATTATGCCATAACTTTCTCATCAGAGGAGAAAGACGTCTCCAACAGAGTCGCCATCTTGTTCGCCATTAAATTTAAAAGTTCTAAGAGAGCTTGATTTAATTACAAAGAGATACTAAGCAGGCGATTTAAGTACAAATTTATTTTCTGGGGAGTGACGATGGAGGGTTAGGAGTGTAGCAACTCTCTTTACTCCGTGGACAATCCGATGCAGGAGGAGGAAGCTCTTCTCTCTTGCTTGACTTTAGGTTCACCGACCGGCCTCTTGTATGGGTGTGGTACTCTACTATTTATAGTCACCCCTGGACACGCGTATGTTGGGTCGCATAGATGCTGTAGGGTGCCACATGTCCCTTCTTAAAAGGGTGCAGCTGTAACCGTGAGCAGACCAAGCTGCCACGCGGGCGCTTGTTATGATTTTTTGTTGCTGATGATCTGGATGGTTCTCGTCCTTTGTGGACGTGACTTGGTCAGCTTGACACATAGTCCACACTTGGTTGGAGAGAATCACTCTTTTCATAATAACAAGATTTGGTCTTTATTGAGTCTAAAATACATATGGCCAGAGACGCATGAGACGCCTGGAGTCTGGGACGCATGGGACCAGAGATGCATGGAACACATAGAGCCTGGGATGCATGTGGCCAGAGACGCATGTGACGCATAAAGTCTAGGATA
This sequence comes from Iris macrosiphon, assembly GCA_036927795.1. Classification (NCBI taxonomy): domain Eukaryota; kingdom Viridiplantae; phylum Streptophyta; class Magnoliopsida; order Asparagales; family Iridaceae; genus Iris; species Iris macrosiphon. Next base: position 170,967,958 of record JAYESA010000002.1, read on the forward strand.
TATGGGGTCAGAGACACATGGAACACATGGAGTCTGGGACACATGGAGCCAATTATATTGTATACGTGGTACTGCACATCCATCAAGAGTGAAGTTCTGTGCTGACGTGAGACTTCTGTCATTTAGTGTGTTCATGTCTTTTGAGGCATTCAGAATTTTTTTTCCGTCAAGATACTGTGTCAGAGACGATCCTGCTGACGGGATGCCACGTTAGGTCCTTCTGCGACCAAGCTGCTTTGGCTGATTGGGACGCATGTATGTCGTCTTTCTTGGCCGCATGGAGACTTTGTGGCCTGATCTCTTCTGAATTTTTATTTTGGGGTGCAAGGTTGCGTTGATGCATATTTTCCATGCTTCTACAATGTGCATGCTTCTTCACAGTCTGAAAATGATGACGGCATAGCTTGGCTTCTTCCCTTGATAGATGATAGCTTTTTTCCTTGATGGCAGTTGTCCTGAGATACCCAGATTGTGAAATCTGAATACCTTTCGGGGGCTTCACCCCGTAATCCCCATGGGGGGCGCTGCCCCCTCGACCCCCGTTCGCTGACCGGACACTGGAACCCCCGATTGCGTAGCTCCAGAGATGTCGTTGGCGGTTCAGAGAAATCTTGTAGGATAAAGTCGTCTTTGGCCCATCATGATTTTTTTATTATATATGTCCATGTTTGATCTTGCTTATTGTTTTTCTGAAAATACAAGTTAGGCAAACAAAGCAATGTACATAGTAGCAAGTATGATAACATTTAATGCATATTTGGACTATGCTAAGTTTAGGTATTCAAAGTAGTGATAGCATTGAATATTAGTGATGTCATAATGTTAAATAGAATAGATTAACCATATTCAAAAATATAGTTACATCATTGGGCTAATAATCTTTCCCTTTTTTATTATGGCAACTCAGTTTTACTTAAGATGGCTTTAATAGAAGCATATATCACTAATATGTAAAATAATAAGCATATATCACTAAAAGTGGAAGAAGAATATAAATGCTATAGTGATTTCATAATTGGTTAGTGATATTAAACGGTTAAACTTAATCAATTCACCATATTCAAAAATATGATACAATCATTGGGCTAACAATCACCCTCTTTTTTATTATGGCAAATCGGTTAAGTTTAAGATGGATACAATAGATGTATATGTCACTAATATGTAAAAGATATATGCATACATCACTAAAAATATATTACTTAAACTACTTCTACCCCCTTTTAAACATAATAGCACATACTTAAACTTACTTCTCCCCCATTGCCATGATAAAAAATAACTTCCCCCCTACTAGTAGATACAAGGAATTCAATCTCAAGTAAATAAATCAGAGCAGAAGGAAGGCATAGAAAATAATGATCAAGATATGTTATAAAATCAGTAGGAGAAGTGTGTAAAGACAAGTATTTTTATTATTATTTTTTTGAAAATACACGCACAATTAATGTATAATACCATTTGAAATATTGTTGTCAAAATACAAGGTAGTTGGTAATATCAATGTGAAAAGATGAGAATAATGCAATAATAGGTTTACCAACTAGAAATCCAAGGAAGAAATTCAAAACATGATATGATATGAAATATTACACTAGTTTGGAAAGTGTTAGCCTACCTAATTATAGTTAGTTAGTTAACATAAGAGATATTCACAATCAATCTATGATAACTAACTAACTAACTATAATTAGGTAGGCTAACATAAGAGATATTCACAATCAATCTATGATAACTAACTAACTATAATTAGGTAGGCTAACAGAAAGAATGGATAAAAAAAGCCATAAAGATTAGATATTTGCAAATATAATAGATAACATGAGAATAATGGAAGAAACAATAAAAGTTTTTAACAATGATTTAGTAAACAAATATGATTCATAATTTGTCCATACAAATTAGTGGATCAATGCTATACAAAGAGTATAATTATTGAAAAGAAATCAAGTATATATACATGAATCTTTCTATTTGCAAGATCTATTCATTTACCCAAGTTCATGCATTTGAACTCAATTACCATATCATGCTATAAGAATATCCTTTATATAAACATGAAGGTGAAGGATAAAAATACTTAAGAAAGAGAGATTCAGTCGAGTTGAATGCTCCCCCCTCAAAGTATAACCAATATAGATAAATCATAAATTTTGGATAATACCAAGCAATGAAAGCCAAACCAATTAAAAACATACAAGGAAAGCCAAAGCAATGAAAGCTTAATAGAATAATCAATAAGGATAAAAAAAGTTATTTTAGAAAAATTCCATTATTTAACCCACAAATGAGAGAGAAACAAGATAATGAAGACAATTGCATACACTCTCATAACCCTTCATGAATCATGAACACAATTAAATAGATATTAACAAGAAGCAATATGAGTTCATGATGAACTAGTTATACCACATATTAGAGGATATAAATGAATTGAACCAATTAATTTTCTCTCCCTAAGAATATGCGTATCTAGTTCCAAAACACTTATAGCATAATAATAGATAAATACAATATCTAGGAGATATATCAACTATAGATTTTCTCCCCCTTACTCAATGCATATAAGAAAAAAGAATCGTCACAAAAATAAAAACTATCATCTTTAAGAAAAGAGAGAACAATAAAAAAGGCACTTAAAGATGAACATGATAAAGAAATATCCAATAAAGCATATAAATCAAAAGATAAGAAATATTGACCTAAGTAGGATAAACTCATAAAGAAATAATTTAGGTCAATATATATTATCTTTTGAGAAAAAGTCATCATGAAGCTAAAAGTATAATCAATCAAATAACAAAACATGATGAATGTCACAATATAGCTCAAAAATACAAAAAATATGTCCAAGATTAACTAATTAAGCAAGAATTAATCAATTGATTACTTTACATGGACCTAAAGGGCTTTACCACATATATAAATCAATCAACGGTAAGGACCAAACCTTGCTAGTACTTAGATGAAAAACCAATTAAGTTCAAATAGCAACGGCTATGCTCATATATGGTAATCCATGAGTAGTCAAGGTAGAGTAAAAATATTTGACATGAAGCTTACATAGTTAGATAATCTTGAACTACCCAATCATTATGATCATTTTTCAAGAGAGACAAAAGAAACATGCATGATCCTAAAAATATCATCACTAAACTTCAATAGAAATTTCAAGTCCATACTATAATAAAAACTCACAAATCAATAAAATTTTTAGAAAATAGTCAATCTCATTTGATATATTACAAATTTAAACAACATGAGAGAAAAATAAAGATATGATAAAAACATGACTCAAAAGTGAGAGAATTTCAAGAGATGCTTACTAAAACTAATAAGAAAGGAGAATAATCATAAAAAATCACAAACCTCAACATGAAAAACAAGATTAAATCAATTATTTGTTAAACTAATATTATAGAATAAACATATCTATCTAATATAGAAAATAAATCATATTAAGATAATTCACAAAACTTGTTTTTATAAACTATCATAACATATATAGATTGGAATAAAAAACAAATAGCTAGATGAGTAAAAGTGAACTAAGATTATATAACTTAATATTTTATTATAACATAGCAAGCTATATAACCAAATAGGATTAATGAGATAAATCATTAACAAGATAAATGTGCTCATTAAAACTTGAGTCACTGATACACATGATACTTGCTTAAGCTTAGAGTATCCAATAAGGTCATACATTTTGAAAGATGAAAATAATTTATAGACTCTTCACTAAGCAAGGATAAGAGCAAGAATAAACACAACATATAGAAAAAAGGCTCTTATCAAATCAAAGGCTAAAACATATAGAGCAAAATTGTAACTTTCAGCCCGCGAACGGTATACCGTCGGTATACTACAGTATACCGTTGGTATACCGGTCTACAGTAGCAACGGCTATAAATATGACCGTTGGGATCATTTAATACACAGAATTCGACCGTTGGATTGCCAACTGTGATGAACCGGTATACCGTCGGTACATACCAGTATACCATCGGTATGCCGGTCCAAACGATAGAGAGTAACATTTACATAAAATCGGTATACCGTCGGTATACTCCACTATACCGTCGGTATGCCGATTTTCAGGCCAAAAATGATCCTGGGTTATTTTCTACCCTAACTTTCGATTTTGCCATCCATTACTTGTGTTTACAATCATTCCTAAGACTTATTACAGACTCTAGATAGACTATGGCAGATGCAGGCTTCTTCAGAGTCTGGAAATTATGATGGCATAGCTGGCTTCTTCCCTTGATAGATGATGGTTTTTTCCCTTAACGATAGTTGTCCTGAGATACCTAGATTGTGAAATCTGAATACCTTTCTGGGGCTTCGACCCCAAACCCCTACGGGGGGCGTTGCCCTCTCGACCCCCATCCGCTGACTGTGCAGCGGAACCCCCGAGTACGTGGCTCCGGAGATGTCGTAGGCGGTTCAGAAAAATCTTGTGGGATGACGTTGTCTTTAGCCCATCATAATTTTTTTATTGCATATGTCCATGTTTGATCTTGCTTATTGCTTTTCTGCAAATACAAGTTAGACAAACAAAGCAATATACATAGTAGTAAGTATGATAATATTTAATGCATATTTGGACTATGCTAAGTTAAGTATTCAAAGTAGTGATAGCATTGAATATTAGTGATGTAATAATGTTAAATAAAATATCTTAACCATATTAAAAAATATAGTTAGATCATTGGGCTAACACCTTCCATATAATAGAGTCCGAACTTCTTGCTTTCTCTGGCAATCACCATCGAACCTCTGTAATGCTTCCACTGACTGTTCCCGAAGAGGTTGAAGAAACCATCTTCATCCAACCTTCCAACGGATACTAGGTTGAAACAAATATATGGACATGACGGACATCTTTGAGAACAAGAACTGCACATGTCTTTGTCCTCAAATGCACATCTCCAACAACAACAGCTTTCGACACATCTCCGTTTCCCATCTTCAACACTCCATAGTCACCTGTTCTGTAAGTAGCAAATAGTGCCTTGTTGTGAGATACGTGTGCTGAAGCACCTGAGTCCACCAGCCAAGAGTTGTTATCGCAGGCGAGGTTCATAACTATCTCATCACTTACAATGATCACGTTATCTCATTGTGTCGAGGCTGCCGCTGTAGTGTTCTCACTTTGCTTTCCCTTGTCGCCCTTCTTCTCTCTCTTCTAAATAAAACAGTTTCGCTTGATGTGTCCCTTCTTGCCACAATGGTAATACTCTGAGTCATCGTACCGACCCTTGGACTTTTCCCTGCTCTTGTCTCTGCCACCACCTGGACCCTTACTCTTGCTCCTTCCACAGCTCTCTGAAACTAGCCCCTGAGTGGGATGTGGACAAAGTGCGCTGAGAACGTCTCCACATCTCTTCATTCGGTATCCCGCTCTTGGCAAACTCCAGACCGACCACGCCTTCCAGAGCAAAAGCGATCATAGACACTCGTACAGTTTTCTACGAGTCTGACAATGTACACAGCAGCTATAGTCCCTGAACCTCATCGTCGAACTTGACTCCCATCGATGATAGCTGGTCAACCACGCCCTGAAACTCACTCAAGTGATATGTAATAGACGCATCATATTTGTACTGCAGATCGATCACCGTTCGGATCAGGAATATCTTGTTTTCCTCGGTCTTCTTCGCATACAATGATTCTAGCTTATCCTACAGCGTCTTCGCATGCTCAATATTGGTAACGTCATTGTACATGTTCTTGTCAACGAACTACTTGATATATCAACACACACCTGTATATGCTCGAACTTTCAGTCCTCTTCGGATTTGTCACTGGGCTTCTCTGACGCAAATACTGGAAGATGAAGCTTCTTGACGAAAATCAAATCCTTCATCTTGCTACGCCAATAATGATAGTTGGTACTGTTCAGGTTTACCATGCACACCGGCTTCACGTCCATCTCTCCTCCCTGGTTTGTCTGTCAACTCCTGACCTCTCTGAACTCCAAAACCTCGCTCAAGGATATTTGATTAGATTTTAAATTTGTATCAAATATTCAATTTGACCATATTTGGACGTCTATAATTTGTGTTGGGCTATTTTATATGGAATATGATTCTTATTTTAAGGTTTTCTATTTAGAAAATCCTAATATGACCTAAAATATGATTACTTATCCTATAAATATAGGAGGAGGGTGGAGGCACAAAGGATAGCACAAGTTAGAGATTCGGGGTGCTCGTCCACAGAAAATCTAAGAGAAATTTCGTGCTTTGCTCTTAGGACTTCGCCATCCAAGACATAAGGAAGAAAGAGATCTGATCAAGGAGTCGTCACCTTCGCTTAGAGAGATTGCTACAGGTTGGTGAGTGATTTCAATTGTACTCTCTTTCTTTTCTTCTTGAGTGTGGTAAGGGGATTGAATCTATTAGGAAAAAGGGTTCAACATTGATTCTGTCAATCTTGTAATTTCACCTGAGTTATAAATGTTAGAATTTGTCCAGGTGACGTAGTCACCGCCATATACTTGTCTTTATCTGTGCTTGGTGTTTGTTAGACATGGGTTGGTTATCTCAGGTGGGTTAGCCTAAAGTTTTTGCTGCGGGCACTCTTAGACACGGTGTCGAAACGCTTGCAGGGTGTGTCCGATTTCCAACATCTGGTATCAGAGCTACTGATTTTTGTTCTGGCAACTATGTCTACGGAGCAGATGAATAATCGTATGATCACCCTCACATGGAGGAATTGGACAATTTGGAAGCCAATGATGGAGGATCTACTCTGGTGCAAGGACTTGCATGGTACTTTGGAGGGCGACAACGGACCATGCAACTCCTTGCACCAGAGTAGATCCTCCATCCTTGGCTTCCAAATCGTCCAATTCCTTCATGTGAGGGTGATCATACGAGTGTTTATATGCTCTGTAGACGTAGTTGTCAGAACTAAAATCAGTAGCTCTGATACCAGATGTTGGAAATCGGACACGTCCTTCTATAAAAAATAATGGAATGTTCTCAAATGATTTTAAGAAAGAATTAGGATCAACATACTTTCAATTAAATTTTTTTTCTGATTTCTTTCTTGCCAAGCACATCAAAGAATGGCCATTATAGTATAATCACCAACAAGTAATGGATCTCTTGGAATTTGTAATCTGTTTTTTTATTTCGAAGCCAATTCATGTATCTTACAATAACCTGAAGAGTCTGGCACAACCATTTTCACCTTAACATGGATTAGATGCATCCAAATAGAATTAGCCTTGTTTGTTCATTTCTCTTTCATTATGGTCGGCTTGGTAACACTGTTTTTATCAATTTTAGGGTGTTTTTGAACCGATCGTTTATGAACTGTTTTAAAAATTAATTTTTGTTAATTTTTTTTTGAGGTACTGATTTTGGTCGGCTCAATTTTTTTTTTCAAAATCGATGTAATATAATTTTGGATATCTTTATAAACACTATCCCAAATTGACGGATTTTAAACGACTTTATTATTTTATTACATTTACATCCTCATCAAAAATATATAATTATAACTACTAATATCTTATCATATATTTTTTTTTTTCATCTTACTTCTTCCAAACAACGACTACTTTTCCGATAAGTTCTTAATATCTTTCTTCTACTTTCATCCATGCGTTTCTATTATTTCATGAGTTTCTACTATTTTGATCAAATATTCAAACTTCTCTCCTACTTTCATCCAGACATTCATGTGTTTATATTATTTTATTTATATATGGACATATAGGTAATTTTATTCGTGTAAAAAATTTTCAAAACCGTTCGTTAATGAATTATCAAGTATGGATTGAATTGGTTTAAAAGTCGTTACTTAAAACTACCCTAAATCGGGTCCATCATAACCGGTACTCTAAAAAATACCTCATAATCGCTACCCCTACAATTGCCAAGCAGACCTTAGAAAATTTTACGAAGAGTTACCCATCTAACTTTTCCTTGGATACAAGAGAATATCTCCAATCAGGTCACCATGAATTTTTTTCGAAATAGTATGTCACAAAAAAAAAAAAAAAAAAAAAAACAATACACATCTAGATCCTCCAATACTCATAGATAGGTGTTCACAGTGTTGTCTTGTGTGCTTGATAATAATCTTAGCATATTGGACTTTTTCTTGCATACAAGAGAATAACCTTGTCTATATTGTCTTGTGTGCTTGATAATAATCTTAGCATATTGGTCTTTTTCTTGCATACAAGAGAATAACCTTGTCTATATTGGGGGACGCAGTGACAACACAGTCCATCTGCCAACACAATTAATCATCTTATCTACAACTAAAAGAAATTTAGAACACAGCATCGAAAGATGCTCAACAAAGCACTACTCCAATGTCCACAATCTGTCCTATACGAGTGAATGGGACACAAGCTGGGTGAACAAGTCAAGGAAAATTGGCCGGCCAATAACTCAGATCATTAATTTATTTTGTGAGAGGTCATCACGAATACTTATGTGAGCCTACTAGCTATAAATGGAGCCAAAGTTTGCACCATATTGATAGTGCTACTGATCAGAGGAAGATTGATTGCCTGCAGAATATACAGAGGAGGAGGGAGAAAATGTGTTTCAAAGTAGACTGCAAGCAGTGTGGGAAGTTTACATGGAGCGGCTGCGGCCAGCACGTCGTCAATGTCTACAACAAAATCGAGAAAGGGAAGCACTGCACTTGCAAGCCGTGGCCCGGAGTCGTAACCGAGACGACAGCTGCGGCCAGCACCTCAGGCCAAGGTGAAGAGCAAGAAAGTTATCAACTCTTTTCTTTTAAGTATAACACCGTCAGGAATATGTCACGACAAGACACGGACACGACTGGACACGACACTGGTTGATTGTATTCATTGACATGTTTAGTTCTTCTTTGTGCGATTGTACATGCAGACAACCCGAAAGCTTAAGAAGATGGTTAGTCGGTGTTCGTGAATAAGAACCAGTTCCTTCCTACTTCAGGAAGGAGAGCTGCTGCTACTTGATCCTTTTGTAGGTTAGAAAAGATTGGTCAATCTATAAGTTGGCCAAAGGCGTTTGATGTATTATTTGATTTCATGATGAAGAATAAAGATACTCATGTTCGGCTGGGATCTCCTTGATCCCATCCAATTAAGAATAGAGATGCTTGGTTATTTATGAAAGTGTTGTGGCAAAATATGATATGTTCTGTGATGGGTTCTCGTCGATCGATTTGGGTGATCGATGTGATCGTATTTTCGCACAGGTCCTTGTTTTACATTATAGACTAAATCTGTGGAGTTATGCGTTGTTTTTGCATAGTTTCGTAGATCGTAGGGTCAGACCGGGAATCCAAACAAACCGTATTGGACTCGTCATGCACTGTTGACAGTGCATAGCATTGTACCATCGATATATCGTCTGCTCAGAATTTGGCTAGTGATATCAATTTTATTTGGGTTTAACTCGATTCATGTGTTAGTTTTGGTTGTACTTCGACCAAAACCCATACATATGTTCTTTATGTATATCTTATTGATTTTCATGGTCCGTTGAATTTTGGGAATTGTATTCCCGTATCTGAAATTGTGTTTTAAGTTATGACACGAGCTCCTGATTATCACTGCACCCGTAGAATAGTGTTGTATGATTGTATACTTAATTATCTGCATTTGGCAGTAGGCAATGTGTAGTGTCCTACTCCTAGGGATTGCATTGTGTTGCTTTGAATGTTCGTTTGTTGGCTGAAGTAAGAGGAAGGCTTTCGATAGGAACTCTCTCGTTAGGTCTAAGAGACATTTTGTTAAATGTTAGTGGACGGGACTTCTATTTTCTGATTTTTTTTACGACTAATACAAGAAAATCCACAAAGAATGAATTTATGTTTTGCTCCTAAAGAATAGAATATGTTACTACAAGAATGGTACTTATATGAAATATGTATGCTCGAGACGGGATCGTATGAATTTATTTGGAAGAGAATTATAGAGAAGAAATAATTGTTGCTTACTTCGTTTAATAGTTGAAAGAATCCTTTTATAGATGTTTTCTTATGAGATGTAACTTTATTTTATCATTGTTTATGTGGAAGAATACTTCTCAATGAAGTATTATGTTGTATTGTGAGAATAAGTATTATGGAATAGTCTGAGGCTTGTATGTCCTCGTGACTAGAGGAGAACTGTTGGGATAAGAAAGAAAGAAAAAAAAAAAAGCTAAGGCTCTATGATCCACGACTTGACCATATGAGTGAAAAGAGAAGAAAGAAATGAGTTTCTTCGCATATATTGTTGTATTATATTATTTGTATTGATAGTAGTTGTATATCATGTATATCTCATAGACACTATAATCATGTCGACTTATGAGAAATAAAAACACTCCGAGGCTTGTACATAATCGTGATTATGTCTATTAGAGAGATGTGCTTGTACGTTCCAACTTCTAATTATGGAAGTCATCCATGGACCATTATATAGTTATGTTGCATGTTAAAGACAATTATTTTGCAGGCCTATCCGTTTGATGCAGGAACAGACTGGTGATGCCTAGAAATATGATCTCTAATGCTTGTTTTGCAGGACTGAAAGTTTAGTGTACATATCCATGCCTTATACAAGCACAACTTAGACTTATATGACATCACGTCCGATGGAGACTTTTCGGCTCTGCGGGACCGGGGCGTGACAAATCGCGTGTCAATATTGTTCAATGTATTGCATGTCATGAGAAGCGAGGATATTTGCCAATGCTAGCTCGCAAATATTTTGTACCTAGTGTACATCATTCTAGGTCGATCCTATTGTGTCCATTACTTGAGAATCAGAATGAAACCTAATAGGATAATTGACTAGTTAATTACATTTAGTACATTGGGAGGGGAGGATGTTCATGCTATAGGCAACCTAGATTACTAAGGACCCCATGAGGCATGGACAACCCTGATTGGAGTGGGCTCGATGACCTACCAAATACATATGCCACAACACTTTATAATATATTTTGTTACATGTAATTTGTTTAGTTATGTTATGTTATGTTCTTTGTTACAAGCACGTACAAGTTTCCTTGGCGTCCAGGGACCTGCATTGTATGTGGTAGGTAGCAACTTTCTCGGCTTGCATTTGCTAGTAAATAAGTCATGTGATAACCTTAACTAGTTAATGATTATTAAGACGCAATAAAATTTTGGCTGAACATTTTGGTTGCACGTATACTTTTAGTTTACGTTTTAGTCATGTGTATGGAAAGAGGTTAAGTTCTACTTGGGAGATGACATGCAATCTCGATCCTTCTTTGGTTTACAGGTTGTGGTCATGCTCTAGAGTGGTCCCTATATTCTTCCGCCATCCATCGTTTTTTCCCTCTTTATAGCTTAGTTATCTTTCTTGCATTTTATTTACTTTTTTCTATTTCTCGAGAATCATGCATTGTTGTGGTTTGTTGTTGTTTGTTTTCTTTCCACCCGGAGCTTTCTTTTTGATACTTGTTGTTTGAAGTTTTGATCCCACTAGTTTTGTTTGGCCAGATTTACTTGAAGTCCGAGGATTTGTTGTACCTTCCGCTGGATGGTCTGCATCCTTGGATTAGCGGTCTTGAGGCACAAGTGGTTTTCTTCTTCCTACCACTCGTAATGTTTATATTGATTTTATGGTGTTTATACCAAGTCAAGTGTTAGTCCTGCATTTTGGGAGCTTGTTCTTTCTGACTTTGGTTAACGTGGTTGTACATATTAGACTTAGGCCGATAATATGATCATGTATATATTTGGACTCTACTAGTATAGCATTTTGCATTTACTAGCTTCATGATCATATGCGATATGTATTTCAGGACGCCTTATTACTTTCATGTATAATAGTTAGGATTTGTTGGCCTTATGACTGACATCTTCTACATGCTAGAGTCCACCAACTAGTCTTCTAGATAGTCGCAACAGCCATACGACATCCTAGTGCACCTAGTACGACATATGTGGCCTTGTCCTCTTCGTATCTTTTGTATTTTAGGACTGGGGTGTGATAAACACAGCCTCAGATTCATATGGTTAATTTCTTCGAAAGAATCAATGACAGATTGTTAAAGATTGGTATATCGCATTAACCATCATACGACTATTGGGGATTATTTTTTCGGAATTCAAGTATTATTAGATGATCCTTCTTCATTATTCTTCCATAATTATTTTATATTCTTTAGATCATATTATTATAGAAAGAGATATTGATGTTTTTATGTGGATTTATGGATAGTTTATTTGATCTGGACAACATAAATATATTTGAGTTGGACTGAAGTCCACTTGATACGTATTTTCCATTGCCACGTGACTTGGTCTCGCGTATTTTGGGACTGGACGTGACAGATGGATGTTAAGACAAAATTCCTCTATGGTGATTTAGAGGAGTTGTACATGGAGCAATCCGAGGGTTTCTGTGAAAAGGGATCACATTTGCTATCATTTGAGGAAAAGTCTCTATATTCTGAAGCAGGCTCCGTGACAATGGTACATAAAGTTCAAGTCATTTATGGAGAAGAATGGTTATGCTTGTACGACATCGGATTACTATTTATTCGTGAAATACTTTATTAAGGACGATTTCATCATTTTACGGCTCTATGTGCCTAATACGTTGTTGGTGGGTCAAAATGCTGCTAGGATATCATAGTTAAAGTGCCAACTTGACGTGACCTTTTTTATGAAGAATTTGGATGTAAAGAAGACTATTCTTGAGATGGAGATCAACCGAGAAAGAGAGAGAGAGAGAGAGAGAGAGAGGGTCATAGTTTTTTTTACTTGTCCAGGAGAGGTACATTCGTCGGGTAATTCAATGTTTTAGGATAACCGGATCGAAGAAAGTGAGCACCCACCTTGTAGCTCACTTCAGGCTTACTACTAAGCAATGTCCATCAACCAAGAAATAAAAAGAAGATATGGAACGAGTTTCATATGCAATATTTTTGTTTGAAATTAGCAACATTTAGCGATGCAAAGAACACATCATGATGTATATCCAAACGTCGCTAAATGTATCATGACGTCGCTAACCGTCGCTATGTAGTCGCTAAGTGGGATATAAATTGGCAGGTTTAGATACTCAATCAATATCACTAATTTAAAAAATATACCATTGCCAAATGTCGCAACTTTGTCATGAAGCTGCTGACATGATAGACTTTTCCATGTCTGCATTGGCATCGCAAAAGCAAGAGAATGTCGCTAAAATAGTCGTTGTTAAGGCGACGAATAGCGACCAGTTAATAGATTGCTAATTGAGCGACATATGTTGGTATGCCGTTAAACATCGCTACATTAGCGATGTTCGAACACTACCAGAAAAAGTCAAATTAGCGACGTTTAAAAACGTCGCTAAATGACGAAAAAATGTCGCTAATCACATTTAGCGACGTAATTAGCAACGTTTCAAAGAAGTCAGAAAAAAGCAAGTTGCTAAAAGAAAAAATGTCGCTAAACGTCGCTATGCCGATGCTTTTAGCGACTTAAATGTGTCGCTAAAATTAGCGACATTTAGCGACGCCGCATCACTAATTAGCGACGTTAATTAACGTCGCTAAATATCGCTAATTAGTGACTTATATAGCGACGTTACAACGACGTTTTTAATGACCTGGCAATACTGTCATGTCAGCAATATGCGATGTACATCGACGTTTTTAGCGACATATTTAGCGACATCATCAGCGACGTGTGCTAACGTCACTAATTAGAGACGTGTCTACACGTCGCTAAACGTCGCCAAATATGTCACTAATTTTACAGAAAAAAATAAAAAAAAGAATTCTGAATTGTGTCCAAACTATTATTCCTGCAATTTATTAAATCACAATCAGTACAAATAGACCCGGAGCAACCCTCCGTTGAATTTCTGGGTTTGCCAACCCCCTTGGGTTGAACACTCAACATCGATAAAATAATATATTTAATATGAATAATATAATAAAATTTGAAGAAAAGAAAGCATCCAGCAAATCTCATCGTAAAGAATACGACAAATATATATCCATACAATCTTATCCTAAATAATAATAAAAATACAAATATCCAGCAACTAGCTATACTACTGCGGATCTGCAGGAGGCTGACCACCGGCGCGCATGAAGGATAAGAACAAATCATACTGCTCCCGTGGAATCGACACCGATGTCAATGGAGAAGGTAGTGACGTCGGTGGACTCTGTGTCGATGTAGGAGCACAAGAAGGCCATCCCTGCTCCAAGTCTGCGAGTCGCTGGTGGTAAGAATCCATGGTAGATAGCAGCCTCGTACTGCTATGAACCATTGAATCCTGCATTATCATCAGCCTCTCGCCCATCGATAGTTGTGATGCCCGCAGCTCCATGATGTTGCGGTCTGTCGAGGCTCTAATATCATTTGTCAAATCTCGGAGCTCAGTGATGCTGCGGTCGAGCATATCGAATCGTGCGATGAGCGTCGGATCGTCCGCCTGCGGCTGGGACCGGGGCTGCTCCTCCATCCTTCGCAGCAACTCGTCACGGAGAGACGCAATCTGAAGGTCACTGGCCTCCTGGACTCTAGCCGACGACTGCGAGGGCTGTGTGAAATGGGCAGCTGTCGGGGAGTGTAAATCTCCTGATTTTTCAAAAATTTTAAAATTTGGATTTTTCACAATTTTCTGGAATTTTCTGGGAATTTTCGGTAATTAAAAATAAGGTTTTAATTATTAAATGATTTTTAATTGATAATAAATGATATTAAAATATTATAAAAATAATATTTTTGGGTTTAAAACGAAAAACTGGACTTAGGATAATTTTTCTGGAATTTATCGGGCCCCGGACATATTTTTAAATCACATAAAACAATTATTTATTTAATTTCTATTTTATTTATTTAATTATTTATTTTATATAAATAACCCATTTACCCCGGCCCAATTCGGTCCACCAGAGCCCTGCCCATTTCCTCGGCCCGCAGGCACGGCCCAGCCCGCAACTGCTAGCGGGTCGGGTCGGGTCGGCCAGACCCGGGCCGCCCGAGACCCGACCCGGCAGACCCCTCACCCCCACGTCCCCGCCTGTGCCCGCGTTCTCCGGTGACCGCGCTTCCCGCGCCGCCCCGCCCGGCCGCCCGCCCGCCCGCTCCGCTCGCCCCACGACCCCCTCTCTCCTCCGCCTCCTCCGCCTAGCCGGCCTCCTCCCCAGCCTATATAAACCCTAGGCTATCCCCTCTCCGGCTCCCCCCTCCTCGCCGCGTCCACCGCCCGCGCCCAGCGCCGCCGCCACCCCTGCCCAGCCCGCCGTCGACGCCGCCTCGCCCAGCCCTCTCCTCCGTCCTCCTCCTTCCTCCTCTCCCCAGCCGCTCAGCCGCAGCAGCAGCTGCTCCAGCCCGCTCCGGCGCCGCCGCCGTCAGCCAGCGCCGCCGTCCGACCTCCTCGCCGCGCCGCGCTGCCCCCGCTGCCACCGGCCCCTCCGCCTCAGCCCGGCCGTCGCCGTCTCCGTCGTCCAGAACCCTAACCCTAATTCCTAATTTTTCCCTGTGTCGGACACAGGACACAGTGTCCTGTGTCGTGTCGGACACGACGAAAACCCCAGTTTTCGATCCTGTTCAGGTACTCCTAACTCTCTGCTCGTAACCCCATTTTCAATTCCGTCTTTTGCATCGCGAAGCCTGTATGACCCTCTCGGTGCCCGAACAAACCGCTCGGGGCATCGCGTCCTGTGGTGATCGCACACCGCGATCCAAAAACAGGAAAAATAACGCCCCGATTCACCTCGGAACTGGGTACGCCCCGCCAAACGGGACGACTTGGTCGCGCGTGGTCTTCACAGATACGTGCGCGTCGTTGATACGGACGTGCGGGATTTCACAGAAACTGATTCGGATGTGCATGCACACCGGGATCAACGCGTATCCGCGGACAACGCCCCGTATCCGACTTTTCTGAATCGCGACCTAACTTTGTGTACACACGTCGGATTGAAACGAAACTTATGCCATCGGACTCGTAGCGATATGCTGGTCCTGTGACCCAAGTTTGGTTCGATTCTGAGAACGTTGACAAAATCGCGTGTCGTGGGCCCCACAGGCCCCGCTCGACGGGCGATTTTGTGATCGACTCATCGGAATCCAATTCTGGAAGTTCCGTTGGGTTCGTATCATCGTTCCTGACCTGTTGACACTAAGTTTGATGAATTTGGAGACCTTTGACCCTGACACATTTTTCGGCGCAAAGCGGGCCCACATGTGGACCCTGTTTTGACCCAAAATTACCGTTTCTGCCCTTGTCTCCAAATTGAACCCAAGAACAGGCGTTTCTAGCTGATTGATATTTTTTGGATCTAATGGTGATGTTTATTTCAGCAACCGGAGTACCGCCTGCAATTCCAACTGAAGTCAGAACCGCAATTGGAACCAGAACCATATGCAAGTGTACCTTGCCAAACCCTGCAGCTTGCTATATATTTTCTTGGCTTAATTTTGCATCAGTGGGCAAGTAGATCTTGTCAACTCGCAGTGATTCTTGTCATAGTATTTTACTTGATTTCTTGTAGATTCATATGTGAACTTGTTTTAACTGCTTAACCTAGGAAACGTGTGACGTACTTAGTGTCCGATCATAGTCGGGTGCCAACCCCGTACGCGATGTTGGGTACGTCATTTAGAGATGGACATTCGATACCCTTACTCTTGGTACTTATCCTATCAAGTACAACAGAACCCAGGATATTTGACACTATTCATGGACAGGATCTTTTTGAGATATTCATGGTGATTCTGTATAGGATACAGACTTTATGGCATTGACATTATGTTCCTAGATACTATATGACTTGTTGCATTAGATATGATCTTACGTGACATGGACATGGGGCCACATGGACATGGGACGTGTGATTACATTGGGTGGGGAGAGACACACAGGCTACAGGCTGATCATATATATATATATACCCCTATTATTGTGAGGCACAAGACTCTCGAGCAGAGCCTGGCCCTTTACGTGTTATTACTGCTACCGGCTCCCCGACACAGAGCTGGTAGTGGCTCAGCTTGAGTTTTAGTGATGCTCTCAACTTGCATTTATCACTTAGCTGGTTACATAGTTTACCCTGCTGCTTCATTTAATTTCTGCTGCACTGCTTATATTTTGGCTTGTATTATCTGTACCTTGTTATGTCCCCTGAGGACCTGGAATGGACTATGTCCCCAGGTATAGCCGAAGAGATCCACCCAGAGATACACCGTACAGGAGCACTTCCAGGAGCTGTACCAGGACCTGAGGACGAGCTCGCACCAGAGGACTTCTCCTGAGCATTGGCTGTATATAGTCAGTTATTTCTGTTTCTATTTCCAGTTCCTTTACTTCTTGTCTATTTGTATTGATGTACCAGACATATTCTCGGATTGTTCCCCGAGATACTTATTTGAGATTTGCTTATTTATTCTATTGCATTAAATCTGTGATTATCTGTTGTGGATGAGATTAGAATAGTCTGTGACCTGTGACATTTGCCTGTTAGACTACAGCTTAAGCATGTCCTAATGGATCCATTAAATTGGGTTGTCTATCGGTGCGTGCTGTTGGCCATTGCCATGCATCCAGTCCCTCGGTATTTTAGGACTGGGGCGTGATAGGGAGGCCCTAGATGACTGCGTCGCAACCAGGGTGCCATAGGATTCCCTACCGTAGTACGTACCCCTCTGGAGACCACCATCTGCGGTCACCCACAGGTCGTCCGCGGACAGAGCTGGAGCGGGCTGCGAGGAAGTACCAGCCTCTCCAAGTGTAGGTGCCCTAGCAGTCGTCCGCTCACGCAGCCTAAGATACTCGGCCTAGAAAGGTTTGGAAACTCGATAATTGCCTAAGTTATATTAAAATTAACACAAAATAAAGTAATACTTACATAGGTCTGCGAGGCCCTCTCATCAATGAGATTTCCTTCCTTGCGATGGGTGGCCAAGAAGACGGTCACCATGTTTGCATCCTCACCCCTCTATACCTGTTAAAAATATATTATTTAGTACTAAACTTAAACATTTTTTCCTACTATCATTTTATGGTACTTATATTAAAATAATATATTTTAAAAGAAAAAATATACGAAACGACAAAAATGTTCCGTCATCGGAATCGAGCCACCACACCACTTGGCCGCATTTCGCCTAGCCGCCTTGGCCTTCTCAGACCTTTTCTTGTAGCTCGGATCGTCGAATCTAGCCCTCATCGCAGTCCACTGCTCAGGCGTGATCCAACCTTGGATCGGTTTTCCAGCACGATCACGAGCCTTCTGGTCATCCAGAGCATCTCGGATAAGCTTGGCGACAACGGTAGGAAAGAGCCGCTCGATCAACTCGGCCCGGTATGGAGGATAGTAATACGTTTGCTACAATAAATAATTTAGTAAGTGAGCATCACGGATAAGTTATATAATATGCATAAATTAGAGGATTTATTTAATATACTTTTACCTGGAAGTGCGCAAACCAGAATGCCTTCCTCTCCTCCGGAGCCTCAGAGTAGTTGATCCAAGGGCCACCGTAGTTGTTCCTCAGAAATTGGCCCAGGCATCTCTGAACCGACGATGGACGATGTCACGCCCCGGCCCCGCCCGGGCCGCCGCTCCGCCCTGCCCCGTCCCGTGCGGCCGGGATTCAACGAACCGAGCACGAATCACCGTGCCTCGGCGCGCCGGACGCGAATCACCGCGCCCGTCCCACGGGTGCGAGGGAGGAAGGGAGCTATGCAAATGGCCCGTTCGAGCCTTCGGGGGACGTGATGCCGCACGGGCCTGGGGTTGCGCCCGTGCAAGGCCAATCGTTTAAGTTGATAGTTGGCTATCATCGCATCAATCGAGTAAGCAGCGGAAAGGGACTTGTTGCAATGCAATGCATTAGCCAACTGAGTGTTCGGGACAATCGAGGCAACTTGGGTTTCCTTTAGCAAAGGCACACGTTCGTTCCATACATTATGCCCCCTTATACGATAGCATTCTCGGGGCAACAATCGAAACCAGGATTCCGGGTCTTCGGGACTGTGGCACGCCTATCGCTCCCTCGGACGATCCAGTACCTGCGAACAAGTAAACTGTTGGTGGGTCAGCACTTTATACAAGTACTGGTAAGATAAATCAACTGAACAGAAACAAGCATTCACTCATACAGGCACTAAGTAATCATGTTATAAAACATTACATTACTAGTGATCTTTCTAGTTTTACCTAGGTTCGTTTCATGCAGTTCTAGCAGAGTCGATTTACTTGTTTAGAAACATGTTTGGAAACAGAGTTTCATATACTAAGCAGGCAAGCAAACCGTTCATGTTCCAGGGTGTGCGCAGCGTGTCTCGTGCGACTCGAGGGTCAGATGCAAAGCTAGACACACAATGCACATTCTTAGGGGCAGTCCTCTATCCAAGCCAACACAATGACTTAGCTATATGAATGGCGGTCCCCGAGTATCTCAGGATCGGCAGCTGGGGGAACAGCATACCAATGACTCTTTTATCTGATGCTAATGGCAGCTGTGACTCATGGTTGCTTTGCACTATCTCTATAGCAGCCGTGACACATGCAGTTCAGCTCTGCACCAAAAGCCATTGTCCGACCGCGTGCGAATGCATGGAACACTATCAAATAAACTCTTAGTATGCAGACGAGACGAACCATCATAACGCAAATCCTTGTTGCAGGGCAAATCCGACTTATCACTTGAACACATTCAGGCACAGTATGGTTCTCTCGAAGCATAGACGATAGTGAACATGTTCATGCACTCTAAGCAGGCGATCTGGATTCTCGTTTAGCAGACATTGATTCAAAGACAAGCTAGGTGAGTTCGTTCATTAACATGCAAGGCAGGTTCTATCATTCTCTTAAGAAAACATTGCAAGCAAAAACACAGGTTATTATTAAGGCGTGCAAGAATCAGAGAACGAAGTTCTGCCCACTCACCTTGATACATAACGCCGGCGCGGAGCGGGGCGTTACATACTTACCCACCAACAAAAAGTTTCGTCCTCGAAACTTCAAGGATAAACTTCTCGATATCCCGAGTAGCGATAGTGCCGTCCCTCGCCGTACTCAATCGAAACAATCAAGCAATTCAAGTTCAGGAAACATTTTGCACTTTGAGAATATCTATGGACTTATTGTATGGAACGCTCTTTGCAAAACCATATCGATAATATCTCAGAGTCATAGCAACGGTTTGGGCCAGAGAATCGATTCTGCTCTGATACCATTCTGTCACAGTATGGTTCTCTCGAAGCATAGACGATAGTGAACATGTTCATGCACTCTAAGCAAGCGATCTGGATTCTCGTTTAGCAGACTTATTGTTTCGAAGACAAGCTAGGTGAGTTCGTTCATTAACATGCAAGGCAGGTTCTATCATTCTCTTAAGAAAACATTGCAAGCAAAAACTCAGGTTATTATTAAGGCGTGCAAGAATCAGAGAACGAAGTTCTGCCCACTCACTTTGATACATAACGCCGGCGCAGAGCGGGGCGTTACAGACGATATCTATACAGAGATAATTATTTTGATCGAAAAAGTCAATATACGAAGAATAAATTAGAGGATTTATTTTGATCGAAAAAGTCAATAATTATTTTGATCGAAAAAGTCAATATACGATGAATAAAGAAATTGGCCCAGGCTGCCCTCATCTGAAAATTCTGCTTTCTAGAAACATCGTACGTGTTGGCACCTACTTCCCACAGCTGATTCAACTCATCTATCAAAGGCTGTAAATACACATCGATGTTCCTCTTCGGATTGTTCGGACCCGGGATAATAATGGTTAGAAACATATACGGAGTCTTCATGCATATCCAAGGCGATAGATTGTACGGTGTAACGATCACAGGCCAACACGAATACTGGGAGCCCGAAAGTCTGAATGGGGTAAAACCGTTAGAGGAGAGCCCCAATCTGACATTACGCGAATCTTCGGCAAAATATGGATACTCTCGATCAAAGTGCTTCCATGCTTCTCCATCGGATGGATGATCCAATACTCCTTCGATCTGTTTTTGCCTGTGCCAACTCATCTTTTCTGCAGTCTCCTTAACCATAAACAACCGCTGCAACCGCGGCGTCAAAGGCAAGTAGTGCATCGAATCGGTAGGCTTCCTTGCACCGACAAACTTTCCTCTAACAGTGGCCTTAGTGATCAGCACCACAGAATCTGCACGCATCTTCATCCTTGTTGTCTTTGTAGTACAATATGCACCCGTTGCGACATGCATCGATTTTCTCGTATCCCATCCAAAGCGATCTCACCATTCTCTTAGATCGATAGTAGTCTTTAGGCAACTTTGTTCCCTCGGGCAAGATCTCTATAATCAAATCGATCAGTCGATTATAGCATTCTTGTGACATGTTAAAATTGGACTTGATGCTCAATAATCTTGTAACCACCTCCAATGGTGAATGATCCTCACAACCAGGATATAGTGGAGTCCTTGCATTCTCCAGCAACTCCATAAACTTTGCAGCATCGGCATTCGGTGCCTCCTCAGCTGCATCATAATTGTCCGGATTGAAACTAAGTCCGGCCACATCATAATTATCCGGATTAAAACTAGGTCCCGCCGCATCATAAACCATGTTCACCAACCTGTCGTCGTAAGCATCATGGTCGTGGACATCCATATACGGCTCCACATAGGGCTCGGACTCTGATGCTAGAGATACAAGTTCTCCGTGCACGGTCCACTGATAGTAATTCGGCGTGAAGCCCTTCGAGTACAAATGATATGTAACTTCCACTTTTGGATGATATTTCCTGTTGCGACATCTCACACACGGACACTTAATTTTGGTACCGTCCATGTACTGAGGGAACGCCTTGGCGAACTGCAGGAACTGCTGTACACCCTCAATGAATTCATCCCGTACACCGCATATGTCATCAGGATGGCGGTTGTACATCCACGAACGATGACGCAGATAGTAATTCACATCCATTTCTAAATACTTCTGCAAAAATGATAGTATGTATCATATAAATTATTACATACAGTGTGATTCTCTAAACAAGAAGCTGACAATTAGTTGGCTAGGTAATCTATATTTGAAGTCACATAAAAGAAGTATGTTAGATCATGTGCAGAGTGTGTGCACACCAGTATAGGTACAATATTTTGTAGGACAGCAGCATGCTAGATCCGGGTAACTATAGCGAACCCAAATCCCAGCCTAGGTAGAATTGTAAAAGAACTCATCTGGATCGATTTATAATTGAATTTAGTTCATATTATATTAAATGTGAGCCAGAAAAACATTGTAAAAACATCTATAGGGCAAGATTATAGATTTAGAACAGAATTGTAAAAAAAAAAAAAAAACAGAACAACATTTTCTTCTCAGGAACCTGCCAAGGCAGAGTTTCTGCCACTGCGCTTAGGAAAAAACATGATGCTGTTAGGTATGCTTAAACTATGATTTTGTTATCGGGAAATAAATTCATCTACACGACACATTAAGGCAAAGATCAAAAAGGCAAACATTCCTATTCTGAAGATGTTCAAAACATTTATAGGGCAAGATGATAGTATGCATTCCTAACAATAATCACTGATTCAACACTTTTGGGAATAATAAAAGCCTACAAATTCATGATTCCGGAAAATTCAGAATACCTAGTGAAGTTGGTGAACTTTTTCCCAAGAATTATATATAAACATTGGCAATTTTATAAAAACTAAAAACAACTGAAATTCGTGTCCCATTCAGCGAACTCCACGGCCTTAATTGAAAATGGCCCAAGGCTACTTCAAATTTAAGAAGCGGGTTGATTAAGTGAATGATCATGTACTCATTGGATAACACTTTTCTATCTCAATGTCTTGTGTGAATATAATATTGCCACATAGGAAAGACATTATCTTGTGCCTCATGCAACATAAAAATCATAACCCAAAACAAGACAATAGGGTTGGAGATGCTCTAATAGGGTTAGTAATTTAGTACCCAACGACAGTTGGTGGATATTACTTTTCTTTTGTTGTAAGCGACATGTGCGAACAAAATGACCATAATACCCTTGTTCTCCCTCCACACACACACACACACCTTGTTTCTTTCGTGTTTCTTGCTAAACCTAATCTAAAAGTCAACATTTATATGCTCACCGATTAGTACGGTACCATCGTTAAACAACATAACCAAGAAATGTCATTCTAAATACTGTGTACATTCATGCAAAAATATTACCAAGTGAGGTAAGAAACTAAGAACTTAATGATGGTCCCTAAACGTTGCAAAGAGTGGTAAGCACTTAATGACGTCCTTGATGAAAGCCTACAGTGAAGGAAATTTGTACTTAATGTCTTCTATTCCAAATCCCTGCTTCCCATCCTATATCATATAATCCTACCTTGATATACAAGTCCTTCAAATCCTCTAAGGGTTAACATTTATTAATTCTCTTTGGAGAAAATTTTCTTTAAGAAAGCTAAATTCCTCCCTAATATGCAAGTAGTAAAAAGTCGTTCACTACCAACAACTACTAAATAAAATTTTGATATTCTGTACAAATCCCTCCAACATATTGTACACCAAATTTATCCGTACTATTTATGTGGAAAAGATATAAAAATGAACTTTTGAAGGACAATCTTACCAATCATGTATAACCTTATCAAACTAAAATGGCTAATATATATATATATATATATATATATATATATATATATATATATATAGGGTCCGGATCGGGCGACCCATTTCCGGAGCCCCGTAAAAGCCCCGCGCCCCGACGCCATATACGCACTACACACCTTACTCAAGAACACATATACTCACTGTTAACACAAGGACACACTGTCATAGAGCAGTGTTCACTCTTGCACACTCCTCACAAGATCCAGTATACACCATCTCCGCACTGTTAACACAATGACCCAGGTCAAAAAACCTAACCCTAACCCTAGGTCATGATCAGTGTCTGTGTCAATGTGTGTGTGTGTGTCATGTCTGTATTAGTGTCTGTGTGTGTGTGTGTCGTGTCAGTGTCAGTGTCACATGTGTGTCCTATGAGAGAGAGAGAGAGAGAGAGAGAGAGAGAGAGAGAGTTAGGGTTTACCTAGAGGAGGAGGAGGAGGAGGAGGAGGGGGGAGGACGCGGCCCGAGGGGGGTCGCCGGGAGGGAGGAGGGGGCACCGGAGGGGGAGGATGCGGCCGAAGGGGGTCGCCGGAGGGAGGAGGGGTCGCCGGAGGGAGGAAGGAGGACGGTTTGAAATTTCGGAGAGGTGGAAGGAGAGATCGAAGAAAATAGGGGGAATCAGCCCTCAGTAAAAAAATTTAGCGACGTTTTAGCGACGCCAATAATGACGTCGCTAATTTAGAATTTAGCAACGTCTTAAACGTCGCTAATGACGTTGCTACATGCCCAAAATATCTAAGTCGTTAAATAACGTCGCTAAACGTCGCTAAATAAAACATATTAGCGACGTTTAGCGACCTAAATTGAATTTATAGCGACTAATCTTTTGTAAACTGAATAAAAGTCGCTAAATGTCGCCAATTAGTGACGTCTAGCGACGTTTTCACAGGGAGTCGCTAAATTAGCGACGTTTTTACATGGAGTCGCTAAAAAATGTCGCTAATCCCGCTTATTCTAGTAGTGGAATGACGAACTTTCTTATGTCAGTACGTCAACGTTTTCGACATTTTTACTTACTGTCAGCGACTAGCTAAAATATGACCTACTAAAAACGTCGTCAAATATGTCGCTAATGCATTTTAGCGACGTAAATTATGTGACTAACGACATTTTTCTGCGTCGCTATTTGACTTATTTTGGTAGTGTATCCGTGATTGAACCATACTCGAACACTCACATGATAGAAACGTGGTCCCTCCATATCATCAAAATTCTAACCAAGAGATATAATCAAATACTCACTCAAATCCGTGGAAGGATCTTTGTGCTACCCGCTTACTTTACAAACATTGTCAGGACCGGCCCTGAGTTTATGGGGGCCCTAGACCAACTTTCAAAATGGAGCCTCCATATATAATGTAAAAAGTCCATATATAATGTAAAAAAAAAGTAAATTCAAACCAAGAGTTATAATCAAATACCCACTCAAATCCGTGGAAGGATCTTGGTGCAACCCGCTTACTTTACAAACATTGTCAGGATCAGTCCTGAGTTTATAGGGGCCCTAGGCAAACTTTCAAAATGGAGCCTCCATATATAATGTAAAAAAAAAAAAAGTAAATTAAAAGTAAATAAAAAAATGATACCCACTAAGGATTGAAACTTGAATATCTTGTATGCAAGTCTAACATAGTTACAATTACATCAGAATTGTTCTATGTTAAGAGGGGCCCATGGTATGTACTAGTTCTATTTTCGATACATGATTATGTGTATATATATGTCTAAATTAATTTTTTTGGATCCTCATAGTTCGTAGGTCCTGGACAGTTGTTCTGGCTACTCTGGGCTAGGGTCGGCCCTGAACATTGTCCAAGTACAATAAACTCAATTTAGTCGATCATACGTGATTTGAATACATCTTTATCACCAGCATGACTTGATAAGCATGGAATTAATCGAGAACTGTCATATGAGGGCTATATAAAGTCCCCTCCCTCCTTCATGAGGTATGCACAATTTTTATCTTTACCTCAATTCTAACTTGAGCGTCGGAGTAGCATACATGGATTATCCACTTCTGTAGTTATTTGTGTACACATGGTACAGAGGGATCATCCACGCAGAGAAGAGATTACATAATCTAAAGAAGAAGTTCGTTGATCCGGCCAAGTACTCTGTTTCAGATTTTTCGGCTGTGGTAAAACAACATTAATATCCTCTCTAGAGATAGTGAGATGCACAAAAACAATCAATAACTATCATATGAGGGCTATTTGTACCTCCAAAATATTCTACCAAACCATCCCCTCTTTATAAAGAGGGAAGAGAACTTTATATAGGAATAATATTATTTGTACCTTCAAAGTATTTCTCCAAATCATCTCTTCTTATGTTGTCGATGACGTGACGGTTAATGTAATAGCTGATATGACATATTATAAAATTAAAATTAAAATATTATTATTAATATTAAAATTAATATAAACATTAATATTAAAATTAATATTAATATTAACATTAACGTTAATATTAAAATTAACATTAAAAAATTTGATAATTAATTTTTCGGGTTAAAATTTGTTATGTTATCTGTCACATAATGCTATTTAGCATATCATGCCAGTCATCACATAAGGAGAAATAGTTTAAAAAAAATATTTTAAAGGTACAAATAATATTACTCCTATATAAAGTCCCCTCCCCTCTTCACAAGGAATGCACAATTTTTATCTTAAAATTCTGTTAAATTTTATCTTCACCTCAATTTTAACTTTGTTTGTCGGAATAACAAATGGGGGATTATCCGGTCCCGACATTAACGTATACACAGACTACAGATGGATCACCCACGTAGAAAAGAGATTCCATAATCTAAAAGAATTCGTTGATCCTGTCCACTAATTTGTTCTGAATTTTTAATAGAGAAAGTCGATTATTAAATGATAGTTCGAAACTGAAATAAACTTGAGGACGCTACAACGGAACATGAGGCGCTAGTTCTACATAATAAAATATCATAATCTTACATTGCCTCATGCATGACATCACGAGAATTTGATTGCAGAAACAAAATATCAGTAAAATAATTAAGTTGGCAACTGACAATATATTATACTTATAACAAAACTTATTTATTACAAGTTGTTTATATTTTGCGATACGTGTGACATAAATTGTTGGTGTGTTTCACTTGACTTTGGGAGTTTTAGTCCCACATTGAAAAACTACCAATGTGTATATCTCAATATATAGCTTTGATTAGTATTGGTACATGCACATGGGGTGGTGGCCCATGTGGGTTGACTATCCTAGAGGGATTAAGTGTGAACTCTATTATGACAATCTTTGTTTTGTCACCACCTTTGAAAAGTTTTTTCTAGGAGCTAAGTCCTGCGACTCGGACACGGGCTAAATGGCACAAAGTAGTACTTTGTTGGCGCACTTAGCACGTCAGCATCGTCGCATAGCGCTCGTGCACTCCTTTATGTCGGAGTTGTATGCACAGTTGCTAGCTAGGGCGCATGTTTCGAGGCACATGCGTCCCGGCACTATGTGTCCAGGGACTATGCGACCAGGGTCTTTGTGGCCTGGAACTATGCGGCCAGATTTCGATGAGCGAGATGCATGTGGAGGGGACATAGTCTGCCAAAGGCGGCGCTTGCCGCTCTGTCTGCTCTATGCAGTACAATGCGCAGGCGGCAAGGTCGGCGTAGGCAACGCGTGGCTCTCTCTGCTACGCGGCTGCAGCTTTGGGGCCTGGCGGTGATGTCTTCTCTGTGAAATACAGTGCTCAGGCGGCGCAGGCGGCGCCTACGGATTTGACAAGCAGATTTTGGAAGATCTGGACTGTCAGCGCTTATGCGGCCTGGAGTTTCCTCGTGTCGCATATGTGATATTTTTCTCTATATATAGAGGACCACCTCTTTCATTTGAGGAGAGAGAGAAAACAGATGGAAAAATCGAGAACACTAGATCATATGCGGCCCAAAGTGTCCCCCTACCACATGGTGCTTTCCGAGTGTTTTCAAATGTGGCATTGAGCGTTCCAGAAGTTCATTTGTGAACTTGCTGGATCCTGGGGGCAGATCGTCCGTACGGCAAATCTTGCTTTGAGCAAAGGTGGTTTTGACCACCCCAGCTGTTACGCCCCAATCTCCCGCTGGATCTATCGCCCCCGCTGAACGCGAATCTCTGCGACAGCTCTTCCGCTGGATGATCGTTCCCATCGGGACGTGATACCGCACGAGCCTGGAGTTGCGTTCCACCAAGGCAAATATCGAAACGGTCGTTGATAACTAGTTCACAGAGTCGTCATAGCGAAAACATAGAATAAACACAAGTATTGAATCCAAGGCAAGCTCTTTATTGATATGAAGTAAAGATTACAAGCGGCGCTAGGCCGAGATTTACAAGTCGCTCGTGCTATCTCTCTCTCGCTCTCTCTATCTCTCTCTCTCTCTCTTTACAATGAATATGTCCTTAGGCTTACAACTAAATCAAACACTCTGGATGATGATGTTTCCATACATTATGTCTCATATATGTAAGCTCTGGGTCTGCACGCCACGCTCCAAGACGCCATGTGCGGTCTGACGCCTCGATGCGTCAAGCGATCTACGAATTCGTGTGAGTTCTCCCTGCACCCTGCATGCAATCTCATTGGGTATCAGTACATTGAATACACTGGTGGGGAGGCCTCTCGCCCACGCCAGAAAATAAGCACGTTCATTAGTTATGTGCACTGACTGATTATGTTATCTTTCTAGCCTTTGCCTTAGGATTAGTTTTATGGCAATATAATAAAATTAATACCCGTGTCTGAATCAAGAGTGTCATACTATAAACAACTGAGCTCGTCTTACCCTTTTCTTACCATTCGGCCTTCTTTATCATTCACAGCAATATAATCAATAGTCTACTAAGTAATGAAGAACATCAATATAATTCAAGTGTTATGCTTGTGTCTCTGCCTCAAACTTGTTCTACTCGGATTATGTTATAAACCGTGCATCCATTCTAAATGTGCAAAGTGTTGTGCATTATATTCCTTTATGTTACTCCTCTTTTGAATACGGATCGCCGCTATGCATGACTTATCTATATGAAGGCCACTAGTTCTGTTAGCAATTATTAGCATACAAAGGTTATCGTTTAGAAACTAGCACGTATCATTCATTTTCTTAAGTGTGTAGCTCAGTAGAGACAGGTTCACTGGGGCCACCCACCTAGCGATGAATCGCATCGGCTGAGCGAGACTCCGAGCGCGCCTCCGAAAGTCTAAGTCTAAACTCTATTTGTAGATCCAAGTCTGAATGCCTTTGCATCGAACGTGTCATCTCGCTGGGCAAGGCGGGACGGTTTGCTACACTCGTGCTGTTTGAATCGGCCCTCCGGGTTGAGCGGAGCGGGTCGTTACACCAGCAAGGAGCTTTTATTCAACATTTCTTTTTTGCTTCGTTCCTTCTCATTGTAGCGTCTGCGAACGTAAAGAGAATAATATTTTCTTGATGCTAGTTATAATCTTTATTATCTTCGGAGTTTGGTTGTAACATGTTATTGGTTCATGCTTCGTTGGAATCGAGTTATATCAAATGAGGAACTCTTGTGTGAATCTCTGATCTCGATGACAACTTGGGTTCTAGTAGAGGGCGGACCTTCGGGTCTCGCTAGTAGCTCTGCTATGGCCCGCATTCTACCATCTTTGATCCATCTCGGGACTAACAATCTAAAGCAAGATCCGAAAAAAGATGTAGAACATCTGATCAAATCTTCTCGCCAACAAGTTTTCACAAACTTGAGAAGATTGATTGGATATACTTCGAACATTTGGATGAGGGAAATGAGTCCTTTGTCAAATATTGAACGTGAGTTATCGGAACCTTCCATTTCCCAGGATGGAGGAGTTAGTGTTTGAAGGACGCACATTCCAATTGGAAGAAAGATTATAAGATGATCAAGGATTATAGGGTTTACGCATGATAGGACTCAGCGCAAGACAATTCTTGACAGTTGGCAAGACTTGGCCGCATGGTAGTCTCTTGCTGCATGAAGACTCTTGCTATATAGAAGACTCATGTCGCATGACAGACTCTTGGCAGATGGCAGACTCTTGGCGCATTGAAGGTCCTGTCGCATGGCAGAACTGGCCGCATAGTGGCTTATGCGCATGGATGTCTCTGTGCATGGCAAGACTGTTGTCACGCCTCAGAACCAGAAGATTAGAGAGCGAGAAAATAACTCAGCCAACTACACCTTACAGAATACTGAAGCAACCCGCAATATGTTAAGGTTGTCTAGAGACAAGGGGGTGCATACAACAATCAAGTCTTATAGGATCGAGAACTTCTATATCTCAATCATTCAAACAAGTAGCAATAACATATAACATTTTCGAATAAGCAGTAAGGCGTCCCCAACGTTGCTTCAGAATGTTCTAGAGAACTAGCAAATACGAGTGACATGCCAGATACACAATAAAAATATATATATGACAGTGAGTCAACTGCAGTTTGAATATATTACAGTCATGTAGGAAACTAGTATCCAGATTATCCGGCTAACTGGTGTCGGTTGGCTAAACGCCCAAAAGATTATAGTTTTTAAAAGACGAGTTGTGACTGAAGGTGTAAACCCCCTCGACTAATTCAAGATTATTAGAATTTAATTTAAAATGCTAGGATGTATTTTGGGATTAAATAGGATTAAAATACGCTTTAATGCACCTTGCCATTACATCACGCCTAAGCAACGTCGCAGTCTTGAGGGAGAGCCGACTTTTATTTAATTTAATTATAATTGAGATCAATCCCACCTCAAACGAGCCCGACCAAGCCACCTTGCACTGCTACGTGGACCAACCCCAACCAGGTAAGATAAGCCCACCCGCAAGGCAGCCCATATTCGCCATCAACACCTATAAATACCAACCACTCATGCAAAACCCTAATAAACCAATATTCTCCCTGCTCCCAAACCCGCCGAACCCCCCCTGCCGAACTGCTCCCAAACCCGCCGAACCCCGCCGGCCGAACTGCTCCCAAACCCGCTGAACTCCCCGGCCGAACTGCTCCCCAACCCGCGGACTTTCCCCAACCGACTGCAACCCCCACGACCGGTGTACACCCCAGCCCCGTCTGTTCCGACCAGGGCATTGCCGCAAGCCAACGCCGACCCCCGCGTCTGGACGACCATCCCCGCGCGACTCCACCCGGCAGCGCCGACGCCGGAGCGGCTACTGCTGCTGCGGTCCCTGCTCTTGTTGATTCAGCCGCTGCCGCTGACGCTGCTCGTCGACCGACGCCGGAGTTCCACTCGCCGGAAGACGGTCAGACGACGAGAAGGACCCCGCCCCGCCAGCAAGGTAAATGTCGATACCCTTGTATCGAGTTCATATGGGAGTATCGTGTCATCGCAAGAGTCATATTCTGGTGACAACTTAGTTAACCCTAAATTATATCTATAGCGCTGACAATTAGCAAGAAATTAGAACTCATCTAATAACCAGTGAGTGCTCAAATCTTGAATCCTGACATCAACGACCAGTATTTCACCTGGACCCTGGGCATAAATCTAGCCTGTTGAGTAAGAAAATCAAGGACCTTTTCGAGTAGAGTAGAAGTAATTGGCAAACCTTAACTCGGTAAATTATTGTTGCAAGATGAACGCTGACCAAAGACAGAACACGGGTACACCTTAGCTACGTGTACAGGTGACGCTGTATTAGGTCCGCAGTAAACCGGCAACAATACCTAGGAGCAACGCCATAATTATCTATGTAATTCTTAGTGACTGATATTAGATTGTTATATTATATTTTGTGCTTAGGAACTTTGGATCAGCCAGGAGACATTGCAGGAACCAGCTTTTGGCATTCCCAGCTTCAGGACACAGGCAAGATACCTTGCTATATTTACTGTCTAATTTAAATATGCATCTGTTGTATTGTATTCTTGTTGCTTGTAGTTTATACAACTGTGCGCGTCCGAGTTGTCTCGGGTGCATTCGACGGATGCGTCGATGATTAGTATATATATGGAGTTAGCTCTTAGCAGACCCAACCCATCAGACGATACTCTGTTATTGTCCAAGACCTGACACCTTACACAGTCACTGAGACATATTCATATTGGGATGCGGGTTTACGCACTCGACTAGCTATCGTTGCGTATCACTTACATCACGGTTAGTATGTAGTCAGAAGATAGTTTAGAGACTTGACATTTAGATACATGGTATGCACGTCAAGTAGTCGACTTGCGTATCTACATTGGGCGGTGAGGACAACTAGTAGGCGTATGGGGTACACACATTGGAGCCGTAGCTTCGGAGGAACCTCGGATCCAATGACTTTCCCTTTATACTGATGCCACGTTCTTCGGAGCGATATGGACGATATACTGTACAGATGCCACTCTCTTCGGAGCATGGACGCTATGCCTACACCTACCCATACGCACCAGCGTTGTCCTCATATTGCATTCACTTAGATGGCTAGCACACCCTTATTATATTTATTTTATTCAGTATTCATATAGAGCATGTTGTTTTCTTGTATCTTGTTACGTCCCTCTGAGGACCTGGTACCTTTCCAGATTTAGACGAGGCTTACTACCCCACCGTATACGGCCCAGGACAGGAGACGAGATTTGCTACAGCTGAGGAGTTGGAGGAGCAACCGTCAGAGTTTCCGTGATCAGTTGGTAGGCCTTTAGCCTAGTTGGAGGGCATCATTATCTACTCAGCTGATGCTCTAGTCATTATCTTTTATATCACATTTCAGTACTTTATTTCGTCACAGTAGTGGGTTTGTTCCCACCAGACATCACTGGTTGTACTATGATATCTTAAGACTGGTATTTATCAACCAGCAGTTTATTTAGTGTTTCTTGCTCTTTATATTGTGGATGAGATTAGATTACCTGTTATTGACTGATATTGGACATGTTAGTATTATAGGACAACGTAGCACTCTTCGTGGATCCATTAAATTGGGATATCCTCGGAGATGTGCCAGCTGGCCATTGCCACGTGGCTTGGTTCCATATATTTTGGGACTGGGGCATGACAGAAGGAACCCACTCGTGACCCTCAGCATCCATCCTTCTAGTGTGTGCCATAAGTGAGGGAGAGATACGCTTGATCCTCAGGTGCTGGATCTAAACCTGGCCATAAAAAATAAGTGGGGTCAAACCCCAAATAGCAAGTACACAAGAAAGCACGAAATGAAGAAACAAACCAGTTCTATAGCATGAGATGCATAAACCAACAATCAATGACATATGTCCCATCCATGACATGACACGATACCCCTTCATCAAACAAGGACAGGAAGTGCCACATCATATTAAGATAATATGTCCCTTGATTATGGTCCAGCTAGAATAACTCTGTGTCGTAGTTTAGTCTATATGCTATCGTAACACAACAACCAAACAAGGACATGAGTTAAACTATCATGACACGATAGTCTATGTCTCTAATTCTACTCAACAGAAGGCACAATACACAAGCAGGGATACAATATTAAGTAAAAATAACATAATGATAATAAGTAACTTCGATCCATGTCCCGTTGTAACACAATAACGCAACTCAACAACCAAACAAGGACATGAGTTGAACTTTCATGCTGCAACGGTCCACTTCTCTAACTAAAACAGATTTAACGGCTA
Source organism: Iris macrosiphon (assembly GCA_036927795.1). Classification (NCBI taxonomy): domain Eukaryota; kingdom Viridiplantae; phylum Streptophyta; class Magnoliopsida; order Asparagales; family Iridaceae; genus Iris; species Iris macrosiphon. Next base: position 171,001,181 of record JAYESA010000002.1, read on the forward strand.
AACATGTGTTACGGATTGATATGTGATCTCCGGGTTATCCTAGTAATGCAATATATAATTACGCTCAGATCGTGCCATAATCGAGCAGGGCTGGCTGAACCAATGATATACAAGTAAGAATATATGATGCACCAGCCTCTTACAAGGGTCCTGTAAATCCTCTCACCCCAAAATATGTATCTTGTGTGTATTTTGTATTTCTTGTATTCGTTTTAGATTATTTTTCAAATCAATTAAAATCCAATAATTTTATTAGGATACTTTATCATAGTTTGGACATTAATGATATAGAAAGTAGCCTACACAGGAGACACTACCTGTAGGATCATTTCGTAGCACAAAAATTTGATCCCTTGATATTAGTATGACATTAGTGTAACAATCATAAATTAAGTATTAAATATTTAGATATTATATATATATAATTTATTTGTGGTTATTTTTCTATCCTAACTTCCTACAATTAGCATCCCATAATTCTCCATGCTAATTTGGACAATTTTTCTTTTTGTAAGATTGCATATTATTTACTATTATCCTATTTTTTTGGATATCCATTTAGTTATTTAATTAGTTAATTGGATAATATAATTATTTGATTTATTTTAACTAGATAAATATCTAATTATTAATTACAAATTTTACATAAAATATTTTGGGTGTAGTATTTTATTAAAACTTTACAAAGTAAAATTTTCTATAATTTATTTTGTGTGCAAATATTATTTTTGGATTTTTTATAACCTCATCTATATATGTAAATATATATGTTGATAAATATATAGATAATAATAATAATAATAATAATAATAATAATAATAATAATAATAGTAATAATAATAATGTTAATAAAATAAAAGGAAAGGAAAAACAAAAGTAATAAAATAAAAAGGAAAACAAAAACAAAAATAAAGAAATAAATAAAATAACAATAAAACAAAAACAAAAACCTAAACAAAACATAAATCCTAAACTAACCAACAAAAATAAAATAAAAATAAAATAATAATAATGTTATCTATTCAGTCTATTTTGTTATTGTTCAAGTTCATGTCTTGTACTAGCTTAACTTAGACTTGTATGACATCATACCCAGTGGCGACTTTATGATCCTACGGGATTGGGACGTGACACAAAATATTCTTCTAAAAATGTTAGGGCGCATTCACAATTATATTACCTTTTCCTCTTTTCATCTTTTTGTTGCAACATCTCTCTCTTTCGATCACCATCCTTCGTGGTTTTAATCTCCATTATAGATGTTTGGAAGCTTTAGAGATCGTGACAGATGGGTTAGGGATGGCGAAGGACAGTAGAGAAAAATAAAGTTGTGTGAGAGGAAGAGGATTTTGGGTGTTTGAAATTGTGTGCCCCCTAACAAATTATATGTTACTCCTAATGATTTCTCAACTTAAGTGTGTTGTCCCCTAACATGTAATAGTTCCTATCACTTTGTGCGTTTCCCTTAATAATTTCCTTTCTTTTCCTCATCCCCTTTCAAAAAAGATTGTTACAAAAAGTAATACAACTTATTCCTATTTGATTTTCTTATTTTGAGATCAATTTATCATTTCTTTCAAAAGAAGGATTTATTCTAGTTCAATTCTTTGGAAAAATAACTTTGGGAGAGGATTTGAAATAATTTTCCTTAATAAGTTCTATTATGTTACAGTTAATTGTAACAAACTAGTTGATCGTACTCAACCAACAAATATAGATATCCTTATCTCTTTGAGATTATGTGTAATTATATATTGTAAAATAGCTCTTGTGGTTACTGATGAGAGGTATAAGATCCTGACTGGATAGCAGAAGATTAGTGGATCGAGCCACGGGAGCATATTATTCCTTCCATTTATAAAATGGTGGAAGTTAGGGGCAGTGGGTCCAAAGACATGCAATGCAGTGTGCATAAAGTTCGAGCGTTACGCTGGACCCCGAATGTTATGCCGTGAATTCAAAATAAAAATATCTTATAACTATTTTCTAGTTATTGAATATTATAATAAATGTCTATGGAGAACCCTCGAAGGATTCAGTCACCTGAGAATTCATCTCTCTAATTCTTAATCATTAACTGACTATAACATTTATTGTCTTAACAAAAGGAACTAGCTAGGAATCAACTTCTCCTCCGACCTTCATTAGCCTTTTATAGTTTCCTCTTGTGAACCTTTTAATATTTTTCTAAATTTTAGATTATTTCATCATATGTACTAAAATTGTTCAACATTGTAAAAGTACTAAAGACAATAATTTTTGAAACCATCTAGAATCAAAGACAATAACCATGATTCAGAAATGTGGGATTAGGACAATATTTCAAAAGTTAAGGGTCAGGGAATGTGGTGTGAATCGAATCGGAATTGAACCGTGAAGTATTATATTGGACTTGTCTTATATGCATTAAAAGAAAATTTCTATGTAAAGCTTGAAGCAATTCTAATTATCTACTCCTCAAGATTCCATTTTCTATCTAATGTGGGACTAAACCACCAACTTCACTGTCACCAACTTTGAGCCCTCAACCGGAAACGAGATATAAATCAACAATCTTCACCTTATCTCATCTTTACTAGTCAAGCAACCAAGCAAACCGGCTACCTTTTTACTTGTTCCTGCCAGCCGACACCAAGGAAATACAACATATTATCATCTCAAAAATTCGAACACATGCTTGTCACAAAACCTAACCGTCATATTACTAGTTGCCAACCCATATCTTCCTCCAACTTAGGCTCATAGGCACATTCAGCATAATCTGTCATGAATCAACTAGAGCGTTCAAATTAGCCCCCTCACCACTTTGGGTTTTGATATCACTTGTAGGAAAGACAGTGTGTACCGAACTGAAGTTGACCTATGATGTGTGATATTGGATTGAGCCCATATGCATTAAAAAAGAATTCTCATGTAAGACTTAAACCAATCTCAATTATTTATACCTCATGACCCAACTTCATACCCGATGTGGGACTAAACATCCAACTCCGTTGTCACCATCTTTAAACGTCTAACCAGATACGAGATATAGTCCAACAATGTCCACCTTACCTCGTTTTCACCAGCCGAGGACCCAAGCACTTTGGCTTACCTTAGCTCGGTTGTCGAAAACGAGCTAAGTGAAGATTGTTGGGTTGTATCTCGTATCTGGTTGGGTGCTCAAAGATGGTGATGAGCGAGTTGGTAGTGGAATCATAATGTATAGATAATTGAAATTGGTTCAAGTCTTATATAAGAATTCTCTTTTAAGACATATAAGTCCCAAAGTGACGTGGGACTAGTTTGGATGCTCCAATTGGGTTGAGATAGATTGTGTTGAACATTTCCAATGGACAGTCTCTCTATGTGTGTGTGTGACCCTGTGGTATTTTTTTGGCTAGATTAATATATATTTTCCATCTATTATATGTTATTTTTTTCAAAAAATAAAAATAGATACTATGTGATCAGAATATTGACCACAATTGACCGGTGGCAGGCAGCAAGCTGGCGACAAAAACGACACCACCTAGTCACCTAATAAGAGAATCTTCAATCCTATTATCTTGTTTTGTGTTGTGATTCCTATGTGGCATGAGACACAAGACAATATTTTTTCTATGTGACAAGATTATATTCACACAAGACAATGAGATAGAAAAGTGAAAGACGAACATGCTGACCTCACTTAATTTGTCTTGTGAGCAATTAACACCTAGGCTTAATTAATTTCTTGCTCATCATTCTTGAACAAAGGAAGAAATTTGAGGTGGCTTAAAATATATTTATTCCTATATATGTTATTAATTGGTCTTTATTTACGCAGATATTTGTTGATATTGGATCGGACAAACTGGAAGACGAACATGCTGACCTCACTTAATTTGATTCCTTAATTACATTTTTCTGAGTCTCCCTTCAATACTACTTCTCCTTTTTCAGGTGATCTCTAATTCTATTATGGACGCTGCTACATGACCATGGGCCAAGTGTCAGCTCCAACCGGCAGTATTTTTGGCAGTGGATTCCAAGCAAATAGGGGAGACCATTTGGACGCTGACACGTGACCCGTGACCCGTGGTCAGGGACTGGCGGTAATAGACCGCGAGTCAAATATTATTTTCCTTCTATTATACCATCTTCATTCTTCTCTATTGAACAGTACGTACTTATACCATGCAATATATATGTTTTTCTTAATTGATATGTCATAAACTTCTGATCAGGGGTGAGGTTGGATTGTGGATTGCCTTCGTTGCTGTTGTGCTGCGGCTCTTCTTTCCTCGTTGCTTCCCAGGTTTGGTCCTGACTGTCAAATTTGATCAAGTTCCATCTATTATTCTTGAGTCTATTTTTGCATAATCCCTTCGGTAAATCCATATTATTTGAAGTACCGGCCGATATATACCGATACAATTTTGCATGTCCACATCCGATATCAATGATTGGGATCTTTTTTACAGTCAGTTCGGTAAAAAAAAAACGAAAAAGATAGAATAATAGAAAAAATTGTATCAATATATATAATGATTCAGTTGTGTCGAAGATTGACAATGTTATAAGTTATGATATGATTCCTTGTTTATAAACTATCACTAGTGTAAGTAAATAAACAATGGTGTCTATTGAATAATAGTTTGGCAAAGTTGTCACTTTTAGTAAAAGTTTAGGGGGTCTTTCTACAATTTATTCTAAACTAAATAGTTTGGAGCTGACTGGATCTTGCTACTTGATGACCGAGAGGTCTAGTGAAGTGGTTTGTGCCAACATTCAAGTATTTAGATGACACACAGGTAGCACTTGTAGTGTAGCATACAAGTTTGTAGCAAGATTCGCAGTATCATTATCGAAATCGGTATAATATCATTTCTATGAGTATCGGCAGTATCGGCAGTATCAACAATTTCGAATCGATGTAACATTTTTTTTTAACGAAAATCAAATAATTATTTATATTTTAGAAAATATATTTATATATTTAGACACAATTTTAAGTATTTTCAGTGTTGTTTTCTAGTAGTTTTGAAATTGAATGAAATAGTAGTCACTTTTGCTGATTGGTTTACATAAGATGGATAACTTTTCTTCTTTTACATGTTTTTATAACTTTACTATGCTTTTACATCCTTGTTGATTGTTTTTTTTCTTCCGTTCAATTTTCTTCGCCGAATTGATCTGAAAAGAGATCTCCATTGTCTGTATCGATAAGTTTAGGTTATGATCACTTGTGTTCCTCTTGTATTATTTCACTATAAGAAATATATGTACTTGAATTATAATTTGTTATATCCCCCTTCAGTAACTTTGCTTGGTCAACACGGGTCGGGTACGGATTGAATTTATGTAATATCCAAATATTAACCCCATAAGATTTTCAGGTTTGTGTTCCGACTCGATTTTCTTTAGTCCTCGACAGTGTTTCATAAAGTTACTTAAATTTAAGACCTTTAAACTAGCATTTTAGGTCATATCTTTTAACAGTTTTCAACAATAATCCATCACTTATGAAGAAAAGGTTTTTCTGATGTCCCTTAAATCACTCATATTTACAGTTGGGTAGTATCCTAAAATTTGATAATTATGTAAAAAAAAAAAAAAAAAAAATTCAAATTCCAAACAATATAAGTTAATAGTCACCCAAGTTAGCTTAAAGAATATAATAAGGAAGTATTCGGACAACCTTAATATAATTGTTTTATTTGACCATTTGTCTTTTTTTTTCAATTCTCATCATCCCAAACAATGGGTTTCTCTTGAGAAGGTAGGCAGTGGATTCATGGGTTTTTATTGAGCTTGTGGCAGACAATGGTTTTATGTTTCTTGTTGTTCAAGCTTGGGGTAGGTTTTATTGGGTTCATGATTAGCTAGCTAATATTCGCTTATTAAGTTTATGGGTTTCTCTTGAGCTCATGTAAACAATAAGGTCATAGATTTCTTTCGGGTTCAATCGATATAGTAATGGTTCATGGGTAGACAGTGAGTCCTAGATTGGGTTCCTCTTAAACTCATGGTAGAGCGAAGCAATAGCGGTTCATAGGTCCTAATTGAACTCAAAATAGAGGAAGGAAAGTGAGGAGGGGGAGGAGGAATATGTGTTGGGAAGAAAGTGCCGAAATTGTTTCTCAAATCAGAGAGTACCTGTAAGAGAATCGAGCAAAACACACAAACCAAAAACGTTAAACACAAATTGCAGACACCGAGATTTTTGACGTGAAAAATTCTTACGAAAAAAACCGCGGGACGATCGGAGTCCAACTATGAAAAACCTCCACTAATGGAATAAGAAATACACCTACTCCTTACAGACTTCTCACCGATCCAAACGGATTACCATAACTCTTTTGGAACAGAAAATAGATTATATCCACGAAGAAGAAAGACAACGAGAAGTACCTGGAACTCATCTCCTTCTTCGAAACGGCCTCCAATCCTTCTTTCTCCTCTCCAATGTTGCAATGGCACTCTTGCCTCATTTTCTCTCCTTGTTGCTATATTTTTTTTTTTTAGAGAGAGAGATTTATTTTAGGGTCAGGAGACACATATATATAGCCTCAAACCCACAAATAGCATTCCTATTATAGATAGGAATATCCAATCCAAATTCAAATCCATTGACATATTCCTATTATATGTAGGAATATTCAATCCAAATCCATTGAGACATTCCTATTATATTTAGGAATATCTAATCCAAATAAATTTAGGTATTCCTATTATATGTAGAAATACTCAATCCTACTCCGAGGTATTTTCCACATAGGTTGGGAACCCCACCCACTCCAACAAATCTTCTATTTCACAACTATGTGGAGGGGGTCGTCATCCCGACGATCCGCCTGCAGTACTCAAACTTTTTCCTTGGTAGAACCTTTGTGAACATATCTGCTCCGTTGTCATCTGTATGAACCTTCTCAAGCGCCACTTCCTTCTTGTCAACCACATCCCGTATCCAATGATACCGGGTATCAATGTATTTGGACCGGCTATAAAAATTTTGGTTCTTTATATGGTGAATAACACTTTAACTATCGCAAAGAAAATGATGCTGCTCCTGCTTTACCCCAATTTTCTGCAGCAGCTTCTTCATCCACAATAACTCCTTGCAAGCTTTCGTCGCTGCAATGTATTCTGCCTCTGTCGTCGACAAGGCAACACACTTCTGTAAACGTGACTGCCACGATACTGCTCCACCAGCAAACATTATCACATAGCCCGAAGTCGAACGCTTCGTCTCTACATCTCCAGCCATATCAGCGTCGGTATATCCAACCAGCTTCGGCTCGTCACCACCAAATGAAAGTCTCCAATCGGCAGTACCCTGAAAATATCGTAGAATCCACTTGAAGTGTACCTGCTAACTGTGTCGACTGCGTGAGCAATGTCTGGCCTCGTACATACCATAGCATACATAAGACTCCCCACGGCTGAGGCATATGGAACTCGCTCCATATCTTCCTTCTCATCCTCGGTAGATGGACATTGTTCCTCAGTGAACTAAAAGTGAGCCGCAAGGGGGTTACTCACTTTCTTCGACCCGTTCATCCCGAAACGCTGAAGCACCAGGTGAATGTACTTCTTTTGGGACAAGTGTAGTAGCTTGGACTCTCTCTCTCTCTCTCTCTCTCTCTCTCTCAGCTGATCTTCATCCCAAGAATAGTCTTCGCTGCGCCCAAATCCTTCATAGAGAAGACCGCGTCTAGTTGGCGCTTCAACTCTACTATCCTGGTGGCATTCCGACCCACAAACAGTTTATCATCAACATAAAGCAACAAAATGATGAAATCATCCTCGACTAAGTACCTCACAAAAATACAATAATCTGACGTCATCCGTGCATAGCCATGCTCCCCCAAAAATGACTCGAACTTCCTGTACCACTGCCTCGGAGCCTGTTTCAGACCATACAAGCTTTTCATCAACTGACAGACCAAATGTGACTTGCCCTTCTCACAGAATCTCTCTGGCTGCTCCATGTGCAATTCCTCCTTAAGATCACCGTGGAGGAATGCCGTCTTCACGTCCATTTTCTCGACCTCCAAGTCAAAACTGGCTGCCAATGCTAGCACCACTCGTATAGATGGCTGCTTGACGACTAGCGAAAAGATCTCATCATAATTTACGTCTTTTCGCTAACCGTAGCCTTTAACTACCAGCATGGCTTTATATCGAGGGCGAGTAGCATCATCTGTCTGCTTCACTCTGAACACCCATCGATTCTTCAAAGCATTATTGTCCTTTGGCAACCGCACCAGATCATAAGTAGAGTTGGTCTTCAAGGAACTCATCTCCTCCTGTATGGCCTCCATCCACTCCTGCCTGTGTTCGTCTTCCATAGCCTCTGCGAAACTTTTGGGTTCTCTCCCGTCAGTTAGTAACACATACTCACCTGGTGAGTATCTCTTAGATAGTCGACGCTCTCTATCGCTCCTCCTCAACGGAACCACTGGTGCTGGCTGTATATCTACAGCCTTCTCCCCTCCAGGAACTGTCTCCTCGGCATGCTCATCCTCCTGAGGGTCACCCTGACCGCCATCAGCAGGCTGATGATCAAGGTTGGGAGCAACTCCTTGTACTGGCTCCCCCATAACTGGATCCTCGGCGATATTCTCTGGAAACTGCTCGAAGCGAAATGACTCTAACTCAGGCAATTCCTCAGCCTCAGAAGGCATCTAGGAATCCTGAATGTTAGTTATGGTCTGATCCTCGATGAATACCACGTCCCTGCTTCTGTAGAGCTTTTTTTCTACTGGATCGTAGAGTCTATAGCCAAACTCATTCCGACCGTAGCCGACTAAGACGCACCGCCTCGTCTTTGGCTCAAGTTTGGATCTCTCATCCTTTGGTACATGCATGAAGGCCTTACAACCAAACACTCGCAGGTGATTGTATGACGGCTCTTTGTCGTACCATACTTTGTCAGGCACATCATCCTGCAAAAGAGCACTAGAAGATAAATTAATAACATAAACAGCTGTGTAAAGTGCCTCACCCCAATAGCTGCCTGACAAGTTTGCTTCTGACAGCAAATACCGCATCCTCTCCATTAGCGTCTTGTTCATCCGCTCTGCTACACCGTTGAGCTGCGGTGTCTTTGGTGGAGTCTTTTGGTATCATATCTCTTGCTCTCTGTAATAAGCATAACATGGACTGATATACTCAACGCCATTGTTCGACCGAACACAAAACAGATTCTTGCCCGTCTCCCTTTCAACTGAGGCCTAAAACTCCTTGAAAGTTGGCAGCACCTGATCCTTAGTATTTAAGGTATAGACCCAAATCTTCCTGGAACTGTCATCAATAAATGTTACAAAATAAGAAGCACCACCAATGAATTTTACCTTCATAGGACCGCAGACATCCGAGTGAATCAACTCGAGCAACGCCGGCTTTCTTGAACTTGGGTGACTTTGGAAAGACATCCAATTTTGCTTCCCTGCCAAACAGTGCGTGCACTTCTCCAAATTTTTAGACTTTAGTCCTGGAATCACCTTCATGTTCACCAAGTAGCTCATCCCCTTCTCACTGATATGGCTGAGCCGCTTGTGCCACAACTCAGTAGACCCATCAGTAGCTACGTTAACCTCTTATGCCTCATGTACGCTCCCTTCCATATAGTAGAATCCGGACCTCTTGCTTCCTTTGGCATTCACCATCGAACCTCTGGAAAGCTTCCAATGATTGTTCCCGGAGAGACTGAAAAAACCCTCATCAACCAACCTTCCAACCGATACCAATTTAAAACGGATATCAAGAACATGATGGACATCTTTGAGAACAAGAAATGCACCTATCTTTGTCCTCAAATGCACATCTCCAATGGCAACCGTCTTCGACACATCTCTATTGTCCATCTTCAACACTCTACAGTCGTCTGTTGTATACGTAGCAAATAGTGCCATATTGTGAGATATGTGCGCTGAAGCACCTGAGTCCACCAGCCAAGAGTTGTTATCGCAGGCGAGATTCATAACTACCTCATAACCTACAATGATCACGTCGCCTCCATGTGTCGAGGTCGCCATTGTAGTGTTCTCACTTTGCTTCCCATTGTCGCCCTTTTTCTCTCTCTTCCATGCGAAACAATTCCGCTTGATATGGCCCTTCTTGCCACAATGGTAATACTCCAAGTCCTCATACCGACCCTTGGACCTTCCCCTGTTTTTGTATCTGCCACCGCCTGGACCCCTGCTTTTATCCCTATCGTGGCTCTCTGAAATAAGCGCCTCTGAGTGGGAAGTGGATGAAGTACCCTGAGAACGTCTCTACATCTCTTCATTCAGTACCCCGCTCTTGAAAAACTCTAGACTGACGACGCCTTCCGGAGCCGAAGCGATCATAGACACTCGTACGGTCTTCCACGAGACTGGCAATGTACACAACAGCCATAGTCCCTGAACCTCGTCATCGAACTTGACTCCCATCGAGGATAGATGGTCAACCACGCCTTGGAACTCACTCAAGTGATCGTAATTGACCCCTCATCTTTGTACCACAGACCCATCATCATACGTGTCACGCCCCGATCCCGAAAGGGTCATTCGTCCTCGCCGGATCCTTTACGGAATCGATTCATCCTCGCTGGGGCATATGCCGTGCGAGCCTGGAGTTGCGCTCGCACAAGGCAAGAACTTGCAGTTATAGGAACCCATTTTGAAACACAATTTATAAAACACATTCACAGAGATTTGAATACAAGTGCAGGAAGAAACATGATTTTTCATTGATAATTCAGAATAATTTACATAGAGTTTACATTGATGCGCCTTCTCGGCTATTTGAATTGCATTACAAAAGATAACTCAAAATGTAGGGCGCGCTCCATCAGATAGTCCACGTCGTTTGTACATTACGCCCTTGTATAGATTGAAGTCCATGCCTCCAAAATGAACTGACTCCAGCTATACTTCAAAATAGAGGTGCTCCTAAGGCCTCCTCGCTATGCACTAGCGTTGTGCCGTCTGAGTTCCTGAAATAGTTGCCCACAATGTGGGTCAGTACTCAACTTGTACTGGTGAGCGGGATGAACCCACTCGACTAAATCGACACTAGCTTATTAGGGGCGAGCATGCATTAAGATGATCTTCTATAAGGAAATAAGTGAATTTAATTCATATCAGTTGCATGTTTTGATAAGAATGAAAATAGCATCGAATCCAACCAGTACACCGATTGCTTACTCAACCGATGCACGCCTTCCCTGCAATGAAACACAAGTATACTTACCATCTACACAAGACAATAAGTTAGCATGTGTTCTATTCTATGCGGTCATTGGTGTGATCGACACCTTAGGGACATATTTCCAAGCATTAGCGGCGCGCTCTATCAGCCCAGGTAGTGTCACGCCCCAGTCCCAAAAATACGTAGGACTAGGACACGTAAGCATGCCAGCCACATGGATATGGCAACTCCAATATATGGAAACCAAATCCATACGTACGCTGTATTATGAATATCAAATCCACAAGTGGTAAAAATGTAATACAAGTCACAGGGGAAAATCTAAATCTCATCCACCAAAATCATATAGAAATAAATAACCAGTATCTATGAAACTAGATCTCAATAAGAAGGATCTAAAGATAATAGTTGGATGGAAACAAATCCACTACCAACTCGAATGGAAAAGTAAATATAATATAAGTACAACTCACTCAAACAATATAAGTACCAGCTACCAATCACGGCTCGAAGAGAAGACATCCACGAAGCATCTATATCCTTCCAAATCTGCGCTCCTACAAATACTCAAGAACAGGTACACCTGGCAGCGGACCAGGTCCTCAGAGGGACATAACAAGTATACTTAAACACATGCCAATAAAGTACTGAAATAAATATCCAAAGGGGTCACCTAACCGTCTAAAGTGAATGCAGTTAAGAACAACTTTCTAACAAGTAGGCTATCTGGCCATAAATGGGATTGTCATAGTTCTCTTGGAGATCCAGGGGCCTACAAAGGCACGGCGTCTTTCGAACACCGGAGGCCCGCCATGATAATATATAGGGGTCATCATGACCGCGTATCTCCGGCGGAGCGTATGGGTTACACAAGGAAAGTGCATAGGAGCCCAAATGCCTTACTTGTTGTTCTCTCCACCCAATGCTCTAAGCATGTCACCTCCATGACACGATTTGGTCCATAGCCTATCCTTAGTACCCTAGCCCAATCCTGCAACCAAACAAGGACAAGGATGGGACCACCGTACTACAATAGACTATGTCCATAGACCTCTAATAACTGCTAAGTCTTCTAGCATGCAAAGTTTCTAACAGCAGTTATTCCTAACGCACGTCCCACACGTACCGATGATCAGCCAATACGTGCGTCCGTGATCTATATGAGACTCACAACTCGTGTAAAAAAATATGTGTCACAGTCAAATGAAATCTAATGGTGCTACATGATAATGGGGTAGTCTCATGAACAAGGTCAATGCAATACAAAAATAAAAACATAACGCGACAGCACCGTCGCGCGCATTTTGTATAACCGTTAAAATATATGAACTAAGGACAGAAAATAAAGATGCATGCAACATATGGAGTATAAATAACAGTACAATGGCAAGGTATACTTGCCTGGCAAGAAACTGCAAAATGTCACGTCTAGATGTCCAATACACAGGACCAGAAGCTATGGCCTCAGAACAAATGTCTCCGGATGCTGAAATAAACATCACCAACGTTTCCGGAATGAGCAAAATAGCTAAAAAGCACATCCCTTTCGTCCAATTTGGACACATGGGCAAAACGGTAATTTTGGGTAAAAGTGGGGTCCACGTGTGGCCCACTTTGCACCGAAAAGCGTGCCAAGGGTAACAGTCTCTAAATGGGACAAACTATAGGTCAAATAAATCTAGATGTCAATACGAACCCAACGGTATGTCCAAATGTGGATTCCGATGGGCCGAACAGAATTATGTCCAAAAAGTCAACTATGGGGCCCGCCAATTGGCGATTTGGTCAACCGTCTCAGAATCGCGTGAAATTTGGGTCACAGGACCAGCGCGTTATCACGAGTCCAGTGGCGCAAGTTTCGTCGCAATCTGACAAGCGTGCACAAAATACGTGCGAGTTCCACAAAAGTTGTGACACGAAATGTGTCCGCGGATACGGCCTGATTCCGGCACGCACACGCGTCCCGAATTAGTCCCCACAAAATTTCACGTGTCCGGTTACACTGTGTGCACCATGCGGTACACTTGGTACACGGCGGGGCGGTCCCGTTTGGCGGGGCGCGCTCCGTTTTCTAACTTTTGGAAAACCGGAAAAAGTGGGTGCGCGCAGTTTTGTGACGAATATAACTATGTCCACAGCAACTATTAGCATAGGGTTATTTTATAGAAATTAAACTAGGTCAGGTATTCTACAGGTATCAAAAAGAATCACCGAGTTTGGATCTCTGTGGTGGGAGATACGAACTCGGCAATATGGGTGGTCATTCTGGAATTCTGCGATTCCAGGATTGGGTCTGTCCGTCCACTTTGGACGCTGTTTTACACCTAGGGGCACACGTTTTCCGAGGTTGGCTATAAAACGAATATTGGAGAGGGTTAAGGGATGATCATACCGATGAAAACGGAACAGCGTTTGGTCGAGCGAGTCGACGGAAAATCACGCCGGAGCGAAGGTGCCTCGAGTGGGAAACTGCAGTTCGCGAGGTCGGCATCGGCGGGATGGTTGGATGGCTTGGTGGGGCTTCTCTGGCTGCGGTGACGGCTCTAGATGGGAAGGGGAGGTCTGAAAATTCTAGGTTAGGGTTTTGAGAGAGAATTATATATATATATATATATTATATATATTAGGAAGAGAGAGGGGCGGATGGAGCGGGTTAAAGGTTTGGACGCTGGGTTCGCGGGTTGGCCGAAGGCTCTGGTCTTAGTGTTTGCAGCACTTTGGGATTAAGTGGGCGGTCAAATGACAAATGGGCGGTCAAATGTAAGTTGCTGTAGAGCAACTTTAGCAATTGCTGGTAGGAATTGTAAGGCTAAAGAGGAATAGTAGTTTTGTATTATTATTAATATTATTATTATATTAGTTAATTTCTTATTAATACTTTTGCTTTCTTTCTTTTCCTTTATAAAATATATATATACATATATATATATTTGTATATACATATATATATATATATACTCATAAGAAAATTTATAGATTAGGGTAATGCACATTGTTAGGCTAGCAACTGCTCAAGGGGTCTCCTACATGGAATAAATTCCGAAAAAATTTCCTGATGGTCCCATAAGTCCTCTAAGTGCCCGAACACCTAACATAAAAATTATTAAAAATCTATTTCTCCTATTTAGACCTAATTACTACAATTAAATTATTAATTAATAATAAAATATAATAAATATGGTTTTTAGAAATAGGTGTTTTACATTCTACCCAACTTGTAAAAATTTCGTCCTCGAAATTAAAATTAAGCCACGATAGAATACAATGATGGTATAAGATTTGCATTATTTAAAATGCAAGGCTAGGTTTAAAGGGGTGTGCGATGTTGCACGTTGCACATCCCAAAAGAAAATTATGAAAAAATCCATATGAGCGAAAAATAGGTTTCTTCAGGCGTCATGTCCAATGGTGTGGACACATAAATGCTCTTTTGCATAAAAGTGTCCAACAATTAGAAAATTGCACAAAGATGAGAATTGGATGATAGGCATGTCTAGGATAAGGGTGTAGAATTTGTAGGAAGGCAGTGGCTAGTGTAGTGCTCCAATTATTGAAGCAAGGGTAAGGCGAGCCAAGGGATACCATGTTGTAAAACTAATTAGGATACCGTGTTCTATTTCTAGGTGGATTCGATCTAGCCTTAGTCTCACTATCTAGGCCGAGTATGTCTATTTCTTAGGTGAGGGGATTTCACAATCCAGCCAACTTAAGACAATGTCGTCCTCAAAATTGAAATAAGGCAGAATCTGTTAATCCTTCATGTACAATAAGGCAAGTCAGTCGCAATCTTCTTGCGATAACTAAAATCCTAATCATATCCATTGCAATCACTTCTAGGTTAAGATGACCACTGCTCCAATCAAAATTCAACCTATGGTTATCTCTTCTCCCTTGGTTCGAATTTATCCATATTAAATCCACATAACATCTTCAAGATTTAAATAAGCATGTAAATTTTACCTCACGATCTCTCACTATCGTAATCTCCTCTAGAAGTAATTCGAGTCCAATTTTATTCCCATTTCCACTTATAAATTTTTGTATGCTTCAACCTTTTTAAATTTCATTCACATCCTCAATATTTTAAATAGGTAGTCCAACCATCAAATTTTAATTCTTAATTTAAATCATCAAATTGAAAAAAATAATTTAAATGCAGTCCACCAATGTTCAAGTCTGAAATTATATATTTATCCTTCAAATTCAAATTGATGATTTTACCTTCAATACTCAAAAATTTAAATCATGTACTTTGAGGCATAAATATTGAGTCCTTGATATTAAGGATTTAAAATGTATCGATCCTCATCATCTTAGTCATTCTTCTAAATTCTCAAAATTAAAATGGCTAGAACCTCTCCCAATTTAATCTTACTCGATCACAATCTAAAAGAAATTCCTCTCGAGTTGACAATGCACTACTACCCAACTTAAAATTTACCCCTCTATCACATAAGGTTATATACCTTAAGAAAATATTCCTTAATTTAATTACTTATGTCATTCAATCCTCGAACTTCAATGCCGACCATATCACATATGATATGTCCTTAATTACGAAGAATGATCCTCAAGTATGTAATCGGCCTATGGGGTATATCTAGTACTCTCTGTGTATCAATTCATACCAAGCACGAGATTTCGTCCTTCCGAAATAAGGGAAGCCGGAGATCAATAATAAAGAGTTCAAGGGAGGTAATAGAATAGAAGTATCGGGATCAAGGCGTTTAAAGAATTCAAATGAGAATCGTCAAGCAGTTGTGGATTGAAATCCTATTCTGGTAATCCTTTGTTCGTATGCTCGTATAGTACAGTTATGTAACCGACACGATATGTCAGACATGTCAAGGGCAAGTATATTCGTCTACTAATCACTACATATCTCAATCCACGTAAAGTAGCGTTACGAAGGGCGAATCAAGCGCACTAAGGTTGGCCAGACCTTAACACACTGATTCTGAAATGTATTAGTGTGTCGACCCACTAATACATATGTCATGAACAAGCTTGATGAGGAATAAGCTTGCAAAAACTAGGCTATAAAATAGCAGCATAAGTCAAGGTAGTACAGTAATATAAGTACGCTAGATGATGATGAAAGGAGGTACAAATTAATTCAGGTTTACAAAAAAAACAAAACAGAATAAGCAATAATAACAAAGATTCTACAATCTCTACGGTTATCATACAACCTCCTTGTCTAAGTCGCTAGTCAACCAAATAGGGTATGGGCCTCTAAATTCCACCGTCTGAATAAACACTGTCGTCTAGTGCTAGCATAAAATTAATGTCATTTAGTTACACTACCTCGATGGGTCAAGTGGACTATGTGATACTAGGTTGTGAGGCATACTACCCAACTTATAATAATTAAACTAATACTGTGACAGTCTTAAGAGGGTCCTACAAAATAATCTTGCACATGTAAATAAAACAGAAACTCTTTATTAGGGTATATGAGGAAAAAATCTTGGTATTGATTAGGGTATCCTTTTTATGTAGGTAATGGTCATCCTAAGTCTTAGTCATAGCACTTACAAGCAAGTGTCAATGGTAAGGATAGAAGAGTTACTGGTCGTTAAAGGGGAGGGGTCTAACGTGTATCGAGGTGAGGGTACAAATTACATGGTCTACAACTAGGGTAATCATCACAATCTAATTGAACAATTTAACTATCAGGTTCTAACTACAAGGCACACAATTCAAAATTCAAAATTCAAGATTACAACTATCACTTTAGCAAACCATATATCCTATCATAGAATACAATTGCTTGGTCTAAAATCAGAAGCGTCAGATTGGCATGAATTGAAAGATAGAGAAAAGAAGATCATAATTTAGTCGTCGCGCGAGTGGTGAGCGCTAGGGTTTCAGAGAAACAAGATGTGAAATTTAAAATAGGGCCTATAGATAGCATCATGGTTTCTAAAGAGAAGTGGTACGCTAGCTACTATGTTTGAGGTATGATTAGGGAAATATTCTATGCATTGCTCTTGGCTTTCTAGGGTACTTGTCTACTAATAATAAGACAATGACATAAGTTTTATAGTTCTCTAATACTATCCAGTTATGAAGGTTAGGTTCAGTCCTAATGTTCAATATTGGTTCTCCATTGGTTCCTCAATACTAGGGTCAAACATTATGGTAAAACTTCTAACTATCTCTAGTAGTGTCTATACTACTCAAGTCTTCTTAATACATCAAGGGGTAATGGTATACCAATCTAAAGATGAGGAGTTCTAGGGTTCACTAGATATTCTAAACTTAGTGGTGTGTCTATATTCTCGTTGTATTCTTAATAGGTGTGCTACCATAATTATCATCCTAATAACAGGGGTTCCTATATTCTAGCAGAAGGCTATACTTAAAGAACTATTAGAGAAGCACATGAATCAAGCATGATACAATTGTTCAAATAGAACATATAGGAGAAAGATGAATCATAGTCAATGTGGATGAGATCCTATACTCTAGTCCTAGGTGCAGGCTTGCTCGGCACAGTAACGTAACCGAGACAATATGCTCTGAGCTGCATGGGCCACCACAAAAATATGTCACGCCCCAGTCCCAAAAATACGTAGGACTAGGACACGTAAGCATGCCAGCCGCATGGATATGGAAACTCCAATATATGGAAACCAAATCCATACGTACGCTGTATTATGAATATCAAGTCCACAAGTGGTAAAAATGTAATACAAGTCACAGGGGAAAATCTAAATCTCATCCACCAAAATCATATAGAAATAAATAACCAGTATCTATGAAACTAGATCTCAATAAGAAGGATCTAAAGATAATAGTTGGATGAAAACAAATCCACTACCAACTCGAATGGAAAAGTAAATACAATATAAGTACAACTCACTCAAACAATATAAGTACCAGCTACCAATCACGGCTCAAAGAGAAGACATCCACGAAGCATCTATATCCTTCCAAATCTGCGCTCCTGCAAATACTCAAGAACAGGTACACCTGACAGCGGACCAGGTCCTCAGAGGGACATAACAAGTATACTTAAACACATGCCAATAAAGTACTGAAATAAATATCCAAAGGGGTCACCTAACCGTCTAAAGTGAATGCAGTTAAGAACAACTTTCTAACAAGTGGGCTATCTGGCCATAAATGGGATTGGCATAGTTCTCTTGGAGATCCAGGGGCCTACAAAGGCACGGCGTCTTTCGAACACCGGAGGCCCGCCATGATAATATATAGGGGTCATCATGACCGCGTATCTCCGGCGGAGCGTACGGGTTACACAAGAAAAGTGCAAAGGAGCCCAAATGCCTTACTTGTTGTTCTCCCCACCCAATGCTCTAAGCATGTCACCTCCATGACACGATTTGGTCCATAGCCTATCCTTAGTACCCTAGCCCAATCCTGCAACCAAACAAGGACAAGGATGGGACCACCGTACTATAATAGACTATGTCCATAGACCTCTAATAACTGCTAAGTCTTCTAGCATACAAAGTTTCTAACAGCAGTTATTCCTAACGCACGTCCCACACGTACCGATGATCAGTCAATACGTGCGTCCGTGATCTATATGAGACTCATAACTCGTGTAAAAAAATATGTGTCACAGTCAAATGAAATCTAATGGTGCTACATGATAATGGGGTAGTCTCATGAACAAGGTCAATGCAATACATAAATAAAAATATAACGCGACAACACCGTCGCGCGCATTTTGTATAAACGTTAAAATATATGAACTAAGGACAGAAAATAAAGATGCATGCAACATATGGAGTATAAATAACAGTACAATGGCAAGGTATACTTGCCTGGCAAGAAACTGCAAAATGTCACGTCTAGATGTCCAATACACAGGACCAGAAGCTATGGCCTCAGAACAAATGTCTTCGGATGCTGAAATAAACATCACCAACGTTTCCGGAATGAGCAAAATAGCTAAAAAGCACATCCCTTTCGTCCAATTTGGACACAGGGGCAAAACGGTAATTTCGGGTAAAAGTGGGGTCCACGTGTGGCCCACTTTGCACCGAAAAGCGTGCCAAGGGTAACAGTCTCTAAATGGGACAAACTATAGGTCAAACAAATCTAGATGTCAATACGAACCCAACGGTATGTCCAAATGTGGATTCCGATGGGCCGAACAGAATTATGTCCAAAAAGTCAACTATAGGGCCCGCCAATTGGCGATTTGGTCAACCGTCTCAGAATCGCGTGAAATTTGGATCACAGGACCAGCGCATTACCATGAGTCCAGTGGCGCAAGTTTCGTCGCAATCTGACAAGCGTGCACAAAATACGTGCGAGTTCCACAAAAGTTGTGACACGAAATGTGTCCGCGGATACGGCCTGATTCCGGCGCGCACACGCGTCCGAATCAGTCCCCACGAAATTTCACGTATCCGGTTACGCTGTGAGCACCATGCGGTACACTTGGTACACGGCGGGGCGGTCCCGTTTGGCGGGGCGCGCTCCGTTTTCCAACTTTTGGAAAACCAGAAAAAGTGGGTGCGCGCAGTTTTGTGATGAATATAACTATGTCCACAACAACTATTAGCATAGGGTTATTTTACAGAAATTAAACTAGGTCAGGTATTCTACAGGTATCAAAAAGAATCACCGAGTTTGGATCTCTGTGGTGGGAGATACGAACTCGGCAATATGGGTGGTCATTCTGGAATTCTGCGATTTCAGGATTGGGTCTGTCCGTCCACTTTGGACGCTGTTTTACACCTAGGGGTACACGTTTTCCGAGGTTGGCTATAAAACAAATATTGGAGAGGGTTAAGGGATGATCATACCGATGAAAATGGAACAGCGTTTGGTCGAGCGAGTCGACGGAAAATCACGCCGGAAAGAAGGTGCCTCGAGTGGAAAACTGCAGTTCGCGAGGTCGGCATCGACGGGATGGTTGGATGGCTTGGTGGGGCTTCTCTGGCTGCGATGACGGCTCTAGATGGGAAGGGGAGGTCTGAAAATTCTAGGTTAGGGTTTTGAGAGAGAATTATATATATATATATATTATATATATATATATATATATATTATATATATATATTATATATATTAGGAAGAGAGAGGGGCGGATGGAGCGGGTTAAAGGTTTGGACGCTGGGTTCGCGGGTTGGCCGAAGGCTCTGGTCTTAGTGTTTGCAGCACTTTGGGATTAAGTGGGCGGTCAAAGGACAAATGGGCGATCAAATGTAAGTTGCTGTAGAGCAACTTTAGCAATTGCTGGTAGGAATTGTAAGGCTAAAGAGGAATAGTAGTTTTGTATTATTATTAATATTATTATTATATTAGTTAATTTCTTATTAATACTTTTGCTTTCTTTCTTTTCCTTTATAAAATATATATATACATATATATATATATATATATATATATATATATATATATATATATATATATATATACTCATAAGAAAATTTATAGATTAGGGTAATGCACATTGTTAGGCTAGCAACTACTCAAGGGGTCTCCTACATGGAATAAATTCCGAAAAAATTTTCTGATGGTCCCATAAGTCCTCTAAGTACCCGAACACCTAACATAAAAATTATTAAAAATCTATTTCTCCTATTTAGACCTAATTACTACAATTAAATTATTAATTAATAATAAAATATAATAAATATGGTTTTTAGAAATAGGGGTTTTACAGGTAGCAAGCCATGTTGGAGGTCCCGCAATGCATCGTGACGAGCATGAATCAAATATTTTCCTCCGGATCGATACGGTTCCAGTGCCTCGGAAAGCCGTTTCGAGAAAATGCCAAACCTTGTGCACAAGTTGTCCCAGACCATGCAAATGCATGAATAATTCATATATCATACAATGCATCGAAATAAACAGAAGAAGTAAAGAAGCAACATATATATCTCATGCAACCGTTCATATTTTCTCAAGCGGTGTTCCGATTTTGGTATCCCATAAGTCCAAACTCTATCCGAGGCACCAGGACGCCACCAGCAACCAACTTTCCTTTACAAACTACCCAAGTTTATAATGTGTGCAAGCATATAATGAATATAGTCTATAATTCCCATATTCCTTTCTTAGTGGCTGGCATGCCTTGTGGCTAAGAATTTCCTAGGCGTCCAATCGGGCATCATCGAGTGAACGTTTGAAACATTAGAGATGTTGGCATGAAGAAGTAGAAAAGAAGGGTCTAAACCACTCACTGGTTAAGGGAAAAGAGGCTGAAACAAGGAATCCCGCTTAGCGACGATCAAACGTCAGTTACGCGGACCTGAAATAGCACGAGCACCGAGTTAGAATTCTTGCCTATCCTTCCTTGCCGAACTTTCCAAAATCCAAGCTCCAAACGATAAAACCAGCAGCAAAAACCAAGCAAATCGAAAGCAACACCAAATCAAAATTCCAAAGCGGCAATCAAGAAAACCAAGCAAATCGAAACACGAAAACTATTGGACTCGTTTCAATAGAGGCCTTTCCATGAGTTGGAAAGGATCATCGCATTTCGTCCGTGGCAAGAAGATGTCGAGATCTAAGTTATGACTCAGACGGACTAGCCATAAGCCCAATTACATAGTGCTCGTCCCGGTCGGATCGGGATTTGAGGCACTACATAATATACCACTAAGAAAAAGTTTCGACCCGAAACTTAAGAACAAGCCCTACCTCCGACTAAATGAACAAAGAAGGATACTTCTCCTTCATCTCCAATTCCATCACCCAAGTTGATTCCCCAACTGTATGGTTCCGCCACAGCACGTGAACCAAGGACATTGTACGGTTGCGAAGTATTTTTTCCTTACGATCCAGAATCTGCACCGGCTCCTCTGAGTATGACAAATCCGTGCGCAATTCCAATTGTTCGAAGCTAACCACATGACTAGGGTCATGCACATACTTTCGAAGTTGAAAAACATAGAATACGTCGTACACTCCAGCCAAGGCGGGAGGTAGTGCAATCCGGTATGCCACAGCTGCCACCCATTCTAGTATTTCAAAGGGGCCGACAAACCTGGGACTCAGTTTGCCTTTCACGCCGAAACGCATCACCCCATGCATCAGCGTCACTTTCAAGAAGACATGATCCCCGACCATGAACTCCAAAGGCCTACGATGAGTATCGGCATAGCTTTTCTGTCGGCTCTGCGCAGTACGGAGTCTTTTCCGAATCAAGCGAACTTTCTCAACTGCCTGCTCCACCAGCTATGGCCCGAGTAACTGCCGCTCGCCGACTTCGTCCCAACAGATTGGAGATAGACACTTGCGCCCATATAGTGCTTCGTACGGTGCCATCTGGATGCTCGATTGGTAGCTGTTGTTGTACGCAAACTCCGCCAACGGAAGGTGCGTGTCTCAACTAGTCTTTAAATCGATTGCACACAGCCGTAACATATCTTCAAGTATCTGATTTGTTATTTCGGTTTGGCCATCAGTCTGGGGGTGGTATGCGGTACTGAACTGTAGCTTGGTTCCCAAAGCAGACTATAGGCTAGTCCAGAAATGAGATAAGAAACGTCCGTCACGGTCAGAGACGATAGAGGCAGGCACTCCGTGTAATCGAACAATCTTGTCTATGTAAATCCGTGCTAACGATCGACGCTCTAAGCAACTTTTATAGGCAGAAAGTGGGCTGATTTGGTCAAACGATCAACTATGACCCAAATCGCACCGTGCCCCCGTGGCGTCTTCGGAAATCCCATAATGAAATCCATAGTGATGTTGTCCCATTTCCACTCGTGAATAGCGAGGTTCTGTAGCTCCCCGCCGGGCCTCTGATGTTCAGCTTTCACCTGTTGACAGGCCATGCACTGTGACACAAAGGTCGCCATATCCTGCTTTATACCTTGCCACTAGAAGGTTCTGCGTAAGTCCATGTACATCTTAGTGGTCCCCAGATGCAACGAATACTTCGCATAGTGTGCTTCTGCCATAATTTTCCTTCGGAGTTCAGGGTCGCTAGGGATGCATAACCTTCCTTTCATCTGTAAGGCCCCATATTCGCCTGCCACAAAGATAATGCCTCCACAACTTCAGTGCAAATACAATCGCCGCCAATTTCAAATCGTGTGTCGGGTAGTTTTTCTCGTGCGGCTTCAGTTGCCTGGAGGCGTACGATATTACCTTATCCCGTTGCATGAGTACACATCCCAAGCCGAGTCCTGAAGCGTCACTATATATCTGAAACTCCTCTACCCCATCTGGAAGTGCAAGAATCGGAGCTGAAATAAGACGCCGCTTAAGTTCACGAAAGCTGGCTTCGCATTCATCACCCCATTTGTATACAATCCCTTTCTGAGTAAGGTGAGTCAAAGGTGAGGCCAGTTTAGAGAAATCTTTCACGAACCTACGGTAGTATCCTGCTAGGCCCAGAAAGCTTCGTACTTCGCTGGCTGACGTAGGTTGCTTCCAGTCCACCACCGCCTCTATTTTCTTCGGGTCTACGGCGACGCCTTCTGCCGAGACGACATGACCAAGGAACGCCACGCTGTTTAACCAGAACTCACACTTGCTGAGCTTAGCGAACAAATTATGCTCTCGTAATGTCTACAGCACGGTCTTTAGGTGTTCCTTGTGTTCTGCCTCGTTCTTAGAATATATTAGTATGTCGTCGATGAACACGACGACAAACTTGTCTATGTACGGCCGAAACACGCGGTTCATTAGATCCATAAAAGCTGCAAGGGCGTTCGTCAAGCCGAATGACATCACGAGAAATTCATAGTGTCCGTAACGGGTCCTGAACGCAGATTTTTGAATATCATCTAGTTTGATTTTCAACTGGTGATACCCTGACCTGAGATCAACTTTAGAGAAAACTGTTGCACCTTGCAGCTGATCAAATAAGTCATCTATCCTTGGCAATGGGTACAGATTTCGTACGGTCGCCTTATTTAATTCTCGGTAGTCAATACACAGCCGTATGGATCCATCCTTCTTCTTTACGAACAGCACCGGAGCACCCCACGGAGAAACGCTTGGACGAATGTATCCTCGGTCCAACAGATCTTGTAACTGAACCTTCAGTTCTTTCAGCTCTGTTGGGGCCATTCGATAAGGTGCCTTTGATATCGGTCGCGTATCCAAAAATGTGTCAATGCTGAATTCGATCTCACGATCAGGAGGCATTCCAGGCAGCTCGTCCAGGAACACGTCGAGGAAATCTGCTATGACATCAGCCTGAGCTGCATTTGCACTTTTTTGCCGGGTGTCTCGAACAGAAGTTAAGTACTCTTCACAACCCGAATGCAACATACGCCTAGCTGAAATTGCAGATATCACCATTGCCGTCTTCGGTGCAGCGCTGCACGAATAGTAAAAGTCTGCCTCGCCAGGTAGACGAAATACGACTCGCTTCTCTGCGCACTCGATTGTTGCATGGCAAGCACCCAAACAATCTATCCCGAGAATAATATCGTAATCCTTAATGTCTAGTACAATGACATCTAAGGAAAGCTTCCTTCCTCCGATGCAAATATAACCATCCCTACAGATCGCATGGGCGGGCATGTCGACTCCCGAAGGTGTGCTCACGTAAAGATTCAAAGTTAAGGGAGTAGAAGCTAATTTATGCTCAACAGTAAAATCAGCAGATATGAAAGTATGCGTAGCACCTGAATCGAATAAGACTCTAGCGGGCAATTCTCTGAAAAGTAATATACCTGTCACGACCGTTTTAGAGACAGATGCCTCATCCCGAGTCAATGCATAGACTCGGCCTTGAGCACCCTGGCGTTGTGGGTTCACTGGCACAGCATTGGCATCACTTGCTGGAGGTCACCTGTTCTGATTTCCATTGTTTCGATTCCCGTTGTTCCGAGTCCCGTTGTTCTGGTTCCCGTTGTTCTGGTTTTCGTTGTTCTGATTCGGTTTGCCCTCTCGACAGTTAAATTGTTTGTGGCCCAGACGACCCCATTTAAAATATCCAGTAACTCGACATTCATCCACTCGATGCCCTGATTTGCTGCACCTGTTGCAGTACGGTGCCTGGGATTGACCCCCTTGTTCTGATGTGTGCGAACGCTTTTGTGCTCCAGACCCTCCCGTTTCCTGAGGTCGCTTATTGTTGTTGGTACGGTGGGTTTGCACCTCGACCTTTGGGGGATAGCGCCCAAAGATCCGCTCGCTATTCAGGGCTGCTTCGTAGCATTCCCTGTAGGTTTGATATTTCTGGTTGATGACGTCCCTACGCAACTCGTCATTCAAACCTTTCTGAAAACGATAGCACCACGCCTGCTGGTTAGGCAGGAAGTGCCCAACAAACTTGGCCAGTTTAGCAAACACTGAGTCGTAATCGTCAAAAGACAAACTTCCTTGCACCAGATTGCTGAAGTCGTCTTCCTTCTGTTGACGCACGGCCCGGGGAATATATTGTTCAATGAAGGCAGATTTGAACATTTCCCAAGTGATTTTGCAGTTGGGATTGGCATCATAAATCCCTTGGTTAGTTGCCTCCCACCAATCATGCGCACGCGGTTCCAGTTGAACCGATGCACAGGCCACTCGCTTGGATCCCCTAATGCCGACCAGATTGAAGAGTCCTTCCAGCTTAGCAATCCATCCCATCACCACGTCCGGTTCTGCTCGTCCGTTGAACGTGGGTGGATGCATTTTAGTGAACTCTGCTGCACGGCAGGTGTTCCTAGCTGAAGGCTGAGTTTCTTCTGACTCATCCTCTACCGCCACAGCCGGCGGCGTCACTGTAGCTCCTCCGTTGCTGGGTACCAATGATGCAATCAGTTGCATCATAGTATCCATCTGCTTTTGTTGAGCAGCAAACTGCGTCTGAATATGTGCCTGCTGAGTAGCAGCTTGTTGTTGCTGTGCCTCCATGAGGTGCATTAGCCGTTCTGACATCCCGTTTGAACCCGCTCCTCCGAATTCTCCATAACTTGTCGGATCGCTCTGGATAGGCTGAGCACTGCTTACAGTGGCAGTGATTTTCTTAGCCATTGCTACAAAAGAGAGTAGCTTGTTAACACTCCAAAATCGATAGATTTTATATCTATGGGCTCATTGTATAGGCGACTCATCTCATGCAGCGGACGCCGAATGCAACTCAATTGAGAGGCACATCAAACTCCTTTATTATCTTTTGAAATCCCAAGGAAGTACAGCCATGCTCTGATACCAATATATCACGCCCCGTTTCCGAAAGGGTCATTCGTCCTCGTCGAATCCTTTACGGAATCGATTCGTCCTCTTTGGGGCGTGATGCCATGCGAGCCTGGAGTTGCGCTCGCACAAAGCAAGAACTTGCAGTTATAGGAACCCATTTTGAAACACAATTTATAAAACACATTCACAGAGATTTGAACACAAATGCAGGAAGAAACATGCTTTTTCATTGATAATTCAGAATAATTTACATAGAGTTTACATTGATGCGCCTTCTCGGCTATTTGAATTGTATTACAAAAGATAACTCAAAATGCAGGGCGCGCTCCATCAGATAGTCCACATCGTTTGTACATTACGCCCTTGTATAGATTGAAATCCATGCCTCCAAAATGAACTGACTCCAGCTATACTTCAAAATAGAGGTGCTCCTAACGCCTCCTCGCTATGCACTAGCGTTGTGCCGTCTGAGTGCCTGAAATAGTTGCCCACAACGTGGGTCAGTACTCAACTTGTACTGGTGAGCGGGATGAACCCACTCGACTAAATCGACACTAGCTTATTAGGTGCGAGCATGCATTAAGATGATCTTCTATAAGGAAGCAAGTGAATTCAATTCATATCAGTTGCATATTTTTATAGGAATGAAAATAGCATCGAATCCAACCAGTACACCGATTGCTTACTCAACCGATGCACGCCTTCCCTGCAACGAAACACAAGTATACTTACCATCTGCACAAGACAATAAGTTAGCATGTGTTCTATTCTATGCGGTCATTGGTGTGATCGACACCTTAGGGACATATTTCCAAGCATTAGCGGCGCGCCCTATCAGCCCGGGTAGCAAGCCCTGCTGGAGGTCCCGCAATGCATCGTGACGAGCACGAATCAAATATTTCCCTCCGGATTGATACGGTTCCAGTGCCCGGAAAGCCGTTTCGAGGAAATGCCAAACCTTGTGCACAAGTTATCCCAAACCATGCAAATGCAAGAATAATTTATATATCATACAATGCATTGAAATAAACAGAAGAAGTAAAGCAGCAACATATATATCTCATGCAACAGTTCATATTTTCTCAAGCGGTGTTCCGATTTTGGTATCCCATAAGTCCAAACTATATCCGAGGCACCAGGCCGCCACCAGCAACCAACTTTCCTTTACAAACTACCCAAGTTTATAATGTGTGCAAGCATATAATGAATATAGTCTATAATTCCCATATTCCTTTCTTAGTGGCTGGCAAGCCTTGTGGCTAAGGATTTCCTACGGGTCCAACCGGGCATCATCGAGTGAACATTTGAAACATTAGAGATGTTGGCGTGAAGAAGTAGGAAAGAAGGGTCCAAACCACTCACTGGTTAAGGAAAAAGATGCTGAAACAAAGAATCCCGCTTAGCGACGATCAAACGTCAGTTACGTGGACCTGAAACAGCACGAGCACCGAGTTAGAATTCTTGCCTATCCTTCCTTGTCGAACTCCCCAAAATCCAAGCTGCAAACGATAAAACCAGCAGCGAAAACCAAGCAAATCGAAAGCAACACCAAATCAAAATCCCAAAGCGGCAATCAAGAAAACTAAGCAAATCGAAACACGAAAACTATTGGACTCGTTTCAATAGAGGCATTTTCATGAGTTGGAAAGGATCATCGCATTTCGCCCGTGGCAAGAAGATGCCGAGATCTAAGTTACGACTCAGATGGACTAGCTACATGCCCAATTACATAGTGCTCGTCCCGGTCGGATCGGGATTTGAGGCACTATAATACAGATCAGGAATAATTTATTTACTCCGGTCTTCTTCGCATACAAAAGTTCCAGCTTATCCCACAGTGTCCTCGCGTGCTCAATACTAGCAAAGTGGTTGTACACGTTATCGTCAATGAACTGTCTGATGTACCCACACGTCTGTATATTCTTAAAATTCCAGTCCTCTTCAGATTTGTCACTGGGTCTCTCGGAAGCAAATAACGGCAGATGTAGCTTCTTGACAAATAGCAGATCCTTCATCTTACTCCTCCAATAGTGATAGTTGGTACCAGGTTTACCATGCGCACCGGCTTCGCGTCTATCTCTCCTCACTGGTTTGCCTGTCAACTCCTGACACCCTTATAAAATTTCAGAACCTGGCTCTGGTACCACTTTGTTGGGAACGAAAGTGTAATACCTCGTTCCGCTCAAGCGGATTGCCGATTCAAACGGCAAAGTGCAAACGTCCCGATCTGCCTTGCTCAGTGAGGAAACTCGTTTGAGGCAAGGATATCCAGACTTGGTCCCTACAGGAGTTCGGCTTAGGCTTTCAGAGGCTCGCTCGCAGTATCACTCGACCGAGGCGGATCATCGCTAAGGTGGGTGGCTACGGTGAACTTGTCTTTGCTTAGCCAGCACACATAAAATACGGAATGATACATGCTAGTCGCTAGGTGAATCACCCCCTGCATGCTAATAAGAATACAACGCACCTAGCTAAGGGAATAATCCCAACTTGTATTGCTTATGCTATAACATGGAAATGAAATATTGCTTATATATTCAGACTCTCGCATGCTACCTTTGCCTTGGGCAACTAGACCCGCTATGCCTCGAGTAGAACGACTTATATGTATATTCAGTAGTGCACTGTTCTCTCCCTAACACTGCACAACCCTAGATAACTTCGCTCGGAAAGGCCCCGTACGGTTTTGCTCGGCTTACCTTCGGGCCCGAGCGAACTTGAATGCAATAAGTTATACAAGTGCCTGCTTGCTTGCTTTTATATATTGCCTAGTTTCAATGCTTGCTGCATAACTATGCCCAGACCGTGAAACACTTTGCTTGTCATGCATTCATTTAGGTTCTCCTCGGAAGACTACCTGATAGTTGTTTCCGTGCATGAATAAACCTGAATGTATCCGGGACCGTTAGGTCGCTAAGGCAATTCCCGAACCAGGGGACTTGCACAAATCCTGTGATCCAAGAATCCCTGCTCATTGAGCAATACTGTCCTGTACTGAATCAAATGGCTCGTGGAACCGATACTCTACATTTAGAGTAATCCTGATCCTGCCTTAACAAGTTACAAATATATATATATATCCTGACTTGAACTTGTTCCATGTAGCTTGTTCTATATATATATACATCCTGCCCTGAACTTGCTCATGTACCTGACCTGACCCTGAAGATTAGAGACTTGCATGGTCACAGGACAACTTGGAAACAAGGTTTTAGTTCCGCAGACGGTCGCTGGGGCACTGGCACCGATCTGATCCGGACGGAACTCCTGATAGTCGCCTGCTATAGGACGGAATGCCCTGGGACGTCCTGCTCTATGCGTCGCACGACATTCCGTACTGAGACTAGACCGTCCATTATGGCGCCGTGCTAGTGACCTCATGTTCATATAGATAAGTCATCCTCGCTTAGCGGCTATCCGTGTGCGAGTCACTGCATCGCATCAAGAATAAATAAACACCTGAATGATCTTGTTATAACAACACTTGTGCATAAAGAGCACTTGATCATACTATGCAACACACCTGATATTTCCTGTAAACCGTGCACCCAGTACGGGATCTCGCACTAAAATGCTTGTGTTTGCATATGCCTTGCCCTGAATGCTTATATATGTTTCTGCTTGAATTAACTTAGTTTGCCTTGGACAGGGAAGGACAAATGGTAAGTTGGTAAGTCTCGCCGTGTTTTCTCTCATGTCGCACGGCGCACTGCCACACAGATTAGGCTATTCAAATCTTGCATGAAACTGATCCTAAGGCAACTAGAAAGACAACTTAATAGTTGTGCACAGAACCTTTATTACGTGTTTGGATTTGTCGAGCGGGCGAGTAGCCTCCCCACCAGTGCATTCATGTACTGATAACCCACCAGATTGCTTGCAAGGTGTGGGAGAACCTCGTTCGGTGCGGATTCCTCCCTCGTACGTGCTAAGGCGTGGAGTTCAACTCAGAAGCCTTGGAACGCTACGTCCGGAACTGAAGCACATATACAAGACATAATGTTGGAACATCGCCTCGCCAGAACATCGCCTGAACCTCGCCTGTCTATCATCCATAAATGTAGCCACTTGGCACGCCTTTATGTTTCAGAGAGAGCTCGAGCGACTTGTAATCTCGGCTATACGCCGCCTGTAACACTTTTTTCAATATGAATAAAAGAGCTTGTTTTACTCCAACTTGTGTTCTCATGCTTTCGCTATATTGTCGACTCAGTGAACCTGTTACCGATCGCCTATGCGTTCATAATTCCGCTGCACTCGGACAATCTGTGCGACTCTGTGGCTTAGAACTCTTACCGCCAGCCAATGAACCACGGCCTTGCACGGGCGCGGCTAACGCTCGTGCGGCATCACGCCCGGATGGGTCAAAGCGATCATTTCGCGGGAGCGCTGGCGCGGTGATTCTCGCCTAGCGGGAACGGCCGATTTGCCTGCAGGAGATCGGGGCGTGACAGAATGGTATCAGAGCCTGGCTTATACGCCTTTGGACTTCGTTTCTAATATCTCTGTTTCAAAAGCTCGTTTGTGGGTTATGTGCACACACTCTCTCAATGCCTCGATGGGATATTCCAAATAATAAGTCTAAATATTTTCAAAGAGTTGCATTTGAATAGTATGATTGCTTGTAAGAAATTGTGTTGCAAGGGCCTTTGTGCCAACCTGTACTAGTCCTTATGGGATTAGATTCATGCTTGACTCGTGCATTATGTGCAACTTGAAAAGCCTATACATGTTTACCCAACTGGTTAGTGCGAAAACGAACATTGCCCGAACGGTTAGCTATGCACTCAGCCTTTCGGCTAAGTTGTGTAGAATATCTTGCACCAAGACCTTTTGGTACAAGCCAGTTATAAACGAGATTTGGATATCGTTCAGGAATGATACAAGTCAGGCCTAGAGCTGCAAATCGATAGACTTCGTCGAATTTATCGCTTAGGCGAATCATGCTTGATTTTGGGAAATAGCACGAACGAAAACTCTTGTTGGAAGACAAAATCAAATATAGTTGCTTGGATGACTATCAATCCAGAATATATATAATAAGATTAGATTTTATCAGGCGAACCTGAGTATCGTGCTAAAAATTGTGGAACGAGTTAGTGAGTAAGCTAACGATAATACGAGCACCGATTAAGAACTTGATGGAATGACTCGATTTCGAGTGGTGGATGGATCATTTAGAAACGTCCCAACGGATCCATAACCTGTGTGATAGTCAGACTGAACAATATTGAGAATGACTTGAATAAATGATAAGGCTTATATCGAATGGATATTCTTGGAAATGGAAACGACTTGGGCTCGAATATAGAAACTTGTTTCTTGAGGAACTATAATCACTGCATAAACGGATTTGACTTGATGGATATACTGTTGGATGGAATTAAAAAGGTTAAAGGGTAGGTAAATCTGTGCTCGATGTTTAGAAATCTGAGTGAAACGAGTTTGGGTAGAATACCCCTGTAAATGAACAATGGTTTGACCCTAGGAATTGGGGCGAGCATCGTGCTACGAATTGTACGATGAATCGTGATACGTTTGAACCTGTACCTATGACCTTGTGGGCTAACCTAGTGGTAGGCAGACGACCCTGTGCCGAGTGAATAAACCTGTGCTACCGACTTTACCATATTGCTAGCATAAAGCATCACAACTGGGGCAGCAAGACTTAGGGTTAGACTTGGGAACGATAACGTATGCTAAGTTGACCCGAATGGATGGACGCTAGTCGGTATCAGATTGATCGTGTTTAACGGTAGTGCAAATACTTGGTTGAAATGGAAATGATATAAAAATCAGATTTGATTGACCCCGTTGGAAGTATCCTGGTGATTACATGGAATTGGATAGAACTCTTGAAATTTTCGCAAGTAGCTTGTCCGATTTCACTATCCCTAAGTTTGGTTGACTGCATGTATTTGAGGGACACTTCGAATATATGCACGATCCAAGACTTAAGAAATGTGAAACTCGAGTGCTAAGACTTCGCTATCGCTAAGTTGGTTGACATGCATGTGTTTGAGGGACGCTTCGAATATGTGCACGATCCAGACATGCGATATGCTGATCTCAAAAGCTAGTGCAAGTGAAAATCCTCCTGAACAAGCATAATGACTTGTATATGTTGCCTCAGCCTTAGACCGCTATCTAAGATCGATTGAAACGTGCCTCGTGTCATAAAACTTGTCCCGCGCCAAGGCGCAAATGAGACTGACTCAGTATACACGTAACACGATGTAAGCATCGAGTAGGGGATTGTGTTCCAATGGATCTAGTGGTACCGATAGCTACGCT
This sequence comes from Iris macrosiphon, assembly GCA_036927795.1. Classification (NCBI taxonomy): domain Eukaryota; kingdom Viridiplantae; phylum Streptophyta; class Magnoliopsida; order Asparagales; family Iridaceae; genus Iris; species Iris macrosiphon. The sequence goes on from JAYESA010000002.1 coordinate 171,033,716, forward strand.
TGAGCTAGATTCAAAAAAAATCCGATAGTATGGCTTGCCCTCAGGAAGTCTCGAGGACGAGACTTTTTCTGAGTGGTGGATAATGTAATACCTCGTTCCGCTCAAGCGGATTGCCGATTCAAACGGCAAAGTGCAAACGTCCCGACCTGCCTTGCTCAGCAAGGCAACTCGTTTGAGGCAAGGATATCCAGACTTGGTCCCTACAGGAGTTCGGCTTAGGCTTTCAGAGGCTCGCTCGCAGTATCACTCGACCGAGGCGGATCATCGCTAAGGTGGGTGGCTACGGTGAACTTGTCTTTGCTTAGCCAGCACACATAAAATACGGAATGATACATGCTAGTCGCTAGGTGAATCACCCCCTGCATGCTAATAAGAATACAACGCACCTAGCTAAGGGAATAATCCCAACTTGTATTGCTTATGCTATAACATGGAAATGAAATATTGCTTATATATTCAGACTCTCGCATGCTACCTTTGCCTTGGGCAACTAGACCCGCTATGCCTCGAGTAGAACGACTTATATGTATATTCAGTAGTGCACTGTTCTCTCCCTAACACTGCACAACCCTAGATAACTTCGCTCGGAAAGGCTCCGTACGGTTTCGCTCGGCTTACCTTCGGGCCCGAGCGAACTTGAATGCAATAAGTTATACAAGTGCCTGCTTGCTTGCTTTTATATATTGCCTAGTTTCAATACTTGCTGCATAACTATGCCCAGACCGTGAAACACTTTGCTTGTCATGCATTCATTTAGGTTCTCCTCGGAAGACTACCTGATAGTTGTTTCCGTGCATGAATAAACCTGAATGTATCCGGGACCGTTAGGTCGCTAAGGCAATTCCCGAACCAGGGGACTTGCACAAATCCTGTGATCCAAGAATCCCTGCTCATTGAGCAATACTGTCCTGTACTGAATCAAATGGCTCGTGGAGCCAATACTCTATATTTAGAGTAATCCTGATCCTGCCTTAACAAGTTACAAATATATATATATCCTGACTTGAACTTGTTCCATGTAGCTTGTTCTATATATATATATATCCTGCCCTGAACTTGCTCCTGTACCTGACCTGACCCTGAAGATTAGAGACTTGCATGGTCACAGGACAACTTGGAAACAAGGTTTTAGTTCCGCAGACGGTCGCTGGGGCACTGGCACCGATCTGATCCGGACGGAACTCCTGATAGTCGCCTGCTATAGGACGGAATGCCCTGGGACGTCCTGCTCTATGCGTCGCACGATATTCCGTACTGAGACTAGACCGTCCATTATGGCACCGTGCCAATGACCTCATGTTCATATAGATAAGTCATCCTCGCTTAGCGGCTATCCGCGTGCGAGTCACTGCATCGCATCGAGAATAAATAAACACCTGAACGATCTTGTTATAACAACACTTGTGCATAAAGAGCACTTGATCATACTATGCAACACACCTGATATTTCCTGTAAACCGTGCACCCAGTACGAGATCTCGCACTAAAACGCTTGTGTTTGCATATGCCTTGCCCTGAATGCTTATATATGTTTCTGCTTGAGTTAACTTAGTTTGCCTTGGACAGGGAAGGACAAATGGTAAGTTGGTAAGTCTCGCCGTGTTTCCTCTCATGTCGCACGGCGCACTGCCACACGGATTAGGCTATTCAAATCTTGCATGAAACTGATCCTAAGGCAACTAGAAAGACAACTTAATAGTTGTGCACAGAACCTTTATTACGTGTTTGGATTTGTCGAGCGGGCGAGTAGCCTCCCCACCAGTGCATTCATGTACTGATAACCCACCAGATTGCTTGCAAGGTGTGGGAGAACCTCGTTTGGTGCGGATTCCTCCCTCGTACGTGCTAAGGCGTGGAGTTCAACTAAGAAGCCTTGGAACGCTACGTCCGGAACTGAAGCACATATACAAGACATAATGTTGGAACATCGCCTCGCCAGAACATCGCCTGAACCTCGCCTGTCTATCATCCATAAATGTAGCCACTTGGCACGCCTTTATGTTTCAGAGAGAGCTCGAGCGACTTGTAATCTCGGCTATACACCGCCTGTAACACTTGTTTCAATATGAATAAAAGAGCTTGCTTTACTCCAACTTGTGTTCTCATGCTTTCGCTATATTGTCGACTCAGTGAACCTGTTACCGATCGCCTATGCGTTCATGATTCCGCTGCACTCGGACAATCTGTGCGACTCTGTGGCTTAGAACTCTTACCGCCAGCCAATGAACCACGGCCTTGCACGGGCGCGGCTAACGCTCGTGCGGCATCACGCCCGGATGGGTCAAAGCGATCGTTCCGCGGGAGCGCTGGCGCGGTGATTCTCGCCTAGCGGGAACGGCCGATTTGCCTGCGGGAGATCGGGGCGTGACAGAAAGGTCGAAAATTGTTCTCCAAACCAGAGAGTACCTGCGAAAGAATCGAGCAAAACGCACAAACCAAAAATACCAAACATAAATCGCAGACACAGAGAATTTTGACGTGGAAAACCCTTGCTGAAAAAACCACGGGAAGATCAGAGTCCAACTCTGAAAATCCTCCACTAATGGAATAAGAAATACCGACTCCTTACAAACTTCTCACCGATCCAAACGGATCACCACAACTCTTTTGGAACAGAAAATATATTATAACCACGAAGAAGAAAGACAACGAGAAATACCCGAAACCGATCTCCTTATTCGAAACGGCCTCCAATCATTCTTTCTCCTCTCCAATGTTGCAATGACACTGTTGTCTCATTTTCTCTCCTTGTTGCTATTTTTTTTTCCAGAGAGAGAGATTTATTTTAGGGCCAGGAGACACCTATATATAGTCTCAAACCCACAACTAGCATTCCTATTATAGATAGGAATATCCAATTCAAATCCAAATAAATTGAGGTACCTATTATACGTAGAAATACTCAATCCTACTTCGAAATATTTTTCACATGTTAAAAATTCCACTTACTCCAACAATATGTTTGTTAACAAACCAACTTATTCACGAGGAGTCTTGAGCTTGGCTCTTTGAAAAGCTCGTGAACAAGTTATTTGAGTTCGAGAGCAAGAGCCCGAGCCTAAGAATAGACTCGTTACATAGAGCCCACACACCAGCTTACATGTACTCAGTAAATACTTTCAATTTTGACTTTAAGCTTATTGAACTATATACATTTCTTGTTTTGACAAAAAATCATGAGCTTATAGACAGTCAATTTTAGACTTAATTTTGTCCATAATTTAATCTTACAACCATTCTTACTTTAAAGAGTTGATCGCAAATATTATAGAGCACTGAGTTAGAAGTCAACTTTATGTTTGTCTTCAAGTTAGAGCTCTAATTTAGAGAAACGGAGGGGAGGTGGGGTGTTAATTTGCTCGCTCAAAAGCTCTCCAATTAACACTTTCTCTGAGGAGGAGGGACAAAATAATAGTTTGCTAACAACAATCCAATAGTTGTGTTACGAAGAAAGACTAACTCACAATATCTAAGATTTGTGGGACTTTTTTTTAATCAAGAATTGGGATAGCCAATTCTAAATTGAGAGAGAGAGAGAGAGAGAGAGAAAAGCAGAGGCGGAACCAAAATTTTGGAATAGAATGGACTACTATAAAGATCTAAAAATTTATGCAAAAAAATTGTCAAAATTATCTATACATAACTATGATGAGCGAAATACAAAAAGAAGAGTTTATCCAGCTCCGACTTTGATATTTAAGCCTTAAGTCTAAATATTGCACATGAATTTTCAAGCAGAGAATATCAAGTAGAGAACACAAAACTAGACTCCCTCTGATATAACAAAAGTGATCTTATCCACATTTATATTAGTACAATACAGAGAATAGCAAGTAGACAACAAGAATCTTACTGACAAGACTTCCTTTATAAGTCTTATTGGGTTCTGATGAAACTTTCAAAGCATGATAATATTGTTGGTTTTGTTTTTCTCACAAGAGCTCAAGTTTCTCTTCCTTTCTTTAGTCCCACATCGAATGGAACAAAGCTCTCTTGTGTGCATATATTAGTTTCTCTTCTTTGCTCTATTAAGTTGTTGTGTGGGGAACCCCTTGGGCCACACGCGCGTGCCGCCGCCGCCGTCCGGCCCGGTTCGGACGGGTGCGGGTACGCGCCCACATCTGCAGGCGCCGAATGCCGATCCGATTTCCTCTTCGGGCTGGGACCCTAAAAGTCTTTTTGCTCCTCTTCATTCTTTCATTTATTTTTTCTGAACGTTACAATTGTTTTGAACCGTTACAATTTTCAGTGTCCAGGTTCATTCTTTTAATTCTCCTGTGTAACGGCTGAATTAATCGAAAATTAATTCAGACCGTTACACATCAGTCTTATATATTCGTCTGTGTTTCTTTGTAAACGACTCAGAAAAAATTCTTTACGAAAAACCTCTGTCAACATTCTGTTCAATCTTCATCGTCTCCAAGCTCTGGGCAGAGCTAAGTTCTGGTCGTTCTCTCCAAGTCGTGTGCGGCAACGAGATACCGGTAGTGCGGGGGTTTTACCACTAGGAGCTTCGGGAACGTCTGCACACAGATCCCGAATAAACTCTTAGGGCAGTGCTTCGTGCACGACTTTCCCAGATGTCGGTAACATCTGTTTAATTTTATTTTTGTATTCTGAAAATTTTCAAAAGGAAAACAAAAAAAATTCTAACAATCTAAGAGTTTATTATTTGTTAGAATTTAAATAGTTATTGATAAATACTTACTGTTGATTTATTCTAGAGAAGAAAATAATAAAAAAAACAAAAAACAAAATATATATATATACATACTGTGCTTTAATACTTACTGTGTAAGAAATAGTTACTGTACTTTAATAGCAAAATATACAAGTTGATAGCAAAATATTCTAAAGAATTGAATATAATCAATAGTACTTAGTATTTTTGAAATTTCTAACCAATAGTTACAGTTACTGTTACTTCTAACTAATAGTTACTGTAACATACAATTTGCTTCTCACTATTTGTTATAATTGTTTTATTCTAAAAAATTGATAGTTACAGTAAAAGGAAAATAGTTTTGTCTATTTGTCAATTGCAATTTTTATCACAAAATTTCTTTCAGTTGTAACATACAATTTGATTCATTTTAATCACTTAGTATTTTTGAAAGCAATCTAGGACCAAAAGAAAATAGTTTAGTAAAAAGGAAATTGCAAATAAAATCTTCAAATCTAAAGTTTCAAAGTAGAGACAAACTCGGACACAAGCCGAAAGGGTCCTTCTGTCAACCGGGTGTAAATAGCCCTAAGCGACACGGTACTTAAGAGTCTTCGGACCGCCGCTAGCTGGGAACCGGCCCCTACAGCTAACCTGAGTTGATCAACACTTGAAAAACTAAAGATTTTAAGATTGTTTAGCAAAGACCACCTAAACTATTATCTTAGACATTGTTATTAAATAAATTTATATTTTTCAGACTACAATCATGACTGGTAAGGAGGAATCTTCTACTGCAAAACCTGCTAAGTTTGATGGCTCATACTTCAAGAGATGGCAGAGCCAAATAAAATTTTGGCTCACGACCTTAGGACTTATTTCTGCCATTGATGGGTCCACACCCATCACAAATGATTCTGATAAAACTGAGTCTGACATAGGAGTGTCCACCTCATCGAAACCAAAAATCCCAAAAGAGATAGACTTCCATTGTTTTCATAGAATTCTAAGCGCATTATCTGAATCCTTGTATGATATATTTTTTGAATACAAGAGCGCTAAAGAACTGTGGAAAGCCTTGGAAGATGAATACGGCTGTGATGATGTCGGAATAGAAAGGTTTAATTCTTCAACCTTTAATAGGTATTTCATGGTAGATGACAAACCAATGAATGACCAGCTCCATGAATTCCAAGAATACCTTAGACATATTCAAGCCAAAGGGACATCTTTCTCCAATGAACATAAAATAGCATGCCTAATAGACAAGCTACCTCCCTCTTGGTCTGATATGGCTAAGGATCTTATCCATACACAAGGAGATCTTACCTACAATCAAGTCCTAAAGAAAATTAAAACCGAAGAACAAATTAGATTGAGGTCTAAGCCTAAGACTGAATCTAAAGCTAAGGTAAACCTTGTAGAAGGCCAAGGAAAATCCAAGTCTAATTTTTCTTATAAACCCAAAAAGAATTTCTTCAAGAAGAAGAAAAACTTTCAGCCTAACTACCAAAACCAAAAACCTAGAAACTTCAGTCAGACTCAGGATCAAAAGAGATTTTGTTTTGTGTGTGGTAAAACAAACCATATGGCCATCAACTGCTACCATAGGAAGAAGGAAGCTGTCCAGACCTCCTACAAAGGAAAGGGCTCAGTTAAACCAGAAGCGAACATGCTTCACAAAGGTTCTTCGAGTTCCTTCAGGTCTGTAAGCTTTCAACCCATTATTAACCTCTCTTACCATTCTGATGATTGGTGGTTGGATTCTGGAGCTAATGTTCACGTTTCGTTTGGTCGCTCCTATTTTTCAAATATCAGGAATCAAGTGGAGGAGGTGTGACCCTAGGAGATGGCTCAACGGCATAAATTATTGGAAGAGAAAAAATTAACCTGAAGATAACATCAGGAAAAATCTTAACTCTTCATGATGTTCTTCATGTGCCGTTTGTCAGGAAAAACCTAGTTAGTGGATCCCTTCTTGTAGCCTCAGGATACAAAATTGTAATGGAGGCTAATAAAGTAGTTTTTTTCTAAGCATGACTCTTTTATAGGAAAAGGCTTTGTAAAAGACGGTCTTTTCATTTTAAGTACAATGAATAAAATGTCTGATTGTTCTCTCATTGTCTCTAATATAGAATCTTCAAATATTTGGCATGGCAGACTAGGTCATGTGAACCTCGGTTCTATTAAAAGAATGATGACCTTAGATCTTATTCCCAAGACTCCAATAGATGACAAACACAAATGTGATATTTGTGTTCAAGCCAAACACACTAGATTACCTTTCAAATCTGTAGAAAAAAATTATGACCTGCTAGAACTTATCCATAGTGATGTATGTGACTCAAATAGGATTTTGACCAGAGGCGATAGAAAATACTTTGTTACGTTTATAGATGATTATTCAAAGTATTGTTATATCTACCTTCTCAAAACCAAAGATGAAATTCTAGATAGATTTAAGGTCTACAAATATGAAGCTGAGAATCAATTAGAAATGAAGATTAAGATCCTTAGATCTGATCGTGGTGGAGAATATACCTCAAACGAAATGATTAACTTCTGTGAAGAACATGGAATAATTTATGAGGTAACTGCTCCATATTCACCTCAGTCTAACGGAGTTGCTGAACGCAAGAACCGCACTCTGTTAGATATGGTGAATGCCATGCTTCTCAGCTCTGGTGCTCCTGATAACTTGTGGGGAGAAGCCCTTTTAACTGCCCGTTACATTATTAATAGGATTCCTAGTAAGACAAAAGATAACTCCCTATGAGCTGTGGAAAGTTAGAGCACCTAGGATTAATTACCTTAGAGTTTGGGGATGCCTTGCTAAAGTCAGAATTCCCGAACCTAAAAAGAGGAAGATTGGTCCCAAGACTGTAGACGTTGTTTTCATAGGATATGCCTTAGACAGCTATGCCAATAGATTTCTAGTGACTCACTCAGAAGTGAATGAAATCTCTAACAATACCATTATAGAAGCAAGAGATGCAGTTTACTTTGAAAACATATTTCCTTTTAAGGATAGAAGTTCAATCTCTTCCTCCATACCCTCTACTAGTTCTTAAGACCAAATACCTAGCTCTCAATCTGAACAAGACTTAGAACCAAGACGGAGTAAAAGGAATAGGATTGAGAAAAATTTAGGAGAAGGATTCTTCACTTTTTTGATAGAGGGTGATCCCTCAACTTATGAAGAAGCAATGTCGTCTCCTGATGCTCCCTTCTGGAAAGAAGCCATTAATAGTGAATACAACTCCATCATGGAGAATAACACTTTGTTTCTAACAGATCTACCTTTAGGTAATAAACCAATAGGTTGTAAGTGGATTTTCAAGAAGAAACTCAGAGCCGATGGTACTATAGAGAAATACAAAGCTAGATTAGTTGCTAAGGATTTTACCCAGAAGAAAGGGTTAGATTATTTTGATACCTACTCTCCTGTAGCTAGGATCACATCCATTAGAACTCTCTTGGCCTTAGCATCCATTCATGATATGTTAATCCATCAAATGGATGTAAAGACAGCATTTTTGAATGGAGATCTAGAGGAAGAACTTTATATGGACCAACCTAAAAATTTTATTGCTAAAGGTCAAGAAAAAAAAGTTTACAGACTAGTAAAATTCCTCTATGGCTTGAAACAAGCTCCCAAACAATGGCACAACAAATTTGACAAAGTAATTTGTGAATATGGTTTCTTGTCAAATGAGTATGACAAATGCATATACTCTAAAGGTACATGTAAAAGTTGTATCATTTTATGCTTGTATGTAGATGACATTCTTATCCTAGGTTCATCACTGGAATTGATAAATACTACAAAGAACTATTTATCTAGCCAGTTTGATATGAAAGACCTAGGAGAAGCCAACTTAATTTTAGAAATGCAAGTGACCAAAGGCAAAGAGGGTTATACTCTATCTTTAGCACATTCAATTGAAAAAAATGCTAAAAAGATTTGAGTTATTTGATAAGAAATATGTCCTTACTCCTTATGACAGCAGTATTGTACTGAAAAAGAATGAAGGATCACCTTTGAAACAACATAAATATTCACAGATGATAGGCTCCCTTATGTATATAACAAACAGGACAAGACCTGATATTGCATTTGCTATTGGGAGACTAAGCAGATATACCAGTAACCCAAATCAGTCACATTGGACTGCCTTGGATAGGGTATTTAGATATCTCAAGGGCACCCTAGACTACAAACTTCATTTTACTAGGCACCCTGATATCATAAAAGGTTATTCAGATGCAAACTGGGTAACCGACTCACATGATATAAAATATACTACTGGATATGTATTTACTCTAGGAGGAGCTGCAATCTCCTGGGGCTCTTGCAAGCAAACTATCATAGCTAGGAGTACAATGGACTCCGAAATGATAGCTTTAGATACAACTTGCACAAAAGCTGAATGGCTTAAAAATCTTATTATGCATATACCTGTTTCTCTTAGTCCTGTTCCTGTAATTTCTATAAATTGTGATAATAAATCTGTTATTGAACTACTAAAGCATGATTCTGTGAATGCTAAGATGAGCAGGCACCTGCAACTGCGCTTCAAGTCAATAAAAAGCCTACTAGGCAAATATGTGGTTCTTGACTATATAAAGTCAGAAAAGAACCTTGCAGATCACTTGAAGAAGGGTCTGTCTAGGACTTTGATCCTAGAATCATCGAGGGGGATGGGGTTAAGCCCATAAGTTAGTCACCAGCAGTGGCAACCCAACCGAGTCTGACTGGAGATCCTAAGAAGCCGGTTCAATGGGTAGAAACAAGCTGAACTTAGATGACTTTATGGAACACTGACTCGAGATTAAAGTCTCATTAAAATAAAGCCCAAGCGGCTGTACATGTGTACAATGACTCCCCATTCCTATGGTGACAGTGTTCCTGTGTGATATGGTTAGGATGAGGTTAAACTCTTAATAGGTCCAAGCTGTAATGCTGGGTTGATTCATATCACCAACCATTAAGGACTTACCTATATGAGAGGTCATGAAGGCCGCGACTATGGGACAGGGCGATCCCAGACAACTCTCATGAATGTGGAAAGTGCGCATGGCCATTTAAAAGCGCCACCCGATATATCAAGGACCTCTAGCGTACTATGTGTGCTATTTTTCTAAATCTGGTTCAAGAAGTCTGATTCAAGGCATAGTCCATCAAGCACTTCTTCAGATTAAGGCAATAGTCACTACGTGAGATTCAAGGCTGTAGTCCATCTCATCTATGCATAGTATTTTACTGCCCAGATGCTCTCTCTCTCTATTTCCTTCACTCTTATCTCTGTTTCGGAACTTGACCTTTTGGAGGGGGATTGTTGGTTTTGCTTTTCTCACAAAAGCTCAAGTTCCTCTTCCTTTCTTTAGTCCCACATCGGATGGGGCAAAGCTCTCTTGTGTGCATATATTAGTTTCTCTTCTTTGCTCTATTAAGTTGTTGTGTGGGGAACCCCTTGGGCCACACGCGCGCGCTGCCGCCGCCGTCCGGCCCGGCTCGATTCGGTTCGGCGCGCGAAATGGGTGCGGGTACGCGCCCACATCTGCGTGCACCGAATGCCGATCCGATTTCCTCTTCGGGTTCGGACTGGGACCCTAAAATTCTTTTTGCTCCTCTTCATTCTTTCATTTATTTTTTCTGAACGTTGGAATTAATTTCTGAACGTTACAATTATTTTGAACCGTTACAATTTTCAGTGTCCAGGTTCATTCTTTTAATTCTCCTGTGTAACGGCTGAATTAATCGAAAATTAATTCAGACCGTTACACATCAGTCTTATATATTCGTCTGTGTTTCTTTGTAAACGACTCAGAAATTTTTTTTTACGAAAAACCTCTGTCAACATTCTGTTCAATCTTTATCGTCTCCAAGCTCTGGGCAGAGCTAAGTTCTGGTCCTTCTCTCCAAGTCGTGTGCGGCAACGAGATACCGGTAGTGCGGGAGTTTTACCACTAGGAGCTTCGGGAACGTCTGCACATAGATCCCGAATAAACTCTTAGGGCAGTGCTTCGTGCACGACTTCCCCAGAGGCCGGTAACATCTGTTTAATTTTATTTTTGTATTTTGAAATTTTTCAAATGGAAAACAACAAAAATTCTAACAATTATATGGTCTCAAAGATATTTGTATTCAGTTTTTGAGTATGTAGAAACATTCAACACAATCGTTAACTACAACAAAGCACATAAGGTAACACAAAAATCAAAAATAACACTTAGGACATTTGTGGTACCTGTGATGACTCGAAAGGAATGCAGAGTCAAAAAAGTGTACAGAGCGGAACTTGATGTCTCCTCTCTGTGAACTTTCATCGAACAACTGGTGAGCACTAAGCGACATACAAAGAAGAGCTCAATTAGAAGATCAAAGAGATCGATCAAAACAGAGAATCAAGAATTGATGAGAGGAAAAGCTCAACAAAGAAAAAGAATCAGAAGATCCTACTGCTGTTGTCGACAACGACCGGAGAGAACAAGTCGAACTCACCTCCAGAGAAGAAGAAGAAGATGACCGTACCGGAGCTAGGTGCGATTTGGGGGGTTTGGGGTCGAGATCGCAGGTCTCCAGACCGAATATTTTGGTTTAAGTCCTTATTTTCAGATATAGGTTTGGGGTCGAAATTGCAGGTCTTCAGGGGACCAGGTTGCAGCGGCCCTAACAGTACACATGCAAACGACAAACAAATATGGAGCTTAAATGTATGTGGTTCACAGTTGTATCCCTCCTATGATAAAATTTTTCCAGAAATGACTCCGGGCTACAATTCGGATGGGCTTGGGCTTAGTTCCACCCCTGGAAAGAAAAAAATTATTAGAAAGAAAAAACATAAATATAATAGGTTTTTATAGGTGATGGATTATTAATGTAAAGTACATGACAAAAGGTGATTATAAATAACACGTGGGGGAAAGAAAGGATTAGTATCTTTCGGGTATGGATCTTACATCCGTCCCAACCCATACCCGCGTCTGCATAAAGGGCAGAGATGTAAATATCCAGTATCCAAAACCCTAAGACGTTTTTTTTTTCCCCCTACATAAAGCCTCTTTTCCTCTTTCCTCTCTCTAGTCTAGTCTTCTCCATTGATTGTTTGTTTGTTTGTTTTTTTTTTCTTTTTATACTTTTTAATGTTTTATTGTATTGGTGATTATTTATTATGATTTTTTTTTTGTGATATCGGTGATGAACAAATGAAAAGATGACGAGTCCGATGAGAATCCATTCCATTCAATCATGTGGACAAAATCGAGGCATTTGTCTGAGACTTTCAAAAAATTAAATTTTTGTTTTTACTATTTTTGATACTTATATTGATTTTTGTTATTTCCATTGGTTAATTAATTGATGTTGGGAATAATGATGATCGATGTGTTCCGAGATGTTTCTCTGAGTGAACAGCAATCCTCCTACTCATTCTGAATGCTGCACAGAAACGAACCCTAACATATATATTTTTTATATTTGAATCTGGGAGATATATCTTTATTTTATGATAGGTTGTCATGTCGACTATTTTTCTTTTATCAAAATTTTGTAATTTTGTTTAATATGTTCCAACAATTGGAAAGAAAATAAATTCAAAAGTTCTTATCATTTGAGAAAATTATTTTTGTAATTTTTTTTAACTCTTCTATGGTTTTGTTTAAAAAATTGTTGGACGGTGTGTAGTTTAGATCTTAAAATGTCTTATTAGATAATAATAAAAAAGCCCTCTAATTAGGGGTTAGCATTTTCTGTTCTGAACTTAGAACTGAACTTGTTCGAATAAGATATTTGGTTAGATTTGAAAGAAAATTTCGGGGATGTTAGATTAATTTTGAAAATACAAAAAATTATAATTATGTTTTGGATTTTGGTTTAAAATAAAAAACTGAATATATAAAATTATGTAAATATTCTTGTTTCAATAATTATCTTATGATTATGAATGTGTACATTTTTATGTATATTTCGAAAATAATAATTTTTGAAACCAACTTTTGTAACTTAACAACTAGTCTATATTTGGACTCAAAATTGAAATACAATATTGTATGTATAAAAATTATATTTGTAATATAATTTAACTATAGCTTTAATTTTGGATTAGTTTATTAAATAATAAAAATAGTTTAATTGAAAAAATTGAATCGATTATATTATTTTATATTATGTTTAATTTTAATTTGGATTTTAATGTTGGTTTATTAAGTTTTGAATATTTTGGTTCTGTTAAACTTGAATTAACAGAATAGTCTAATAGTCTAATTAATATATATGGTCTTTTTAAGGAAAGAACAAGTCACCTTTGTTGATATGTACCATTACAAAGATTTGGACATCAATCTAGTTGAAGTGTATATACAAAGACTAGCAGTAGGTAAGTACATGTTTGGAATTTAGTACATCTCATGCAATCTTGACTTTTCCAATCATTAGCCTCGAAGGTGGCCATTCAGACAACTCCCTAGGTCCTTGCCTTGCCCAAAGATTCGTCACCATGTGACGATGTAAGAAAGGGATTTCCGTTTTTTGTTCACCTATCAAAATTATAATATTTATTTAAATTTTAAAAATAGATATTTTTAACGAATATTGTACGACTAAAATGAAGCACAAGAGAGGGTATTTATGAGTTATACAAATGTCAGAATGGAAGGCTAGCACGTCTAAGAAAAGTGTGAAATTTGTTTGAAAGCAAATGCTAGAAAAGCGCTCCAAATATCGAAATAACGGTAAGGTACATCAAGTGATACGAATATTTATACATTAATCTAAAATACTATGTTCTAATTCTAAATGGTTCCAAACTAATCATAATCTCTCTATCTAAGCTAAGTAGACCTAAATTTGGTCGAGGGGGTTTACAGATTCAAACGGCGCAAGTGCAATGACCCGACCCGCTTTGCTCAACGAGAAAACTCGTTTGAGGCAAATGATTCCAGACTTGGACATTCAGGAGTTCAGACTTAGACTTTCAAAGGCTCGCTCAGAGTATCGCTCGACCGAGGCAAATAATCGCTAATATGGGTGGCTACGATAAACTTGTCTTTGCTTAGCCAGCATACTTAAAATATGGATGATACATGCTAGTCGCTAGATAAATCACCTTGCATGTTAATAAAGAATACAACGCACCTAGCTAAGAGAATAATCTCATCTTGTATTGCTTGTGTTAGAACATGGAAATAAAACTTGGCTTATAATTGGACCCTCGCATGCTACCTTAGCTTCGTGCAAGTAGACCCGGCTATGCCTCGAGTAGATCATTATATACTATTCGTAGTGCACTGATTCACTTGTTTAAACTGCTCGCCTTATGGATTATGTCGCTCGATATGTCCCTGTACGGCTTCACTCCTTGCACTACCCCTTAGACCCATGCTAAACGTAAATGCTTATGTTCTAAGGTAGACTATACAATATGTTTTCTTATTCTTATGTTTCCAACATATGCATGCTTGCCTGCTAATTTTATAACTTGTACTCGGTTGCCTCATTTTAATGCTTGTCACTTATATGCATGCCACAAATTATCGTACTTCACTATCTATGATTCACTTAGTTGAGGCAGGAAGGCTATCAAGATAGTCGTTCTGAACCAAGTATAGAACATTAAAAGTATTCGGGACCATAAGGTCACAAAGGCATTTTTTGAACTTGGGGACTGCATCATGGACAATTAAGCAAGATAAATCACAGCATCTCTGAAAATCAATACTCATTCTGTACTGAATCTAACGGCTCGGGGAGTCAATATTGTACCTGATAGACTGAATCTGAATTTGTAGTTGTATTTGTACCTGCGAGAATCTGAAAAACTTGAGGATAAACATGGTCATAGATAACTTGTGCACAAGGTGGGTTTTTGAATCCAGTTCTGCGGACAGTTGTCGGGGCACTGAGGCCGATCCGATCTAGATGAAACCAACTGATAGTCGCCTGTAATCGACGGGATGGGTACAATACTGACTGTATTATATATTGCTTGCACACCATATTAGTCTTGAGACTATACCATTCACTATGGAAGTCATGCCAGTGACCTTCTGTTATATAGATTAAGTTGAATCGATTGTAGCATCCCGCGCGCGAGTCATTGCATTATAGGTGACCGCTCTGTGTAATACATTTGTATCTACTTCTGCATCTGAATACCTGAGACTTCTGAGTATAACACATCTAAGTAATTCTTGTAACTCGTGCACCTGAAACAGAACCTCGCTCATGACACTCGTGTTGGCTTATGCAATTTAACTTGGATTTAATATATATATATTCGTGCTTGGTTAACTTGGTTTTATCATTGGACAGGGGAAGGACGGATGATAAGTTGGTAAGTATCGCCGTGTTACTCATATATCGCAGGGTGCACTGCCACACGAGTTAGGCTTTATATTATGTCGTAGAACTGATCCTAAGGCAAGACTAGAAAGATAACTTAATAGATAGTGCACGGAACCTATATAACAGTTTAGATTTATCGAGCGGGCGAGAAGCCTCCCCACCAGTGCATTCATGTAATGATAACCCACCAGATTGCTTGCAGGGTGCGGGAGAACCTCGTTCGGTACGGAAACCCCTTAATACTTGCTAAGGCATAGAGTTCGCTCTGGAGCCTTGGAGCATTACGTCCGGAGCTTAAGCGCATATACAAGAGATAATGTTTGAACATCACCTATGCATCATTCCATAATTATAGCCACTTGGCACGCTTTCATTATTTCAAGAGAGAGAGGACTTGAGCGACTTATAATCTCGTCCTAGCACCGCTTGTAATACTGATTCAATATCAATAAAGTGCTTATTTTACTTCTATACTTATGTTATTCACTGCTTCCGCTATTGACGAATCTGTAAACTTGCTACCAATTGCTTATTTGTTTCTTATTCTGCTGCATTCGGACTATCTGTGCGACTTTGTGGCTTAAACATTTTACCGCTTGTTCAGATTCATGGTCTTGTACGGGCGCAGCTTGTGCTCGTGCGATATTACGTCCAGATGGGAAAGATCGTCTCGCGGGAGCTCTGGCATGGTGATTCGCGCCTAGTGGTAACGGCCGATTACCTGCGGGAGATCGGGATGTGACATATTGGTATCAGAGCATTAGCTTTACGTCTTTGGACTTCTTATCGATTTTCTCAGTTTCAAAAGCTCGTTGGTAGGTTATGTGGATATACTCTCTCTTATTGACCCGTTGAGATAATCCATACAAAGAGTCTAAATACTTTCAATAGTTGCATGTGATTGATATGATTTCTTGTACTGGATAGTTATGCGATGACCCTTATTCCGACCGTGTTAGACTTTGTTGGAATAGACTCATGCTAGAAATTGTAAGTTATGTGCGAACCCAAATACCTATACGTGATTACCCAGCTAGTTAGTGTGCAAGATAGAATATCGTTCGAACGGTTAGCTATGCATACAGCCTTTCGGCTAAGTTGTGTTGAGTACCGCGCACCAAGACCCTTTTTGGTGCAAGCTAATTGCCAGCGAGTTTAAAATATCGTTCAAGAAAATGATAAGTCATACTTAGAATGGAAACCGATAGAAACCTTATTAGTTTATCGCTAAGGCGGATATAGTGGATCGTGTTTGGATTTTGAGAAATAGCTCGAACGGTATTTCGTATCAGGAAGATACAAATCAAATATGGTTTACTTGGATGACTATAAATAGAATATATACGAGACTAAAATTTATCAGACGATGCTTAGGTATCGTGTAGGAATTCTAAGAAACGACTTGGTGAATATGCTAAGCGAGTGATGCGAATACGATTGAGGATTGAATTGGGTGACTCAATTCCTGAGTGGTATATGGATCATTTTGGAAATGTTTAAGCAAATTCATAGGTATCATGTGATAGTTGGTTTGAACGATTGAGTAATGTCTTGAACAAGTGATAAGGCTTATATCTAATAGGGATTCAAGATAATAAAATCGATATCTTGGTCATGGAAACTTGGTGGAAACTTTATGTATCATGCGAGCAATTTTAAATTGAATCAAATGGATTGAAACTTGAGTATAATATCGCTTGATTGAAGTTAACCTGAGAAGGAATATTGTGGTTCGATGAAAGAGGTAAGCGATAACGGATTTGATCTAGAGTTTGGAAGAACGATATTGAATCTAATTCGAAAGATAACCCTCGAAATCAGTCCTGGTCGAGAACGATTATCCTGCAGGAGCGCCGGCGTGGTGATTTCACGTCCGGTATGGATGATCGAACTCACGGGAACTTGCTCGATGATTATTCCAAACGAACTCGATAAAATAGAATGTATCAAAAATGGATAGATTTTGGCTTGAATATTGGAACTTAGTTATTTGAGGAATGCTAGAAGTAAGACTATGGATTTATCAAACGGTAACACTGAAGTTGGATGATTGGCTAGACAAATTATGATCACGGCATGAACGAACATGACTTGGTGGATAAATATATATATATAACTTGGATGGAGCGAAGTATAATGATAAGGAGTCTCGATCGTTTCAAAGATAACCATAATATTCGACGTTCTTGTCTTGTACGACCGTAACTCTATGGTCATACATCATGTCCGGATTATGACGATTATCCAGTGGGAGCATTGGCGTAGTGCTCTACGTCCAACGAGGATAATCAAACTTACGGGAGACCAAAACGTTACAATTGAAGGATCGTCTTGACTTGTGGTTCGACACAATAAGACGAGTTTGGGAATGCAAGTAAATCAGAAGTGTTTCAAGGATAAGTTAGTCTAGAACCTGGAGTAAATCACGCTTGATAGTTTCGTGAACGGATGCATAAATCTGGTTAGAAGACTTAGAGCTTATGATTGAGATCGGTGATTGGAATTTAATCATGGCTTTGTGGTCTAAACTTAGAATGGATACATGGGTTCTATCAAAAATGCTTGAGGAGATAGACTATGTGAATAGGCTTGTCATGCGACTTGGATATACCATAGATTTGACTGAATGACTCAGACCCCGTACAAATGAACATGTTAATGTGAGTAGGATGATTTATGTTTGATATTTAAAAATCTGAGTAAAACGAGCTTGGGTAGAATATCACGTGCAAAAGAACAATGGTTTAACCTTAGGAATTGGGATGAGCATCGTACGATAAATTTGCACGATGAATAGTGTGCTTGAACTTGTACCTATGACCTTGTGAGCTGACCTAGTAATTAGGCAGACAACCTTGTGCCGAGTAAAAGAACTTGTCTGACCGACTTTAGAGTATTGCCTGAGCAAGCCATAGAACGGGGACTGCATGACTTAGAGTTAGACTTAGAACGGTAAGTTTGTAATATATTTGACACAAATGGACATGAACACTAGTCAGTTGATCGGATAGATCGTGCTTAACAGTAGTGCAATGCTTGAGTTGAGTGGGATTGGAATGACTTAGATTTTATTGACCCTGTTGGAGATATCATCGTGATTTGTAAGACGATAACCCTTGAGATTTTTGCAAGTAGCTTTTCCGTCTTCACTATCATTAAGTTTGGTTGAATACATATATTTGAGGGATGCCTTGAACGTGTGCACGATCCAAGACTCAATGATATGTTGAACTCAAACGGAAAGACTTCGCTATCGCTAAGTTGGTTGATATGCATATGTTTGAAGGATGCTTTCAATATGTGAACGATCCAGACTCGCGATATATTGATTTTAAATGCTAGTGCAAGTGAATATGTTAGATTCGCATGGACGAGTATAATGATTTTGATAAGTTTGCCTCAGTCCTAGATCATCATTCAAGATGGATCATACCGTACCCTGCATTAAGCGATATATGTTCCACGCTAAGGCGCAATAGAGACCAAGTCATAGCTTGGATTGAATGATAGAGTCATTCAATAAGACAGACTCAACATACATGAGACACGGTATAAGGAACGAGTAGGAAATTATGTTCAAACGGATCTAGTTGTATCGATTGCTATGCTTGAGATAGATTCGATAATTTATGATAGAACGGTTTGTGCTCAGGAAGTCTCGAGGACGAGACTTTTTTTGAGTGGTGTATAATGTAACGACCCGTTTCGCTCAAGCGGATAGCTGATTCAAATGGCACAAGTGCAACGACCCGACTCGGTTTGCTCAGCGAGAAGACTTATTTGAGGCAAATGATTCCAAACTTGGCCCTTCAGGAGTTCAGACTTAGACTTTCAAAGGCTCGCTCGGAGTATCGCTCGACTGAGGTGAATCATCACTAATATGGGTGGCTATGATAAACTTGTCTTTGCTTAGCCATCATACTTAAAATATGGATGATACATGTTAGTCGCTAGGTGAATCACCCTTGCATGCTAATAAAGAATACAACGCACCTAGCTAAGGAAATAATCCCATCTTGTATTGCTTGTGTTAGAACATAAAAATAAAACTTGGCTTATAATTGGACCCTCGCATGCTACCTTAGCTTCGTGCAAGTAGAACCTTAGCTTTGTGTAATTAGACCCCGCTATGCCTCGAGTAGATCATTATATACTATTCGTAGTGCAATACTTTACTTGTTTACACTGCTCACTTTATGGATTATGTCGCTCGATATGTCCCTGTATGGCTTTACTCCTTGCACTACCCTTAGACCTGTGCTAAACGTAATGCTTATGTTCTAAGGTAGACTATACAATATTTTTTTTTATGATTATGTTTCCAACAAATGCATGCTTGCCTGCTTACATTGTAACTTGTACTCGGTTGCCTCGTTTTAATGCTTGTCACTTATATGCATGCCACAAATCATCGTATTTCACTATCTATGATTCGCTTAGTTGAGGCAGGAAGGCTATCAAGATAGTCGTTCTGATCCAAGTATAGAATATTGAAAGTATTTGGGACCGTAAGATCACCAAGGCATTTCACGAACTAGGGGACTGCATCATAGACAGTTAAGAAAGATAACATCTCAACATCTCTGTAAATCAATACTCATTCTGTACTGAATCTGACGGCTCGGAGAGTCGATACTGTACCTGATAGAATCCTGACTGAATCTGAATCTGTAACTGTATTTGTACCTACGAGAATCTGAAAAACTTGAGGATACGCATGGTCACGGACAACTTGTGCACAAGATGGATTTTTGAATCCAGTTCCGGGGACGGTCGCCGGGGCACTGGGGCCAATCTGATCTAGACGTAACCAACTGGTAGTCGTCTATTATCGGTGAAAAGGGTGCAATGCCAACCATATTATATATTACTTGCACACAATCTTCGTCTTGAGACTACACCGTCTACTATGGAAGTCATGCTAGTGACCTTCTGTCATATAGATTAAGTTGACTCGATTGCGGCAACCCGTGCGCGAGTCATTACATTATAGGCGACCGCTCTATGTAACACATCCGTATCTACTTCTGCATCTGAATACTTGAGACTTCTGAGTATAACACATCTAAGTAATTCTTGTAACTCGTGCACCTGAAACAGAAACTCGCTCATGATACTCATGCTGGTTTATGTAATTTGACTTGGATTTCATAAATATATATTCGTGCTTGGTTTAACTTGGTTTTATCATTGGATATGGAAGGACAGATGGTAAGTTGGTAAGTATCGCCGTATTACTCATATATTGCACGACGTACTACAATACAAGTTAGGCTTTACATTATGCCATAAAACTGATCCTAAGACAAGACTAGAAAGATAACTTAATAGATGATGCATGGAACCTATATAACGTGTTTGGATTTTTCGAGCGGGCGAGAAGCCTCCCTACCAGTGCATTCATGTACTGATAACCTACCAAATTGCTTGCAAGGTGCGGGAGAACCTCGTTCGGTGCGAAAACTCCTTCGTCCGTGCTAAGGCATTGAGTTCGCTCTGGAGCCTTGGAGCGTTGTGTCCGGAGCTGAAGCGCATATTGTCACGCCCCAATCCCAAAATATCGAGGGACTAGACACATGGCAATGACCAGCAGCACACACCGATGAGCAAACCCAATTTAATGGACCCATCATGGTGTACTTAAGCTGTAAAACAACAATAAGGGCTATGGTATTAATCTCATCCATAGAAATAAATACAATCAATATTAGATTCATCAAGATGAAATAATATGCAACAAGTCTCAATAAATATCTCGGAAAACAACCTGATAATGAGTTTGATACATCAATTCAATAAACAGGAAACAACAAAAATAACTGAGTATAGAATAAGCCGATACTCAGGAGAAATCATCGGCGATCACCTCGTCCTCGGGTTCTGGTACTGCTCCAATGTGTGCTCATGTCCCATACACCTTGGGGTAGATCTCCTCTGCTAAACCTGGGGACATAATCCGGATCCAGGTCCTCAGGGGACATAGCAAGGTACAAGAATAACTCAAGCTAAAATAAATGAGTATATAAATGAATCAATAGGGCATACAAAGTAACCAGCTATGTGATATGCAAGTGAGAGCATTAATCATACTCAGGCTGAAACTACTAAAGGCACTGGGAACCCATAGTAGCATTATTATCTTTAAGGGCCAGTACGTGTGCCAAAGCTCTGTGTCAGAGTCTAAGGCACTCCCAGTAATTTATTATATATATATTCAGCCTTTAGTATGGTAAGACGCTCCCCACCCAATGTAATCACACGTCTCACGTCCACGAGGTCTCATGTCCATGACACACAAGATCAAGCTAATGTAGTAAGTCATAATGATAGCTACGCATATATAATATCTTTGCCATAAATCCTGTAACCTATACAGAATCACCAAGAATATCTCAGGAAGATTCTGTCTCATGAACAGTGTTAGGTGTCCTATGGTATGACGTACTTTATAAGCACGAAATGTATAGGGCCGCGATATCAATCTCTAGGTGACGTTACATAACTCCACGTACGGTGTTGACACCCGAATATTATTCGGACGTTAAGTAATGTCACACGGTCCTAGGTTTAACAGATACATCATATAAATAAATTAAGGAAATAATATAAAACAACTACTACAAAATTGGTAAGGTACACTTGCCTGGGGTTTGGTTTCCAACTGCTGCTCCGATATCCGAGGGATCTTCAAGTACTCCTCCGATTGCTGAAATAAACACTACCATCATGTTCAGAAGATATGAAATAGCTAGAATTGCCTGTCCATAAGTCCAATTTGGACACAAGGGCAAAATTGACAGTTTCTGGTCAAAGCGGGGTCCACATGTGGCCCGCTTCGCGCCAAAAAATGTGCCAGAGGTAACGTTCTCCAAATTCGTCAAACTTAATGTCTAAAAGTCCAGAACGACGATATGAACCCAACGGTGTGTCCAGAACTGGATTCCGATGAGCCGATCACAAAATTGCCTGTCTAGTGGAGCCGTGAGGCCCACGATACGGAATTTTGTCAACATTCTCAGAATCAAACCAAATTTGGGTCACAGGACCAGCGTATCGCTATGAGTTCGATGACACAAGTTTTGTTTCGAAATGACAAGCGTATACGAAGTTACAACGAGTTTCAGAACAGGGCCGATATGGGTGTTGTCGACGGATACGCGTTGATTTCGGTGTGCACGCACATCCAAATCAACTTCTGCAAAATTTCATACGTCCGTATTGACGGTGCGCACCTTTCGGTGTAATTCGCACACGACCAAGTCGCCTCGTTTAGCGGAACGCACCCAGTTCCGGAAAAATTAGGGTTTTAAATAACCAAGTTTTTGGACATTTTTACCCTCGAATAAAATACAATCTACAACGCGATAAATTAAACTAAATATAGGGTTTAAAACTCGGTTATATGGTCTAAATAACTCTTCAGGTGATTTTTGAAAATATTAACCAGGTTGGGATTAAATCGACCTTGAACTTGTGAGTTCGGACCAAATTCTGAATTTTCAAAAATTGGAAATATTTTTTTGATTTTATGTTGCGATTTGCGACCAACATAGGACGCGATATCCCAAACTGTTGCACGAGTTTCGAGAGGGTCATGAGGTCTACGCGCAGGATTTGACAGAACAAAAAATAGATCAATGTATAGGGAGTTACGCAAGACAGAAGAGGGATACCTCGCTGACTCGCGGCGGTGCTCGGTCGTCGTAGCGGGGTTGCTGCTGGCGGCGACGGTCGCTGCTAGTTGTTGGTGCTGGCGGCGGCGGAGTTTGCAGGAGGGGCTCAGGCGGAGGTGGCTTTGGGATCACGGCGGAGGCCTTCGCCGGAGTACGGTGGTGAAGGTGGCGGTGAAGAAGTGGTGGCAGCGGGGGTTTTATAGGTGGGTGGCCGGCGGCTGTGGGAGTCGGAGCGACGGGGGAAGGCCAGTAGTCGGGGCGGCCGCAGGTGTCACGACCCGCACCCGAAATTGGGGCATGAGTACGTGGGTACGTCCAGCCTACGCCGCAGCATCGATGGTAGAACGCTGTCTAGGTCATAATACTATCTAAACAATCTCACACGAGCATCCAACTCCATAAGGAGACACGGATAATCACAATATAATATGAACAACATACTCAATCACATAACTACAGCACAATAAGATCTCGAAGAAAAAGTAAGATGCAACACAAGTCTAAATAGAAA
The DNA here is from genome assembly GCA_036927795.1 of Iris macrosiphon. Lineage (NCBI taxonomy): Eukaryota > Viridiplantae > Streptophyta > Magnoliopsida > Asparagales > Iridaceae > Iris > Iris macrosiphon. The sequence goes on from JAYESA010000002.1 coordinate 171,056,908, forward strand.
TAATCTAACTCAACAATAATATCCAAATCTTAATAAAGTATGCCGGAGACAAATCCGGTACCAAACAATCTGCTAAAAGAACTAACTAGATAACTAGTGTTCCCGGCTAAACCTCCCGGAATCATAACTGAACTACCAAGTCCAATTCTACAGCTACTCACCATGTGGTCCATAAAATGTCGGACAACAGTCCTCTAAGGCATAGTCTGGAAAAATATTTCCAGTCAGGAAGGAGCAAAGTACATCTCAAATAACAGTTCCATTTAATTGATAAGGACTATAAAACAATAAACAGATGATGTTATATACTGAGAGAAGACAATGAATAAATGCAATGGCAAAATAAAGAGACATGCAATATAAAGAGACAGGCAATATGATACAGTCAGTGCATATATGAAATGAAGAGAACGAGGTACAATATCATATACGGGTGATGTAGTATATGATCTAAAATAGAGAACTGTAACTATTCTAAGTATTTGAAATATCAGTCTATCATGTGATCAGCTTGGGACAAGATCAGGCTTGTTACATATGATTAGCTATGATTCATGTAAGGTCAGGCTAACCATTTGGTTAGCTATGATGCAAGTAGTGGTCAGGCTAATCATATATAACAGGCTATGAGGCATGTAATGGTCTGGCCGCACCCGACGTGAGGTGTGGGATGAGCTATGATGCATGTAGAGTTGGGTATGATCACATAATCTACTAATATTTCCCCCACCCCCAACTAGTACAGTGGATCCAATCACGACACGTCATGATACACGAACAATATCTAATATATCATGTACAAGGTCTAAATATTAATGTCGTGTACAATATAAATACGATAATCAATGTAACATCTCATGACTGCAGATCCAATCTATATACTAGTCCGTGTAGCACAGTGTCAAGAATCAGATGTAATATTTCTAGATACTGGAATTATAGATATTATCAAATAATTAGAAATTATCAGAGAATGTACTCGCCTTGGGTCCTTAGATGGTAATACCAATGTCCTGTCCCAGAGTATCGTCTGGATGATCCAACAGTCCTATAGACATATCATAAAATATAATATTTGCATCAGACGTTACACTAACACAATCACGAATACATTGAACTCAGGGGCTACGCTAGGTATTACGCTGGTCAACTAGGGTTAAGTGCACGTCTAATTGCGCGGGTGTCGCGTCTGTAATTGCTGTGAATTCAGATAGTCGGTGATACGGGTCTCGCCAATACGTGAGTGTACATATGGCAGCCTTCTAATAATTAGCAGGGTTACATGTCTATGTAAATACGGGTATCCGTAATTACACTCGGGTCGCCTAATACATTTATAATTACACATATTTATCTTAACTATCATATACATTAGGGAGTTACGCAAGACAGAAGAGGGATACCTCTCTGACTCGCGGCGGTGCTCGGTCGTCGTGGTGGGGTTGCTGGTGGCGGCGGCGGCGGCTGCTAGTAGCTGGTGCTGGCGGCGGCGGAGTTCGCCGGAGGGGCTCGGGCGGAGGTGGCGTTGGGATCACGGCGGAGTCCTTCGCCGGAGGACGGTGGTGAAGGTGGCGGTGAAGAATTGGTGGCAGCGGGGGTTTTATAGGTGGGTGGCCGGCGGTTGTTGGAGTCGGAGCGGCGGGGGAAGGCGAGTAGTCGGGGCGGCCGCGGGGGAACGGCCGCGGGGAAGGCGGACGGTGCAGTGACCGGTGAGGGAAGTCGAACGGGCGGCGGGGACGCAGGGAAGGGGAGCTGTCGGGGGTTTAGGGTTCGCTACTGTAGCAGTCGGGTCGGGTCGGGTTAGCGGGTTCGGGTATGGATCTGACCCGACCCATTAAGGCTTGGGTTTAGTCAGGGTACGGTTTGGTTTATTTGAACCGGTTTGGGTTGGTTCAAAATGGGTTTAACCCGGTTCATTTTGGTTTATTTAAAAACTTTGTTTTTAGGTCTTTAAAAATAGTTTTTTGGTGCAATAAATTCCAAAAAAATTACACTATATCTAATTATTTATTTTACACCAAAAAATATTATTTTCAAAAATATTTAATAAAATCACAAAAATTATTTAATACCAAAAATATTTATTTTAATTAGTTAAAAAATCACAGAAAATTCTTGAAAATTTATTTTTAATTTTGAAAAATTCTGGGTGTTTAGAATCTAACCTCCTTAAAAGAATTGCGTCCTCGCAATTAAAAAAATATAGCTGGTCAGAAGAGATGACACGTTGCAAGAAATATTCGAAGTACGACACAATCAAAGAATCATGACCAAAGAGAAATTGAAGGATGAGGGTTAAGCAAAACACATAGGGAAGGAATAAAGTATTTTCCTAGACAATGAAAGTTAGGTAATTCAAGAGTAAAGAAATCTGGTTAGAGCAAAGAAAACTATAGCTTAAGAAAACTAGGTTATCAATTATTAAGTTCAAAATTACTAGGTTTGAGGCTTAAGAAAATGAATTAACAGGCACCTGCTAAGGCAATACTAGGAATAGATAGTTATGAATAACTTAAATCTTACGTGCATTCGCTAATCCATGAGTATGTGCGTCCTCTAGTGTCATCGTAAAAGCTTATCCGCGTCCTTGTGGAGGTGCCATATGCTGTTGATGGGATTCCTGGAAGAGTGTTGCTCGTGGTGCCAAGGGTGGCCTCGGTTGATATCCTCCTAGTACTGGTAGAGCTCGTAGGTTTTCCATTGGTGCTCCTTCTCGAGGCTCAGGGCAATCCCTTACCGCATGCTGTCTGGATCCGCAAGCTAAACATAATCCTAATTTAAGTCTACACTGCCTCTCAATATGGCCTATCTTGCCACAGTAGTGACAAGTAGGAAGGGTTAGGGATTATGATGCAGCTCTCTGTGGTGCTTGGTGCAAGTGAGGTTTCTTTGCAGATTCTCCATGCGGTGCTGTCACGCCCCAGTCCCAAAATATCGAGGGACCAGACACGTGACAATGGCCAGCAGCACACACCGATGGATAAACCCAATTTAATGGATCCATCGGGGCATACTTAAGCTGTAATACAACAATAAGGGTCTAGATATACTAATCTCATCCACAGAAATAAATACAACAATATCAGAATCATAAAGCAAGATCAATCTCAATAAAATATAAACTCGGAAAATAACCCGGTAATGTGTCTGATACATCTGTCAAGATACAAGAATAAAGATAACTACAGCTAATACTGAGTATGGAACAGTATATACTCAGAAGATAACCTCGGTGATTACTCGTCTACTGAATCTGGTACTGCTCCAGTAAATGCTCCTGTTCCTGCTTCTGCTCCTGCTAATGCTCTTGTACTGTATAACTCTGGGTGGATCTCCTCGGCTAATCCTGGGGACATAATCCAGATCCAGGTCCTCAGGGGACATATCAAGGTACAAAATAACTCAAGCCAAAATAATGCAGTGCAGAGAATAAATAAATAGGGTAAATATGTAACCATCTATGTGAAATATAAGTGAGAGCATCACCAGTACTCAGGCTGAGACTACTACAAGCTCTGTATCGGGGAGCCGGTAGCAGTGATATCATGTAGTTGTCTAGCTCAGAGAGACTGAGACGCCGGCACAATATAGTCAACCTGTAGCCTGTGTGACTCTCCAGCAATAAATGAAACAATAGGGAAACACTAAATAACCAGCTAAGTGATATGCAAGATGAGAGCAGCACTAGAACTCATGCTGAGACCACTACAAGCTCTGTGTCGGGGAGCCGGTAGCAGTGATATCATGTGGTCGTCTACCTCGGTGAGAGACTGAGACGCTGGCACAATATAGTCAACATGTAGCCTGTGTGTCTCTCCCCACCCAATGTAATCATACGTCTTATGTCCACGAGGCCCCATGTCCATGTCACGTAAGATCATATCTAATGCAGCACGTCATATAATGTCTATGAATATAATGTCTATGTCATGAAACCTGTATCCTATACAGAATTACCATGAATATCTCAGAAAGATTCTGTCTCATAAATAGTGTCAAGTGTCCTGGGTTATGATGTACTTGATAGGACAAGTACGATAAATATAGGGTCTCGGTATCCATATCTAGATGACAATACACAACGCCGCGTACGGTGTTGGCACCCGACTATTAATCGGACGCTAAGTAAGTCACACAGTCTTAGATCAAGCATGTACAACAATATATATATATATATATATATATATATAAGCCAAGAAAATAAGTAACAAGGACTGCAAGTTTTGGCAAGGTACACTTGCCTCGGGTTCTGGCTCCAACTGTAGCTCTGGTATCAGCGGGTTCTGCAGGGACTCCTCCGGTTGCTGAAATAAACATCACCATTAGATTCAGAAAATATCAAATAGCTAGAAACTTGGGTCACAGGACCAGCGTATTACTACGAGTCCGATGACGCAAATTTCGTTTCGATCCGACGTGTGTACACAAAGTTACGACATGTTCCAGAACAGGCGGATACGGGGCATTGTCGGCGGATACGTGTTGATTTCGGTGTGCACGCACATCCAAATCAACTTCTGTGAAATCCCGCATTGTCGTATCAACGGCGCACACGTTTCGGTGAAGACCGCACGCGACCAAGTCGTCCCATTTGGCGGAGCGCACTCAGTTCTAGGGTAAAATAGGGCGTTGGTTTTCCTGTTTTTGGATCGCGGTTCGCGATCACCACAGGACGTGACGCACCGAGCGGGTTGCACGGGCATCGAGGGGGTCACACAGTCTACGCGTCACAACTGACGGAACGGAAAACGGGACAACGAGGAGAGAGGAAACGCTACTTGAACAGGGCTCCGTGAAGACTAATTTCTCGTGTCCGTGGGTCGTCTTGACACACCGACACAGGGCTGTGCCGTGTCCGAGATGTGTCCGGTCTAGGGTTTGATGTGGGAGATGGCCGGAGCTTCGCCGTGGCTGGTGGCTGTGCGGGCGGCTGCTCGCCGGGGTTGGGTCGGCCGGAGTCGGGGCTGCACGGCGGAGCTGCTGCTGCGGAGGGGTTGCCGAGGTCGGGGGCTGCTGGAGGGGGTGTCGTCGAGGCTGCCGGTTGTTGGTGGTGGTGCCCTAGGCGGGGCCGGAGGAGAGAGAAGGACGACGGGGTGGCTAGGGTTCCGTCGAGCGGGGACTGGAGGGTGGTGGTGAGACGGTGAGGCGAGGGCGGCGGAGGATCGTGATCGAGGGTTGGGGTGAGGGCGGAGGATCGAGGCGGAGTGGAGATGCAGCGGGAAGGAGACGGGTCTGCTCCGGGGACGATGGCGGAGGGAGAAGAGGCGGCGGAGATGGGCTAGGGTTCCGGGTCGAGTTTAGATCCGACCCGACCCGCTAAGGTTGGGTTCGGTTCAGTTGAACCGGGTCTGGGTTGGTTTGGGTTAGTTTGGTTCAATTGAACCGGGTTCAGTCAGGGTTTAATTAGGTTTAATTCTACATTGGTTTTTAGGGCTTTAAAAATATTTTCGGAGTCCAATAAATTCACAGAAAATTACCCTATGTCCGGTTTTCCATTTTACACCATAAAATATTATTTTCATAATATTTTAATATTAATTAACTTTATTTACAAAATTATTTTAATTCAAAATACGTAGGTTTTAATTACAGAAAAATCCCAAAAAATTACAAAAAATTGTGAAAAATCCAAATTAAAATTTTTTGAAAAATCAGGGGGCTTACAATCTACCCTCCTTAAGAGAATTGCGTCCTCGCAATCAAAGAATAACGGTCAACAAAGATGACACGGTTGCAAACATTGTTCGAAGCACAGCACGATCAAGGGGAATCAAGGTTGAGGGTGTAAGAATAATACAAAGGAAAAATTATTTCCCTAAGCATTAAAAGTTATGCAATTTTTCCGAATAAAGAAAATCTAGAAATCTACAGTTCATTACTTATAAAACATATTAGGTTATCAATTATAAAAACATTCTAGGTTATTAGCAAGTTCAACATTACTAGGTTAAGGCTAAGGTCACGAACCAACAGGCACGAGCTAAAACAATACTAGAAACGAATAACTACGAATCACTTACGCGTATTAGCTACTCTATGAGTCTGTGCGTTCTCCAAGGTTATCGCCAGGGCTTGTCCGTGTCCTTGCAGTCGATTCCTCTGCTACTGCTGGGCCTGCTGGAAGAGTGCTGCTTGTGGTATCAAAGGTGGCCTCGGCTGATACCCTCCTGGAGGTGGTGGTATGACTCCTTCAACTTTCGTTTGTGGTGCTCCAAATGCTGGATAGGTTGGCCTCGATACTGGTAATGCTTGTCGGTTCACCATTGGTGCTCTTTCTCGACGCTCAGGGCATTCCCTCAATGAATGCTGACTGGACCGCAAGCTAAACATACTTTCCTTTTTCGTCTGCACTCGTCCTCAATATGGCCTCGCTTGCGACAATATTGACAGATAGGTAGTGCCTGTGGAGATGCTCCTGGTGGCTGGTGCATGTGAGGTCTCTTTGTAGCTTCTTCCTGTGGTGCTCCGGCTGGTGCTGGTGTGGATGATCGCTTCAGACTGGTCTCTCTCCTGATGACGCGCTCCATGCGTCGGGCTGCAGTAAGGACGTCCGGGTAAGATATAGGTACAACGGATCCAATTAGTTTCTGTAGCTTAATGTTTAGTCCGTCGAAGAACTTCTCAACCTTCTCTTCTTCTGTCGGAATCAAGGTTGGAGCGAAGCGACTTAGACGAATGAATTCCGCGTTGTACTCTTCTACTATCATACTGTCTTGAGTGAGGCGATTAAACTTGTCCCGAAGTTCTGATCGAGTGATAGCTGGAATGTACATCTCCTGGAAGAGTCTAGAGAACTCTTTCCAAGTGACTCGGTTTGGTCCGAGCCGTATCTCCTCGAATAGCCACCAGTGATGTGCATTGTTCGTCAACTGCATTCTGACGGCAGTCATCCAACTTTCTCTTGGAAGCTTGGCTCCTTCTAATTGATGTTGTATGTTGGTAAGCCACTCATGAACTTCTGTGGGCTCCTCTTTGCCTGAGAAGGTACGGGGCTTCAGCTGGCGGAAATCGGTGATAGAGCCCGTCGTTGGACGTCGTGCTGGTAGATTCGCCTGCTCTAGTGCGGTTACTAGGCTGCGACTCAAAGCCTCTTGTTGAGCTTGCATTATTGCATAGATCATTTGAAACATCTGCTGTTCGTCCATGGCCTGCCTTTGTGGAATTACGGGCATTTGTGGAGTAAATTGTGTCGATGGTGGAATATCATCTTGCTGGATTTTCGAGGTATGCTGATTCACTTGACTACGTTGTTGAGCGGATTGACCTTCTTCTACTGGTGTTACTTCTTTTTCATTGGTTACCAAAGCATCCCGTGGTGATCTTGCAGGAATCTTATTATTTATTCGTGAATCCATAACTCTGCAACCAAAATAAACAATAAGAGGAGCTCAGGAATCAAGGCATGATGCAAGTCAAGAAATTAATTCGAATTCGATATAGATATCAAGAACGTTTCAATCAAGTGGATAAGATCCTAAAAACTTATCATATTCTTATTGCAGGCTTGCTCGATCCCTAAGTTGAAACCGAAGTAATTTAGTCGTAGACCTGCATGGGCCACCACAAAAACTATGTCATGCCCTAGTCCCAAAATATCGAGGGACCAGACACGTGACAATGGCCAGCAGCACACACCGATGGACAAATCTAATTTAATGAATCCATCGGGGTGTACTTAAGATGTAATACAACAATAAGGGTCTAGATATACTAATCTCATCCACAGAAATGAATACAACAATATCAGAATCATAAAGCAAGATCAATCTCAATAAAATATAAACTCGGGAAATAACCCGGTAATGTGTCTGATACATCTGTCAAGATACAAGAATAAAGATAACTACAGCCAATATTGAGTAGGGAACATTATATACTCAGAAGATAACCTCGGTGATCACTCGTCTACTGAATCTGGTACTGCTCTAGTAAATGATCCTGTTCCTGCTTCTGCTCCTGCTAATGCTCTTGTACTGTATAACTCTGGGTGGATCTCCTCGGCTAATCCTGGGGACATAATCCGGATCCAAGTCCTCAGGGGACATAGCAAGGTACAAAATAACTCAAGCCAAAATAATGCAGTGCAGAGAATAAATGAATAAATAGGGTAAATATGTAACCATCTATGTGAAATGCAAGTGAGAGCATCACCAGTACTCAGGCTGAGACTACTACAAGCTCTGTGTCGGGGAGCCGATAGTAGTAATATCATGTAGTTGTCTAGCTCAGAGAGAGACTGAGACGCTGTCATGCCCCAGTCCCAAAATACCGAGGGACCAGATACGTGGCAATGGCCAGCAGTACGCACCGATGGACAATCCAATTAAATGGATCCATCAGGGCATACTTAAGCTGTAAAATCAAGTCTACGACAATCATGGCACAACTAATCTCATCCACACAAGATATAAAATGTGATTTACAGAATAAATAAGGAATAAAAATCATCAGCTAGTCTCAACAAAGTACTTCGGGGAACAACCCGATAAATATCTAGTACAATGGTTCAACAGACCAGAATATAAAAGACCGAAATAAATAAGTAAATACTGAGCATGAAACATGGATGCTCAGGAAAAGTCTTCGGCCAACACCTCGTCCTCGGATGGCGGTACAGCTCCTGGATCAGCTCCTGCTGCGGTCCCGTATACCTCAGGATAGATCTCGTCGGTAAAACCTGGAAACATAATCCGGATCCAGGTCCAGGTCCTCAGGGGCATAGCAAGGTACAAGAAAGCTCATGCCAAAATAAATGCAGTACATCAGATAATAATATAAATAGGGTAAGTATGTAAACATCTGTGTGAAATGCAAGAGAGAATATCAATAATACTCAGGTTGAAACAATTACAAGCTCTGTGTCGGGGAGCCGGTAGCAGTGATATCATGAGGTGGTCTAGCTCAGCGGGAGACTGAGTAGCCGGCATAACATAATCAACCTGTAGCCTGTGGGTCTCTCCAGCAATAAATGGAACAATAAGGGAATACTAAATAACCAGCTAAGTGATATGCAAGATGAGAGCAGCACTAGAACTCAGGCTGAAGCCACTACAAGCTCTGTGTCAGGGAGCCGGTATCAGCAGTAATAATGAGTAATGGGCCAAGCTCGGGCTTCAGAGTCTTGTGCCTCACAATAGTAGGGGTGTATATATGATCAGCCTGTAGTCTGTGTGTCATTCCCCACCCAATGTAACCACGCATATCATGACCATAACGTCTCATGTCCATGTCAGCGGGGTCATAACTAATGCAACAAGTCATAATGTATCTAAGAATATAGTATCTCTGTCAAGTCCTGTATCCTATACAGAATCACCACGAAAATCTTGGGAAGATCCTGTCTCATGAACAGTGTCAAGTGTCCTGGGTCATAGTGTACTTGGTAAGACAAGTACGAGAAGATAAAGTGTCACGAGTATCCATCTCTAGATGACAATACACAACACCGCGTACGATATTGGCACCCGACTGATAATCGGACGCTAAGTACGCCAAACGGTCCTAGGTTAAGCATGCACAGCAATATAAGAAAGCAAGAAAAATATACACAATACTGCAGAGTTGGCAAGGTACACTTGCCTGATGTTTGAATATCCACAATCGTCCCGGTATCAGTAGATCCTGTGGGTACTCCTCCAAAAGCTGTAATAAACATCACCAATAGTCTCAGAAGATATCAAACTGCTAGAATTGCCTGTCCTTACGTCCAATTTGGACACAAGGGCAAAAAGGTCATTTTCGGGCCAAAGCGGGGTCCACAGGTGAGCCACTTTGCACCGAAAAGCGGGTCAGGGTCAAAGATCTCCAAATTCCTCAAACTCAGTGTCTATAAGTCAGGAACGATGATACGAACCCAACGGAACTTCCGGAATTGGATTCCGATGAGCCGATCACAAAATCGCCCGTCAAGTGGAGCTTGTGGGGCCCACGATACGCAATTTTGTTAACGTTCTCAGAATCGTACCAAACTTGGGTCATAGGACCAGCGTATTGCTACGAGTCCGATGGCGCAAGTTTGGTCTCGATCCGACGTGTGTACATAAAGTTACAGCGTGTTCCAAAAAGGACGGATACGGGACGTTGTCCGCGGATACGCGTTGATTCCAGTGTGCTCGCACATCCGAATCCGCTTCTGCAAAATCCCGCACATCCGTATCAACGACGCGCACGTATCTGTGAAGACCGCACGCGACCAAGTCGTCCCGTTTGGTGGGACGCACTCAGTTCCGGGGTGAAACAGGGCATTGTTTTTCCTATTTTTGGATCGCGGGGTGCGATCACCACAGGACGCGATGTACCGAGCGGGTTGCACGGGCACCGAGAGGGTTATACAGTCTACACGTAGCAACTGACAGAATCAAAAACGGAGTTGCGAGGTGAGAGAAATCGGTACCTGAACAGGGCCCCGTGAATCTATTTTTCACCTGTCCGAGAGTCACTTTGTGTCCTGGTCGAGGATTCCCGTGTCCTCGTGTCCTTATGAGTCCGAGCTAGGGTTCGGATCAGGGGACAACGGAGTTCCGCCGAAGGGGTCGGGCTCGGGTATCGACGACCTGGCGGCGGCTGGGTCTAGGGGCTGTCGTCGGTTCGGGGAAGGCCGCCTCGGTCTGTCGATTGTTGGGTCGACTCGGGGATGCGGCGGAGCGGTGAAGTCGGCTAGGCTGATCGACGGCGAGGGGGACTCTGGAGGCGGCTTGAAGCGAGGAGCCAAGGGCGGACGCGGGCGGTGCTCGCGGGGAAGGGTCGAGGGTTCTGGATCTGTCGGCGGGGATGGGTGATGTGCAGCGGCGGCGGGGTGTTGAGGGGGAAGTCGGGGTCAACTCGGTGGCCGTGTGTGCGGGAGGAGGGAGTAGTCGAGAGCGGTGGTCTAGGGTTCCGGCAGCGACGAGTTGGGGTCGGGTGACGACGCGGTGGAGTCGACGGCTGGGCTCGGTTCACGAGGTTTTATAGCTACAGTAACAATGGTGGTTAGGGTTTACCTAATGGGTTTTGGATCCGGGTCGGGTTTGACTCGGATCCGACCCGACCCGTCAAGTGGTGGGCTTGGTTCAGTAGCGGTTTGGTTTAATCTGGGTTTAGTTTCGGTTTACACTACCAATAGTCTCTTAGGCTTAAAATGCTACTCCGGAGTCCAATAAATTCGCCGAAAATTACCACATGTCCGGTTTTCCATTTTATACCATAAAATATTATTTTCATAATATTTTAATACCAATAAACTGCATTTATAAAATCCTTTGATCACCATTACCTTGGTTCTTCCTCCAGAAAAATACCGATAAATCCGGGAAAATTATATTAAAATTATTCTGAAAAATCAGGGTGTTTACAGACGCCGACACAATATAGTCAACATATAGCATGTGTGACTCTCCAGCAATAAATGAAATAATAAGGAAACACTAAATAACCAGCTAAGTGATATGCAAGATGAGAGCAACACTAGAACTCAGGCTGAGACCACTACAAGCTCTGTGTCGGGGAGACGGTAGCAGTGATATCATGTGGTCGTCTAGCTCGGCGAGAGACTGAGACACCGGCACAATATAGTCAACATGTATCCTGTGTGTCTCTCCCCACCCAATGTAATCATACGTCTCATGTCCACGAGGCCCCATGTCCATGTCACGTAAGATCATATCTAATGCAGCACGTCATATAATGTCTATGAATATAATGTCTATGTCATAAAACATGTATCCTATACAGAATCACCATGAATATCTCAGGAAGATTCTGTCTCATGAATAGTGTCAAGTGTCCTGGGTTATGATGTACTTGATAGGACAAATACGAGAAATATAGAGTCTCGGTATCCATGTCTAGATGACAATACACAACGCCGCGTACGGTGCTGGCACCCGACTATTAATCGGACTCTAAGTAAGTCACACGGTCCTAGGTCAGGCATGTACAATAATATATATATATATATATATATATATATATATATATATATATATATATATATATAAGCCAAAGAAATAAGTAACAAGGACTGCAAGTTTTGGCAAGGTACACTTGCCTCGGGTTCTGGCTCCAACTGTAGCTCTGGTATCAGTGGGTTCTGCAGGGACTCCTCCGGTTGCTGAAATAAATATCACCATTAGATTCAGAAAATATCAAATAGCTAGAAACGTCTGTCCTTGAGTCCAATTTGGACACAGGGGCAAAAATGACAGTTTTTGGTCAAAGCGGGGTCCACATGTGGGCCGCTTTGCACCGAAATACGTGTCAGGGTCAAAGGTCTCCAAATTTGTCAAACTTAGTGTCAACAAGTCCAGAACGCTGATACGAACCCAACGGAACTTCCAGAACTGGATTCCGATGAGCCGATCACAAAATTGCCCGTCAAGTGGAGCTTGTGGGGCCCACGATACACAATTTTGTCAACGTTCTCAGAATCGAACCAAACTTGTGTACACAAAGTTACGACGTGTTCCAGAACAGGCGGATACGGGGCGTTGTCGGCGGATACGCGTTGATTCTGGTGTGCACGCACATCCAAATCAACTTCTACGAAATCCCGCACGTCCGTATCAACGGCGCGCATGTTTCGGTGAAGACTGCACGCGACCAAGTCGTCCTATTTGGCGGGGCGTACTCAGTTCTGGGGTAAAATAGGGCATTGTTTTCCTATTTTTGGATCGCGGTTCGCGATCACCACAGGACGCGACGCACCGAGCGGGTTGCACGGGCATCGAGGGGGTCACACAGTCTACACGTCACAACTGATGGAATAAAAAATAGGGCAATGAGGAGAGAGGAAACGCTACCTGAACAGGGCTCCGTGAAGACCAATTTTTCGTGTCCGTGGGTCGTCTTGACACACCGACACGGGGCTGTGCCGTGTCCGGTCTAGGGTTTGATGTGGGAGATGATCGAAGCTTCGCCGTGGCTGGTGGCTGTGCGGGCGACTGCTCGTCGGGGCTGGGTTGGCCGGAGTTGGGGCTGCACGGCGAAGCTGCTGCTGCGGAGGGGTTGCCGAGGTCGGAGGCTGTTGGAGGGGGTGTCGTCGATGCTGCGAGTTGTTGGTGGTGGTGCCCCAGGCGGGGCCGGAGGAGAGAGAAGGACGACAGGGTGGCTAGGGTTCCGTCGTGCGGGGACTGGAGGGTGGTGGTGAGACGGTGAGGCGAGGGCGGCGGAGGATCGTGATCGAGGGTTGGGGTGAGGGCGGAGGATCGAGGCGGAGTGGAGATGGAGCGGGGAGGAGACGGGTCTGCTCCGGGGACGATGGCGGAGGGAGAAGAGGCGGCGGAGATGGACTAGGGTTTCGGCGAGCTAGGGCAGCCGGGGGTAGGCGGAGGAGAGGGGAGGAGATTAGGGTTCCGGCGAAGCTTAGGGGTTAAATAGGGTAGCCGCCGCGGGGTCGGAACAGTATTCGGATTAGGGTTTCGGCGGGTTAATGGGTTTGGGTCGGGTCGGGTTCAATCTGAATCCGGCCCGATCCGCTATTGTTTAAGTTTGGGTTCGGGTATGCGGGTTTCGGGTCGGGTTTAGATCCGACCCGACCCGCTAAGGTTGGGTTCGGTTCAGTTGAACCGGGTCTGGGTTGGTTTGGGTTGGTTTGGTTCAATTGAACCGGGTTCAGTCAGGATTTAATTAGGTTTAATTCTACATTAGTTTTTAGGGCTTTAAAAATATTTTCGGAGTCTAATAAATTCATAGAAAATTATCCTATGTCCGATTTTCCATTTTACACCATAAAATATTTTTTTATAATATTTTAATATTAATTAACATCATTTAAAAAATTATTTAAATTCAAAATACCTAGGTTTTAATTACAAAAAATCCCAGAAAATTACAGAAAATTATAAAAAATCCAAATTAAAAATTCTTGAAAAATCAGGGGGCTTACAGGTGCTCTGGCTGGTGATGATGTGAAAGGATGCTTCAGGCTGGACTCTCTCCTGGTGACGCGCTCCATACGTCGGACTGCAGCAAGGACGTCCGTGTATGAAGTAGGTGCAACGGATCCGATCATTCTCTGTAGCTCAAAGTTTAGTCCGTCGAAGAACTTCTCAGCCTTCTCCTCTTCTATCAGGATCAGGGAAGGGGCAAAGCGACTCAGATGAATGAACTCCACAATGTACTCTTCCACTGTCATACTGTCTTGAGTGAGGCGATTGAACTTGTCCCCAAGTTCTGATCGAGCAATAGATGGAATATACATCTCCTAAAAGAGTCTGGAGAACTCCTTCCAAGTGACTCTGTCTGGTCTGAGCCGTCTCTTCTCAGATAGCCACCAATGATGTGCATTGCCCGTCAACTGCATCTGGACGGCAGTCATCCAACGTTCCCTTGGAAGCTCAGCTGCTTCTAATTGGTGTTGAGTGTTTGTCAGCCACTCATGAACTTCAGTGGGCTCCTCCTTGCCAGAAAAGGTGCAGGGCTTCAGCTAGTGGAAATAGGTGATAGATCCCGTTGATGGCCGTCGAGCTGGTTGGTTCGCCTGCTCCAGTGCGGTCACTATATTATTTCTCAGATTCTTTGTCTCGTGACGCTGAGCCTCTTGATGAATCTGTTGTTGGGATTGCATCATTGCGTAGATTATTTGAAATATCTGATGTCTGTCCATAGCCTGCCCTTGTGGGAATACAGGCATTGGTGGAGCAAACTGTGGTGGAGGTGGAATGTCATCTCGTCAAAATCTAGAAGCATGATGATTTGCTTGACTGCTTCGGAGAGTGAAGGGATCTCCACTTAATGGCGTCATTCCATCTTCTTTGTAGGTGGCTACAGCACCTTGTGGTATTCCCGCAGGAGTCTCATCGTTTATTCATGGATCCATTACTCAGCATCCAAAATAAACCATAAGAGGCACACAGAGGAATCAAGGCAGGATGCAAGTCAAAAATTAATTCGAATCCGATATAGAGATCAAGAACGATTCAATCAAGTGGATGAGATCCTATAACTTATCATATCCTTATTGCAGGCTTGCTCGGTCCCTTAGTTGAAACCGAAACAATTTAGTCGTGGACCTACATAGGCCACCAAAAAACTATGTCACGCCCCAGTCCTAAAATACCGAGGGACTAGACACGTGGCAATGGCCAACAGCACACACCGATGGACAAACCCAATTTAATGGACCCATCAGGGTGTACTTAAGCTGTAAAACAACAATAAGGGCTATGGTACTAATCTCATCCACAGAAATAAATACAATCAATATCAGATTCATCAAGATGAAATAATAAGCAACAAGTCTCAATAAATATCTCGAGGAACAACCCGATAACGAGTTTGATACATCAATTCAATAAACAGGAAACAACATAAATAATTGAGTATAGAATAAGCAGATACTCAGGAAAAATTCTCGGCGATCACCTCTTCCTCGGGTTCTGGTACTGCTCCAATGTGTGCTCCTGTCCCGTACACCTCGGGGTTGATCTCCTCTGCTAAACCTAGGGACATAATCCGGATCCAGGTCCTCAGGGGACATAGCAAGGTACAAGAATAACTCAAGCCAAAATAAATGCAGTATATAAATGAATCAATAGGGCATACTAAGTAACCAGATATGTGATATACAAGTGAGAGCATTAATCATACTCAGGCTAAAACTACTAAAGGCACTGGGAACCCATAGCAACATTATTATCTCGAAGGGCCAGTACGTGTGCCAAAGCTCTGTGTCAGAGTCTAAGGCACTCCCAGTAATGTATTATATATATATTCATCCTTTAGTATGGTAAGACTCTCCCCACCCAATGTAATCACATGTCTCACGTCCACGAGGTCTCATGTCCATGACAAACAAGATCAAGCTAATGTAGTGAGTCATAATGATAGCTATGCATATGTAATATCTTTGCCACGAATACTGTAACCTATACAGAATCACCATGAATATCTCAGGAAGATTCTGTCTCATGAACGGTGTCAGGTGTCATATGGTATGACGTACTTTATAAGCATAAAATGTATAGGGTCGCGGTATCAATCTCTAGGTGACGTTACACAACTTCGCGTATGGTGTTGACACCCAAATATTATTCGAACGTTAAGTAATGTCACACGGTCCTAGGTTGAACAGATACATCATATAAATAAATCAAGAAAATAATATAAAACAAGTACTGCAAAATTGGCAAGGTACACTTGCCTGGGGTTTGGTTTCCAACTGCTGCTCCGATATCCGAGGGATCTTCAAGTACTCCTCCGGTTGCTGAAATAAACACTACCATAATGTTCAGAAGATATGAAATAGCTAGAATTGCCTGTCCATAAGTCTAATTTGGACACAGGGGCAAAATTGACAGTTTCTGGTCAAAGCGGGGTCCACATGTGGCCCGCTTCGCACCAAAAAATATGCCAGAGACAAAGTTCTCCAAATTTGTCGAACTTAGTGTCTACAAGTCTAGAACGATGATACGAACCCAAGGGTATGTCCAGAACTGGATTCCGATGAGCCGATCACAAAATCGCCCGTCAAGTGGAGCTGTGGGGCCCATGATACAGAATTTTGTCAACGTTCTCAGAATCGAACCAAACTTGGGTCACAGGACCAGAGTATCGCTATGAGTCCGATGGCGCAAGTTTTGTTTCGAAACGACGAGCATACATGAAGTTACAACGAGTTTTAGAACAGGGCCGATACGGGGTGTTGTCGACGGATACGCGTTGATTCCAGTGTGCACGCACATCCAAATCAACTTCCGCAAAATCCTACACGTCCGTATTGATAGTGCGCACCTTTTGGTGTAATTCACACACGACCAAGTCGCCTCGTTTAGCAGGACGCACCCAGTTCCAGAAAAATCAGAGTTTTAAATAACCAAGTTTTTGGTCATTTTCACCCTCGAATAAAATACAATCTACAATACGATAAATTAAACTAAATACAAGGTTTAAAACTCGGTTATATGGTCTAAATAACTGTTCAGGTGATTTTTGAAAACATCAACCAGGTTAGGATTAAATTGACCTTGAACTTGTGTGTTGGGGCCAAATTTTGAATTTTCAGAAATTGGGAATATTTTCCTGATTTTACGTCGCGATTTGCGACCGACACAGGACGCGATATCCCGAACTGTTGCACGGGTTTCGAGAGGGTCACGAGGTCTACGCGCAGGATTTGACAGAACAAAAAATGATCAATGTATAGGAGTTACGCAAGACAGAAGAGGGATACCTCGCTGACTTTTTCGTATCAGGGCGGCACGTCGCGGCGGTGCTCGGTCATCGTGGTGGGGTTGCTGGCGGCGGCGGCGGCTGCTACTTGCTGGTGTTGGCAGCGGCGAAGTTCGCCGGAGGGGCTCGGGCGGAGGTGGCGTTGGGGTCACTGCGGAGGCCTTCGCCGGAGGACGGTGGTGAAGGTGGCGGTGAAGAAGTGGTGGCAGCGGGGGTTTTATAGGTGGATGGCCGACGGTTGTGGGAGTCGGAGCGGCGGGGGAAGTCGAGTAGTCGGGGCGGCCACGGGGGAACGACCACGGGGAAGGCGGACGACGCAGCGACCGGTGAGGGAAGTCGAACGGGCGGCGGGGGACGCAGGGAAGGGGAGCGGTTGGGGTTTTAGGGTTAGCTACTGTAGCAGTCGGGTCGGTTCGGGTTAGCGGGTTCGGGTATGGATCCGACCCGACCCATTAAGGCTTGGGTTTAGTCAGGGTTCGATTTGGTTTATTTGAACCGGTTTTGGTTGGTTCAGAATGGGTTTAACCCGGTTCATTTTGGTTTATTTAAAAACTTTGTTTTTAGGTCTTTAAAAATAGTTTTTGGGTACAATAAATTCTAGAAAAATTACACTATGTCTAATTATTTATTTTACACCCAAAAATATTATTTTCATAATATTTTAATATTTAATAAAATCACAAAATTTATTTAATACCCGAAAAAATTATTTTAATTAGTTAAAAAATCACAATTTTTTTTCGAAAATTCATTTTTAATTTTAAAAAATTCTGGGTGTTTACACATATACAAGACATAATGTTGGAATATCGCCTATGCATCATTCCATAATTGTAGCCACTTGGCATACTTTTATTATTTCAAGAGAGAGAGGACTTGAGCGACTTGTAATCTTGATCTAGCGCCGCTTGTAATACTGATTTAATATCAATAAAGTGTTTGTTTCACTTCTATACTTGTGTTATTAACTGCTTCCGCTATTGACGACTCTGTGAACTTGTTACCAATCGCCTGTCCGTTTCTTATTCCGCTGCATTCGGACTATCTGTGCGACTCTTTGGCTTAGATATTTTACCGTCTGTTCGGATTCATGGCTTTGTACGGGTGCAATTTGTGCTCGTGCGGCATCACATCCATATGGGAAAGATCGTCCCGTGGGAGCGCTGATGCGGTGATTCGCGCCTAGCGGAGGCTGCCGATTATCTGCGGGATATATATATATATATATATATATATATATATATATATATATATATATATATATATATATATATATATATACACACACACACACGCACCTCCTAATATATCAGTTATTTATAACGTGGGGTACTTTGGTAAATTACCCCTCCCAATACCCATATTAGCATTACGGGGGTATTTTTACCAATATACTCCAAAAATATATCCATTTTGACCATTTTAAAGGGTATTTTGGTTATTTTAATTTAAACAATCCCCTGAAACTGTATTATAATGTTATTGTGAGTGATTTGGTATTCGAACTTTTTTTAATAGGACATAATTCATCAAATTTTGTCACAACAAATTCTCTCTCTCTTGTAATACATACAAGCAATCTAGTGATAGTCAGGGAAGAGACTAATTTTTCGCTGTCATAGAAAATAATCAACCACCACAACAACCACAAGATCAACAATCTTAACTTGTACTGCAAACTCATGGGATACAAAGGGCCTCATCTCGAAAGAAGATAAAAAAATTTGACACCACTTTAGCGAATTTATGATGAGCGTGATACCGAAAGAAGAATCTCGCATGAAATTCTTGTTAAATGCTTACATTATGGGAAACGATTCCAATAAAAATCTAACTGTGACATAGAAAATCTACGTAGACATCTAGTCAAGTGTATATAATAACTTGCATCTTCTTAAAAAATGTATCATTTTTTAATATGTATTATTATTTTTAGATATGCATATTTAAATTACGCAACTTATGTTTAAGTTTTTTTGCTTTTAGTCTCTCTACAACTTCTTTCGTCATATTATAAAGAAAGTTTGAAAAAGTTTGATCAAAAACTCAAACATAAGTTGTATATTTTTTTAATGCAACTTATGTTTGAGTTTCTGCTTTGAATCTCTCCACATTTTTTTTTGAGTATTACAATTTTTTTTGAAGAGAGATTGAAAACAGAAACTCAAACATAAGTTGTATGACTTATGTAACAAAAAAAATATTAAAAATTATAAAAAAATTGTTGTGAAAATTTTCTTTAATATTATAGCCCATGTTTTTCAAAAAGTCCATTTTTAATGCCCAAGGCAAAGGCCATTCATTTAGTTTTTTAATTTAATTTTTCACAGGACAACTCGGACCCGGTCTGGGCCTAGCCCGATCAGGCTAGGCCCGATCCATTGTTTTTCTAGTTCGGAACCGGACTGGATTTGGGTTTAAAATTTTTTGGTCCTAGTCGGCCCGACCCATCTCCACCTCTGGTCAAGTCCGAGCCGACCTATAATCGATCAAATTTGATCAACTCCGGACCCGTTCCGGCCAGCTCAATAGACACCTGTACACTTATTCCCGTTCACTATTCCTCTAGTAAACAATGAGAATTTGATGATCACAATTAATATTATTAAGAAAACAAATAAACAGAAATCTTCATCTTAACTTAACATTTTATAGATCATCATGTAGGTGATATCATGGTTGATTTCATTAATACATCCCCTTTTTTTTATAGGCCTTCGTCTCAAGTCATCAAAGTCTGTTCGTCCCGAAATTTCACACCCCGACCCAGCTTAAACTTCCGGCCCAGCCCAACCCGATTTATTTGCCTGTGCTTTAAAATCCCAATCGACTTGTCCGGAAAAGCAAATTAGGGTTTGATCACTCCGAGAGAAAAAGAAAGCTAGGTTTTTTTTGAGTTAGGGTTTTAGCGAAGATGTTCCTTGGCGCCCTCAGGAGGCCGGACAAGGCGACCGCCTACAAGCAGCTGAAGACCCACGTCGCCATCATGGCAGCATGGGTCGCGGTCATCCGCGTCACCCCCGTCGTCCTCCACTTCCTCACCAAGGAGAAGGAGGAACTCAAGCTCGAGCTCTGAGGACAAAACTGTTGGTATAGGTCTATTCACTCTCCTCCTTTCCCTCTTTCAGTAAATTTTTTTTTCTTGTTATGTTTGATTTGGTGCTGCGTCCCAAAATGGATGATGGATTGGTGTCGTTTAGAATCTGGATGGATTATGAATCGGTAAAACGAAAGTTTTCTTTTAATAGGCATTTCACGTCTGGGTTTCCTAGTTTTAGCAGGATTATTTAATTCAGTCATCGAAAGAAATAATCTCGATGATCTAGATATGAATCACTTACCATGACACACAGACACACTACACACGGCAATGGATTATTATGATATTTTAGTATTTATTATGAACTATTCTGATCAGGATTCATCGGACCGTTATCATCTATGTTTACGACACACAACATTGATTTTGGCACGCCCTAGTGTATTTTGGAGTGCGTGCTGTGTCAGATACTAACACTATGCAGCACAAATATGCTGCCAACTTTTGAGTTCCCCTGCTTTCTATATTGCCGCGGTGAACGAACAAAACCAAAAAAGAGGGCATGAAAGAATGGATTGAAGCCGATCTTAATCTTAATAAAGATGGACCACTGGCTATGTAGCAAAACAAATAAAAGGTTATCTATCTTATGCCTAGATCAATTATCTGATATGACAGAATGGATACCTTTTTTTTTATTTGTTTTCCTATTTATGGTTACTTGTTGGAAAGACTCATTTACGTACTGATGTTATAATGGAAGATTTTTTTCGTAGGTAGGCATTAGACGTAATCGATTTCTTGTTAGGTTCAATTAATTTAGTTCAACAGAATAATTATGCCGATCCAAGTTTATGTTATCTATTTGTCAATAGAACATGATATGAAGCAGTCTCTATTGTTTGGCAGAGAGGGCTAATGCTGTAAATGTATTGGACTCGGTTACGCGTAAATGTTGGTGTTTAGGTCATATTCCTCTTTTCAAATTTCCTTGTTATGGTATTTTACTATTACCTAGAAATTAGAATTATGGGTATAAGGGGTATTGTTTGACTTGTTGCCATGCAGTAAAGTAAATAATTGGTTTTGTATCTTTTAGAATATAAATAGATCATGTCGTGGTTTAAAAGGCACACTATAAGCATTATGGTGATATCTCATTACATAATTTTTCTTAATATTGTCATTAGAAATAATGGTTTTCCTGTGCGTTATCACGATTAATTAATTCAATTGTAGGTATAATCATGTTGATCAAGTAAAGAGTAATGAATGCTTTTGTTGATAGATTGATGCACGAAACACTTACCATTTTTTGGTCAGATAGGACTATCACTGTAAATGGGTCGGATTTGGGTAGCATTTAAAGCAAGGTATTAGAACAAACTATGCTGCTCCAAGGTAGTCAAAGGCGCAAGACGCACTGGAGGTGCAAAGGGTCCAAATCGTCCGAGGCGCAAAGCGCACTTAAGGCGCCCGTCCGAGCAACGCGAGGCGCAACATGTGTGCTTCAAATTCTTCCATGTCTAGTTTGCAATCACTTTGAATTGAGTGAGAGAGAAAACAGTAACAAAAAAGTATAACAATTCAAAGAACAGTACACAGTTCAAGAAATAGTCTAAACATGTTATTTTTTTCACAAGATTTTCAAGGCGTGCCTGGGCCATTCCAAGGCGCTCAGAGAAGGTGTGCCTTAGGTGCGCCTTAACAATTGTGCTCCGTCTGGAGTGCCCCGAGGTGCTGCCTCTGCGCCTACGAGCAAGGCGAGCCTTTGACTATACTATGTTGCTCTCCTATTTCTTTTAAATATTTTTCTTATTATGATGTTCTAGTGTTGCTTTAGAGTGACTGGTATTGATTGACTTGCTGCTGTGTGGCAAACTAAATAATGTGTTTTGTATCTTTAACTTGTTCATTCCATCGATATGACCAAAGGAAAGGACTAGCTCGTGTTAATATGATTTAGACGTTTTCTCCTATTAACGTCTATATTATTAGAAGATACAATTTAAGGTTTTAAGGGGTTATTTTATTATCATAGGCGAAATTTAGTCTCTCTCTTGCTTGCATGTTCACACGTGAAAGGAAACATGCTTTTAACCATCTACCATTTAAATATTCAACATCTCTTCGAACTTCGAATAAAAAATCTTGAGCTTATATAGAAATGTAATTTTCATCTTCATCTATTCCAATATTCTTTAACGATTATTAATAATAATTATTGAAACTTTCTATCATTCTATGTACTAACCTCACAATTTTTTGCTGGCGAGAATTAGGGTTCATTGAAGCAATTTACATCATGGGTTAAACCTGGTGTAGGCAAGTGTGGGCAACTTCCCACCCTACAATTTTGGAGAAATCCTCTATATATATAAGGAAACTGAATTATTTTGTCCACACTGGTTCCGATTTTGCCCATATATTATCAGTTTGCAATTGTTCTTCCAACTCCTTATTTAAAGGGAATAGATCCATCCTTGTTTGTGGGTATAACGTACCATGATTATCAAAATTTCCAATTTATTTAGCATCAAAAATATAAAGGAAGACCCCAAATTTCTTCATAAGTTCGACTCTTCCAAGTTTTTCAAAAAGGAAGTTGTGACCCTGTATATCTATACTACCTATATAATAGGAAAAGTTGAGGCTTCATTGTGGAACTTTCATATTCCAAAAGTTCCTTTTCTATGTTTTCTAATTAAAATTGTTCATTAAATTTAACATGGATAGTTAGATAATTATGTATAAGAATCTATATCTATATTTATACTACTATATAATATAAGACTTCACCGTAGAACTTTTATATTCCAAAAGTGCCCTTACCTATGTTTTCTAATTAAAATTGTTCATTAAATTTAACATGAATAGTGAGATAATTATGTATAGGAAATCTATATCTATACCAAGAAAGTTGAGGCTTCACAGTGGAACTTTCATATTCCAAAAGTGCCCTTACCTATGTTTTCTAATTAAATTTGTTCATTAAATTTAACATGGATAGTTAGATAATTACATGTAGGAAAAACATTTAAGGGGGTATGTTGTTTTCTCTTCTCAAGTAGTAGAACATTAAAGAGCTGTCAAGTAGTAAAATTTAAGGAATTATTGTTTTCTCTTTCCAAGTACTAGTAGTATGAAATACGTGCAATGCACATGCATATATACTAGTGATATTAACTAGCAAAATCTCTTCTTCTTGCTATAAGTGAGTGAAGGAGAAATCGAGAAAAAAAGTTGATATAACTTGAGAAATTACGAAACTGAGGTACGTATCCTCTTCATAGTATTCCATCTCTTTCAACCTTTTGAGGAATTAATCTAATCTAATGTTTCCAACTTTTTGATTGCGAAAAGCACATTTAACAGGCAATAAAGAATAACTAAAGTTCCTAATGTCATATTTCTAAACATCATGTTTGTATTTTAGACTAGACTTCTAATTTGAGTTTGCTGACGCTCAAAATTGTTCCTGCACATTGAGAATTAGGGTTGTGTATGTGCCTTGACGTGTTGAAGCCATATAGGTGTAAATAGTCATGACAATTGTAATATATATTCATCAACTTGTGTCATTTTCTAAAGAAAATCAGTGCTGCATATGTTTTGTGACGCATTCTACCCATATTGATAATAATTAGTCTGTGCAACATTTCAATAGATGAAGAACTTTTGTTGACGATTGTTATATTAGTTTCATCAACTTGTGTATCATTTTCTAAAGAAAACTGATTTTTTTATGTTTTAGTTTTTGTCGAGTGCGGAACTTGTGCCTTCTCAAGTTAGCTTCAAATTTCTCATCTTATTTTCTTTTCAAGTTGAACAATTCATGGATGGACCCAACTTTTTTGCCCAAATTGGACTCAAGTCTCTCTCCACCCATGTTTACAATGTGCTCTAGGTCGTATTTTGTATTTCTTTAATATCAATTTTGGTTCCTGCTAAAAGAATTGCCATTGGTATTTTCACGCTCCGAATCCAAAGTTCCAATCCTTGGGACGCCGTGACCGTACCAGCCTAAGTTGATTTGTACAAGGTCAATGATTTCAATTCACAAAATTTTGAGTAATTTATTACAAGCAGTGGAATACTAATTTGAATTCAATAAGAAACAATTGAGTCAAGCTGAAATACAAATACTCTTTGCAGCAAAAATCAAACTTATGAATTATTCCAATGAAACAAACTTATGAATTATTCTAGTTTCTGAGATTTGTTACTGTTAGTTCTAGGGACTTCCTAGATCATGATGCTCCCAATACCTATAGTTGCAGTTTTGCCTAGTTGTCATTTTGAATTTTTTGGCGAGAGGTAGGGAGTCCATGTCGGGTGTCCAAAGACAAGCCAACCTATGAGACTCTCAGGTAGATGGTTTGAAAGCATGGTTAAAGATAATATGGGATTCATCTTGGGTCGAAAGCATGGTTATAGAGATAGCATGACGTGTGTCCCTCGCAAGCTCATCAAGTTAGGGCAATTTACCATTTACGGAATGTTGTATTCTTCACACTGTTAAATTTGGGTTTTTTTTTCCACAATTGGAGTTTCATTTTCATAAATATTTTCATTGTACTCGTGTTAGTATAAATGGAGATCTTGTATCTGTTATAGAATTATATAGCATGTTTGCTTATGTACTGTCAGGAGTTGAAGCTGTATCCTGGGTCTTTCCAATTGTGAAAAAAATCACCTGTTTGATGACATTTCTTTACAATAAATGAATTCTCATGAGTAGTTTGTTATATATTCAACAGTTGGTAATTAGCAATTTAGCACGATATTTTTGGTGGTTTATCATAATCATGGTAGAAAAATAATAATTTCATGATAGTACTGAAAATATATAAGTTGTGAACTTGGTATTCTTATATAGAATGTTTTGCTTGTTTACTATCAGGAGTCCATGAAGCTGGTTATTCCAGTGTAGTCTAGTGTCCACTTTATGTTTTTCTACTATGCAACTCCAGTATTCTACATAAGGATATATTCAAGAGTCGGTAATTACATGGGTCTTTCTGTGGTATAGAGAAAATAGTGGTATTTATATTGAAATTATATGCTCTACAATCTATAGTCATTGTGGCCATGCTTCTTATATGCTTCTTTTTAATTGTAAGGGTGTTTGCATCTTATGTGCTTCTTTTAGGTTGTGTTTTATTTGGTGGGAAGTGAGGGAAAGGAAAAAGTGTTTCAAATACAAATGTGACCCCATTTATGTTGAATCTAACTTTTATTTTCCTATACTTTCTCTCACTTTCTTGGCAACCGAACACAAATCTTAGTTGTAGGGTCCAACACGATGCCCCATCTGTGTAGTAAAATTGTTATTTCTGTTTTCAAAGTTCTCTCTCTCTAGTTAGCACGTTTAATTGAATAATCTGCCTTGATTTGAAAAATAAAATTGAAGTCTTTCACTTCGTAAACTTTCTCATGTTTGTTTCTCATGTTCTTGTTTCAGCTGTGCCGAGGACGAGGAAGTTGGAATAGAGTGATTCTATGCTGTTGATTTTCGTCTTGGTATTCTGAGAAACAATATGCTTCTTTTTTTAATATTTGCCATGTATCGGTGGACATCAAATGTTTTAGATTACTGCTTTTAAGATAACCAGATGTATCTGAGTACTTATTTTAGCTGTGATACCAAGTGTTTTAGGGATCATATTGTTACTTAGGGTGTGGAAAATATGTGAAAAAGAAATTAATTCTATGGAATTGTTCTTCTAGGAAAAAAATTCTTGGGATTTTGAAAAAAGTTGTGGAAAATTTAATTTGGTGTTAGATTGTCATTATTATCTACGAAAAATATCATTTTTCATGGAAAATGATATTTTTTTATGGGTTGAGCAAGTTTTATTTTTTCACCATTTTGAAGAAAAATAAAGAAAATAATAGTATTTTGGAAAATGGTTCTATGGAAAATATAAGCGCTTTCAAATGAATTTTTTTTTATGTAAAAAAGAAGTTCAATCAAACACAGTCAACACAGCCTTACATATTTGGGTTTACAATTAGTTTACATATTTGGGTTTTACAGGTTTACCCCCTATAATACCTCCTCCCGACTACTGCTATAGCATTTGTAGCCGACCCCAGGAGATTAGCGGATGAAGTGGAGAGCACATTTCTTTTAGCTCTATAGTTCCGAGTATTTGTCTAAATTTTTGCTCATAAATATTCTGGGTCTTTTAGTTCTTTTCTTTTTACTTCTAAACTGATGTTTTTTTTTACCGTCATGCTTTTATTAATAACATGTGAAAATCCAGCACTTTAGGGAGGTTATTCTAATTTTGAGATTGCTGTTTTCTCCTGTTGGATTACATATGGATTTTTCTCATTAATTATTGTGGTTTAAGTTTAATATGGTTATACGAGTAGGGCGACCCTTTATGTGTCCAAGTCCAATTTTGGTGAGCAGTCGGTTTCCCTTCAAACGATCCGCCTGTGAACTTTTAATTTTTATAAGTCGGTTGGGTTGGTTAAGATATTTAACTTCAATTAACTATAATTATTTGACTAATTCGAATATCTAATAAAAATTATTCTAATTATTTTATATTTGTTAATTACCGGTATAAAAAGGTAAGGGTTTTAAAATTTTGGGTTTTGAAAAAGTTGTAAATTTTGTATTTAGATTTTCATGAACAAACTTTAGTTACTATTTTCGAAATAAAAATTTAAAAGTTTCATTATATTTGAAATATAATTAGCTAATAGAAAATTTTGACTGGCATAAAAAAATAAAAGTTTGAAACGTCATTCAAACTTTACAACTTTTTGGATATCAATTCCAAAGTTCAACCAAACAAAAGTACTAACAGTTCAGATCAATAGTAGAACCTAAGCAAAGTTGGAACTAAAATTTAGTTTAATATGGTTTAGCTGTAGCCGTAAGTTTATGAAAAGACACTGGCAGAACAATCATCGTATTGACGTACTCATTGCACAACACACTCAGTTGATTTATTTCAACAAAGATGAGTTACATGATCAATTGTGTGTAAACAATTTTGCACAAATAATATTTGCTAAAGTCCTACTTGAAGATGATGGAGATCGGACTGCGAACAATATGTCTAGCCGAGATCAACCTCAATTGCCCTTGCGTTGTGCCAGCATCACCGCCACCGTTCCTCTTGAATATGATCCTATATCTTTTCAACTGGCCCACAGTCGAAAACCTCAGCTTCTTCCTCTTCGGCTTCACCGACACCGAAACCCCTTCCGGCACATCAACCACCACCCTGTAGTTGGACCGCGCCTCCCCTACATTTGTCACTGCCCTACTCACGACCACATTTTCGTTGGGAGCCAGGAATATGGTGATCGATGGATAGTTCAGCTGCGCCTCGGTAATATTCTTGACGTCGGTGCAACTTAGCGACATTGGGTCGGCGATGCTGGAGACTTGGGAGTTGTTGTAGCCCAAACCGCAGAGGTAAGAAATGTAATCCATGGGTGAGATGTCGTAAATTAGTCCCGGGTCGACTGCTCTTGAAGGGTTGACGTGACCGGCCCCTAGAGCGAAAAGGTCGGCGGGGAGTTGCCTCTCGTCCATGATGGGCTTGCCACTGCGGTCCAGCACGTCCGCTGTGGTCATGATAGCCGATTTGATCGCAGCAGAAGACCAGTCCGGGTGCGCTTTCTTGATCAGTGCTGCTACCCCGCTGATATGGGGTGTGGCCATAGAGGTGCCCGAATCGGTGAAGAAGAAACCTCCGTTGGTCTGGGCCCCGGGAGGCCCGATCGGGAAAGGCCACGCTGCGAGTATGTTAACTCCTGGGCCCGTGATGTCCGGCTTTAGGATCCCGGGACTCGCCTTGTTAGGCCCTCTGGACGAGAAGGAAGCAACTACCGGAGATGGCGTACTGCCGAGAACTGTTCCCTTGAAAACAATGGCAGCTGTTGGATTGCTGGTGGAGTTTACATAGGCCTTGATCTTCAGCGCATATTGGTAGGGGACATTCGAACCAGGCAATGCTGCTTGATCTGTGTAGGTTGTATAGCCATCTATCTCGGCGTTGAGGATGATCAGACCGGCACCGCCTGCCTTCTTAACGACATCGGCCATGAGGGCCCTCTCGATGTTCATATTCCTGCACAGGACTATCTTTCCTCGGACGTCTACGTCGTCGAGGGAGCCCTCGTCGCAGTATTCGGCCATCCAATTAGCACTGTTCGTGCTAGGGTCTACAAGAGGCAACTGAGCAGGCACATAATTCTTGGGCTGGTAAAGTGATTCGCCATCTAGCTCCAGTCCATTCCCAAGCTTAACGGTCGACTTGATACTGCGGTCGATAGAGCTAGCAGCGACGGTGGTAATCCATGGTGCTTCGTTCAGGGTCGAGCTCGGGTCTGGCCCGTTGTTCCCAGCAGCAGCGCTAACAAAGATCCCCTTTGCGATTGCAGCAAAGGTTCCACTGGAAACTGGATCCGCATCGAAACTAATGTATTCCTCGAGACCTATCGATAGGGAGAGCACGTCTACCCCGTCTTCGATTGCTGCATCCAGCCCGGCCAGTATGTCGGAACCGGAGCAGCCGTAAAATCCGCAGACCTTGTATAATGCGATGTGCGCACGGGGTGCTATCCCGGCCATGACTCCTGCCGCACTCCCAAGTGCCGATGCATTGCCCACGAAGTTGCCGGCTGCGGTGCTGGACGTGTGTGTCCCGTGGCCCGAAGTGTCGTCGGGTGGTGTACCTACGGAGCTGAAAAACTTGCTATCGGAGCCGATGAAGTTCCTAGCACCGATGAGCTTGTTGTTGCAGGCGGAGGACTCGTTGAATTCGCATCGCCCCTTCCATTTGGACGGAGGTGGTGGCATGCCATCGTCCCGGAAAGATGGATGGCTAGGGAATATACCGGTATCGAGTACTCCGATGATGATGCCTTCGCCCATGTTGGTCGCATTCCACAGGCCTCTGTGGGGGTCCAAGCCCAAGTACTGCGGAGAGTGAGTCGTCTGGAGGTGGTAGAGACGGTCAGGGTAGGCATGCAGGAACCAGTCGGCCGTCGTGGCCAGGGTCTCCACTTGGTTCTTTGTAAGGCGAGCAGCGAAGCCTGTCATCACATTGGAGTAGGAGTGGAACAGCTTGGGTGCAATAGCCGTAGTTGTCGCGGAGGCTAAAATCTTGCCGGCTAGCGCCGAGGACAGTAGCGAGCTGTACAAATTCCTAGAGGGCTCTTCTTGGAAAGTAGAGAGGACCGAGCCTGCAACATCTTTCCTTACCCGGATGATGTATTTTCGGGGCTGGTCGTCCTCGCCATTAACACTTTGGGGGTTATTCATAGGGACATGGTTCTTCGTGCCGCCGCCACCGATGAGATGGTCGATCGCGTCGTGAAGGAGGCGGCTATCCAACCCAGGAAGCGCAGATGGAGTACTGTGGGAGAAGAAGGTGAAGAGGAGGGAGAGAGAGAGGAAGATGGTTGCTTGTTGGATATTCATATTCTTGAATGAAACATGCATGCATGGTTTAGGAGTACTGGATTATATATAAACAAGATGGCCAGTTAACAATAGGATTAACTTGAGCTGGTCCTTTACTTATATAGGATTTTGCCGTTACGGCTTCAAAATAGTAATATTGACTTGTTCAACTTTCTTCTATGTTGCACAATACATGCTTACGACAAATTTCAGTTAATCAATACACTACCAAAAAAAAAAAAAAAAAAAAAAAGCCTAAAATTTAGATTGAAAATAGAACCGAATTAGTAAAGTAGGAAAAGATTTTGCATGTCCGCATTGTTTCGTTATAATGTAATACTTTACCATGTGAGCTTCCGTTATAATGTAATACTTTGCCATGTGAGCTTCCCGCTGTAACGAGAAGAACAAAATCACTCCTCTCTCTCTCTCTCTCTCTTTGTAATTGATTTACACAAGAGAGGAGGAGGAGTCAAGGAGATGGAGGAGTGGGAGATCAGTTGGGGGCCATCGATAGTTGTCGGAGAATCGCGTGGCAGCCGTCCGATAGACAATATGATAATGACGACGACGGTGGTGGAGTCGGTGGGGACCACTGCCGGACTGTCCATGAGGCTGCGTCAGATGCTCTTCTCCTCCGCCTCCCTCCTTTTCATGTTTGTAGACGTTGAATTCTATAGCTACATTTCTTTCTTAATTTGTCCAAATTAAGGAGTTTTGATGGGAACGGATTTCATCTCCATGATGAATCAATATGAATTTGATCCATGGAAATCAGTCATCTATGCTTAATTGGGTTTGGTCATGTATTTAGTCATTTTTCTGGATGTAATTTCTGTGACAAGATACAATTTTGGAAGGTTGTTTGGAAACTGTGGCAGTTATTATTTGGTTCGGTCTGTAATACGAAAGTTATAGAGAAAAGTTTTGTCTTTAACCTGGGCTTTGAATCAGGACATTTAGACGAGTATTGAAGAAGTTATGACTATCTGAAATAGCCTATCTGTGATCATATTCTGCATGCATTCAGCTTGCATGCAACATTGATGCAGTCTTTCTCCATGCATTTGGAGATGGAAGGACTGGTCTTGGGAGATGGAAGGGCTATCCTTTGGACTTCTCCATGCATAGAAAGTTGTGTACCCAAGAGGCATATCCTCCCTATAAATAGTGGGGAGATGATGCTGGTTGGAACACAACACATACAACAAAAGATCTTTGTAATCCTCACACTTGTAATCTATTTCAAGTGAGTTTGTGAGAGAAAGTGATTCTCAAGTTAAGTTGTAGCAGCTTGAGCGAAGAACCCTTTGTAACTAAATATGTCCTTGCTTAACATCTAGAAATTAAAATAGTCATTAAAATTAAGAGGGTCGACGGAACGACAATTTAGAATAAGAGAATTACAACGTACTAAATATATTGAGTATTGAGAGGAAATATGATGTTATATTATGTTAAATTGCATGTCATTTATGTTTAAAAGAGTCAAAACAATAAATTATGCATGCTACAAAGTTTCATATTTTCATACAACTCTCCATGTCTCAATGGCAAATAAATTCTTCTACCCTTGCTATTTTCAATGGTTATTATTCTTAATAAAAAATGAACAAAAAGAGTAAAAATCGTACCCCAGATCCCTTGGCATTGCAAACAAAAAAAGCACACACAAAATAGTAATTGAGAAAGACATTGGTTGATATTCTAATTTAATTGAAATACGTGCAAATCACGTGCACATAGATTAATCTATACTACTATATTACGTGCACATAGATTAATCTATACTACTATATAATGTAAAAAGTTTAGACTTCACCATGAATTTTTTTGTTCCAAATACCCTTTTTAATATTTATTAATTAAAATGGTCTTTAAAGTTAAGAGGGATGGGTAGATAATCTATACTACTATATAATGGAAAAAGTTTAGGCTTCACCATAAATTTTTTGTTCCAAGTATACCCTTGCTTAATATTTATTAATTAAATTAGTCTTTAAAGGAGTGTTGTCAAAATCGGACCGGGCCGGCGGTCGAACTGGATCGAACCGGATTTGACCAAAAAATTGGTCTGGTCTGAACGAAACGGAGTTTTTTTTAAAGAACCGACGATTTTTTTCTTGAACCGAGATTTAACCGGTGAACTGGCCGAACCAGTTCACAATTGAACTTGTCATTTTAGTTTAAAAAAAAAACTCAAACAAATTTATCATATGAGATTTGGACTATTTGATAGTTGGTATGGTTTTCGGAGACCTTATTACTGTAAAATCAAACCATAAATACTAAGAACCAAGTCAAACCAATAAGTAAATGTGAATATCTTATATGATTTGGTTCTCGTAATAGGCCTATTTGAACTACGGTTGAATCCAGTTGAACCCCGGTTCAACCTATACCATAGATTTTTAGTTCAATTATCGGTTCGGTATTTAAAACATTGCTTTAAAGTTAAGAGGGATGGGTAGGTAATTTAGAATAAAACAAATAACTAGGTAATAAATATATAAGAATGTAAAACATTAATTTTATTTTGAGTGTTGAGAGAAAATATTGTATTATTATGTCAAATTGCATGTCATTTATGTTTAAAAGATTTCAAGCAACAAAGTTTTTATGCCATAAAGTCTCTTCTTTCCATACAAATTTTCATGTCCCAATGACAATAAATTCTTATGGCCTTACCCATTTTCAAATGCAATTATTCTCAATAGATAATGAAAAAGTACAAAAATATAGATTCCGAATCTCTTGGCACTGTAAAAGGAAAACACACACACACAGAAATAATCACATAGAACACTACTACAAAAATGGTTAACAATGACGGCCAAATATATCATTAACGAAATTTTGAGATGGGTGTCATCTATAAAGTATTATTGTTAATGATTTTTGTAGTAGTGAGAAGATGATGACCGAATTACTATATTCTAATTGAAGTACGTTCACCGGCGGGCGTGTAGACTAGTGTATATTACACGGTGAAGCTAATTTTTTTTCCATTATCTATACTACTATATAATAAAAAAAGGTTACAAGATTCACTATAGTTTTGTTCCAAAAATATCTTTACCTATGTTTAGTAATTAAAATTATTCATTAAATTTAACATAGATAGATAGATAATTATGTATAAAAATAATAATTTATTGTTTGCTCTTCTCAAGCAGTATAAAATACGATGCAACGCATGGACATGCATATATACTAGTACTATATAATAACAAAGGTTAATACTTCATCGTGGAAGTTTTTATTCTAAAAATGTCCTTATTTTTGTTTACTAATTAATATTATTCATAAATTTTAACATGAATAGTTAGATAATTACATATAGAAATTTTTTAAGGGAGCCCTTATTTGCTCTTTTCCAAAAGTAAAAAAATATTAAATAATTATTGTTTGCTCTTTAGCTAAAAAATATACAACACACGTACATATATATATTAGTAATATTATATCTCCACTAGCAAGTTTACTATTGTAAGCGAAAAAACGTAACTAATAGTACGTCAAAGCATTACCTATATCAAAACTATAAGTTAGATATCTAGATGGATGTATTTGTATCACAAGTACATGTTTGTTTGCTTATTCTTGCAAGACTGTTTCCATTTAGAATTATTTATCATCTAATTATAACTTAGGGTTATTTGGTTTAGGGTCTCGTATAATATTAAAAATTTATGTTTAGATCTTCATATTGTTCAGAATATGGTTTAGATCTTGTCCTAATAGTTAACTTGATTGACCGTCCAAAATGAAGGTATAAATGCAAATTTTAAATATTATACGTGACTATAAAACTAAATGAAAATATTTGAAGGATGCGTGACTTGGGTTATTTAGTTTTGAATAGTGGGAATTGTGTGACTTAGTTTATTTAGTTTTGTCATGACCAATCGATGATGATAATTGTGACACTATTGTTTATTTATATCATGATCTCAATAGCCACACAGTCCTCCTGGCAGCAATTTCGATGGCGGACTTCATAGGTATCGTGTATCATCAAATGTCTCTCGTTTCGGTCACATTGTTGAATGTTTGTAACTCAAGTGCCCCAAAGGATTATGTAACTGTTGACATTAGGATAGAAGGGAACAACAATATCACAAGTCTCATTCTTGCTTTATTAGTCATGAAAAACTAAATAATCTAAGTCACACAACCTTCACAGATTTTTGTTTAATTTTAGGGTCTTGTATAATATTCAAAATTTGCGTTTAGGTTTTTATTTTATAAGGTTAGTCCAAGTCAATCGTTAGAACAAGACTCAAATCATATAGATTAATAGACGCAAAATTTTAATATGACTACAGAACTAAATAAGCACATAACTTACTACATCTAACTAGTATGCAAGAACTTAGCAGAAACCTTGGTCCAATTCATCTTCGTGCAATAGCTCGATAAGTAAGCTTTTAAGGACACTTTCTGAGGTGATTGCATGTACAAAAACCTTATGGATTATACTCGATCGATTAACTGACTAGATGTACAATTTTGACAACTGAACCGACTTAGTTAGTTATATGATTTCTACAATCAAAACTGACCCAAAGACCCTCTTAATCGACTATTTTGGTTACTGACTAGACTCATTGGTCAATTGGTTAATTCAATTAATAATTGATCCACTAAAATTCCATACAATAGCTACATTAGACTAAATCAACTTAGCATGGCATTTTGTTATAAAGTTATAAATTATAAATATTTCTAGGACTAAATACCATTTGCAGGAGTTTAGTTACTAAAATATTTGGTCCAAATGTAAGTACCTAAACATATCGTTTTGGATTTTTTAGACTTTGAATCTCGAATAAGTTATAAAATTTATATTTTAGTCTATATAATGAACCTAATTAGTATTTGAATCTTTGACCATCGATTAACTCGACTGAGGATGTATTGTTGTAAGAATCCTTGTATCTACCTTATTGTAGATGATGCGTACTAAAATAGCTCTTTCATTATCTCTTTACAGGAATGACAAATCAACTGTTGGTCCAAGATCCAAATACTAATTAGTTCGATTATGGAGATACAAATGTAATTTTTACAATTTTTTTAAGACAGTCTAAAAATTACATCTTTTTATACTTTTAATTAATAAATATAAATTGATTAAAATAAATTTTATTAGGTATTCAAATTAGTCAAATAATTATAGTTAATTCGAGTTAAATATCTTAACCAACCTGACCAACTTATAAAAAAACAAAAGTTTACAGACAAGTCCTTGGAAGAGGGAACCGACAGATCACCAAAATCGAACTTGGACACAACTTCTAAGCCCCCCCCCCACCTGATAGGGTTGCAACTCGGGCAGATTGGGTCAGGCTTGAACTCAACCTGACCCAACCCGATGAATCATAAGTCTAGCCCGAGTCCAAGCCCAAGCCCAACCCGACCTCGGGTTCAACATATATGTAGCCCAAAACCAAGTCAGGAGAATCGGGTTGGATTCGGGTTGGGTCAGGTTCATCGGGTTTAACGGGTTTTAATATGATATTTGAAATAATTTTAAACAAGAGTAATATTAAACACATAATCAAATAGCAATCAAGATATGAGTTTTAATAAGGAGTTGAAGAAATTTAGGGTTTAAACTTTTTATTTGAAAAGTATGATACAATATATATATATATATATATATATATATATATATATATATATATATATATATATATATATATATATATATATATATATATATATATATATATATATCGGGTTTCAGTTCTTTGGGTAAGCCGACACATGAACCCGAGCCCAACCCGATTCTTGATCGAGTTCAAATATTTTAACTCGAACCCGAACCCGAAGCCGAGTATCTTCAACCCTAACCCAACCCATTAACGAGTTTACTGATCGGGCTTGGGTTTATCCCACCCAAGTTGCACCCTACTACTTGAGCCCTACTCGTATAACCATATTATGCTTAAACCACAATAACGAATGAGAAAAAACCCATATGTAATCCAACATGAGATAATAATGATCTCTCAATTAGAGTAACCTCCCTAAAGTGCTGGATTTTCATATGTTATTTTATTTGCATAAAAGCATGATGGTAAAAAAAGCTATTAGTTTAGAGGTAAAAAGAAATAGCCGGCATATTTATGAGCAAAAATTCAAGAAAAAAAATACTCAGAGCAATAAAACTAAAATAAATGAGCTCTCCATGTTGGAAATCGGACACGTCCTGCAAGCGTTCCGACACCGTGTTTGAAAGTGCCCGCAGCAGAAATTTTAGGCTAACCCACCTGAGATAACCAATCCCTGTCTAACGAATACCAAGCACAGATAAAGACAACTATATGACGGTGACTACGTCACCTAGACAAATCTCAACCTTTATAACTCAGGTGAAATGACAAGATTGACAAAATCAATGTTGAACCCTTTGCCCTAATTGATTTAACCCCCTCACAATACTCAAGAAGAAAAGAAAGAGATTACAATTAAAGTCACTCACCAACCGATAGCAATCTCCCTGAGCGAGGACAATGACTCCTCGATCATATCTCTTTCTTCTTTCTGTCTTGGATGTCGAAGTTCTAAGAGTAAAGCACGAACTTCTCTTAGATTTTCTGTAGACGAGCACCCCGAATATCCAACTTGTGCTATGCTTTTGTGCCTCCACCCTCCTATATTTATAGGATAAGAAATCCTATTTTAGGTTATAATAGGATTTTCTAAATAGAAAA
This sequence comes from Iris macrosiphon, assembly GCA_036927795.1. Taxonomy (NCBI): domain Eukaryota; kingdom Viridiplantae; phylum Streptophyta; class Magnoliopsida; order Asparagales; family Iridaceae; genus Iris; species Iris macrosiphon. The sequence continues at coordinate 171,093,251 of JAYESA010000002.1, forward strand.
TCTTAAAATAAGAATCCTATTCCACCTAAAATAGCCCAACAGTAATTATGGATGTCCAAATATGGTCAAATTAAATATTTGATACAAATTTAAATCTAATCAAATATTATATTTAATGTAGATTTCTAAATTATATCAAATTAAATCTTTGACCATATTTGGGCTCTAAAATTCACCAAATCCAAACTGGACCCCACCAATCTTTCCCTCCAGTCTGATGAGAGGGTATTGACCCCATGGCTTCTCAACTGGATTCCATGCATGTCGTCCTGCGACAGAGTTCCTGCTCCCCCATGCCACCGATATCCTATCCCCCGAGTTGCTTTGCATCTTCCTTCGTCTCCAGCTCCTCGACCGTCATGTCGACGCTAGTTGCCATGCGTATAACCTTTTGTACCACTGGAATCCTGCCGACATCAATGACACGGCTGAGACCAAAGTCCCTGACTATCAGCCTCACCGTGAGTCTTGTTTCCTGTACCCGACTTTCGTCTTCCACCAAAACGTATTAACGTTCAGACGAGCTTCTTCACCCTTGGCTGGCCCAACCAAGCAGAAGGTACGATTCTTTCGAGATTCGAACTCCTTAATCTGCTCACCTTCGTGTTTGAACTTGAAGTTCCCCCATACACATGCGTCCTCGAGCAGAACATCATATACTATGCATGTCGTCGTTGACCCACAGCTCCTTCAGAACTGTGTGAATGATGATGCTCCCACCTCAAATTGAGTTTGCTTCAAACCTTGATCTTCTTCCTGGCCTCAAACTGCTGAAACTGATGTCGCTCCGTGAAGCTTTGGCAAACCTTCTGTCACCAAAATTGGATCCGTGAAGCAACCCCCACCTGGAGACTGACCAGCTGTCATGGGACTGACAGACTGACCCATAACTTTTGACTCATCATCATTCGTCGCTTTGTCTCGATGAATTGAATCCTCCGTAATCCTTAAAGTATCTCGAAGTTCCTCCTTATCAAATTTTTGACGATCCAACTCCTGTCGAATACCCCTCGCACCTCCATCCGATGTCTGTGGCCTGCCTGTACAACTCAGCGGCTTGAGCCTGTACATGCCACAATATAAATTTTCTCAAGCCAGCTGTTGGGAACCCTTCGTAAGCATCCAATATTTGTGCCTAAATAAACTGCGACAACTATCATCCGCCAGCCTCCCTACCGAAACCAAGTTGTAGCACAAACTCGGTACATGTCGCACATCCTTGAGAATGAGCTTCTTACCAAGTTTCGTTGTCAAGCGCACATCACTGATGCCTACAACTGCATCTGCCCCCTTGTTGCCCATCTTCACACGTCCAAACCTGCCGTCGTGGTATGACATAAAGATTCTACTATATGGAGTAGCGTGATACGATGCTCCCGTGTCCATGACCAAATCTTTATCATGGCACATGTCACAAGGTTCCTCTGCGTCGGTTGCTACGATGATGAGATCTTCCATAGCCGTGAGATCCTCTTGATCATCGTTGTCTTTGGCCTTCTCAGCTTTAAGCTTCATATAGTTCCTCTTGATATGACCCCTTTCGCCACAGTGATAGAAGTCCTCCTTGCGGTCCACAGTCACAAGATCCTGAGAACTCCTCCCTATCCTCGCCTATGACTTGGGTCTTTCCTTCCCATAAGAAGCCACCAGAGCGGATTCCTACGATGATTCTACTTGCTTACGCTGGATTTTCTCATTCAACAAGCTGCTTTTGACTGCCTCAATCGTGACAACTCCACCAGTCGCGGAGTTGCTCACCGACACCACCGTCTCCCAACTTTTCGACAGAGAACTCAAAAGCAAAAGGGCCTGAAGCTCATCATCAATGACTATCTTCATCGCATATAGATGATTGATAATACCCTGAACCTCGTTCAGATGTTGTGCCACTAGGGCACCCTCCGTGTAATTCGAGTTGATGAGTTGGTGAATCAAAAACGCCTTATTGCCAACCGTCTTTCTTTCGTATAATGAATGCAGCTTCTCCCACAATGATTTTGTCGAACTCTCCATGTATACGTGGTGAAACACCGAGTTATCCAGCCATTGGCAGATGAATCCAACGGCCTTCCGATCCAGTTGTTTCCAGTCTTCAGCAGCTTTGTCCGATGGCTTAGCGTTGTCGCCCTCCAATGGACCATTCAAGTCCTTGCACCATAGTAGATCCTCCATCCTTGGTTTCCAAATCGCCCAATTCTCCTCTGTGAGGGTGATCATACGAGTGTTCATCTGCTCCGTCCACATAGCTGCCTGAACCAAAATCAGTAGCTCTGATACCAGATGTTGGTATCAGACTAACAGACCAGGGTCTGATACCATATGTTGGAAATCGGACAAGTCCTGCAAGCGTTCCTTTACCGTATTTGAGAGTGCCCGCAGCGAAAACTTTAGGTCAACCCATCTGAGATAACCAACTCTTGTCTAACGAACACCAAGCACAGATAAAGACAAGTATATGACGCTGACTACGTCACCTGGACAAATCCCAACCTTTATAACTCAGGTGAAATGAAAAGATTGACAAAATCAATGTTGAATCCTTTGTCCTAATAGATTCAACCCCGTCACCGCACTCAAGAAGAAAAGAAAGAGATTACAATTGAAATCACTCACCAAACAGTAGCAATCTCCCTGAGCGAAGACGACGACTCCTCGATCAGATCTCTTTCTTCCTTCTGTCTTGGATGGCGAAGTCCTAAGAGCAAATCACATACTTTCTCTTAGATTTCTTGTGGACGAGCATCCCGAATCTCCAATTTGTGTTATGCTTTTGTGCCTCCACCATACTCCTATATTTATAGGATGAGAAATCATATTTTAGGTCATAATATGATTTTTTTTTAAATAGAAAACCTTCAAAATAAGAATCCCATTCCACCTAAAATAGCCCAACATCAATTATGGATGTCCAAATATGGTCAAATTAAATATTTGATACAAATTTGAAATCAAATCAAATCAAATCTTACATTTAATGTAAATTTCTAAATTATATTAAATCAAATCTTTGACCATATTTGGACTCCAAAATTTATTAAATTCAGACTTGACCAAACACTCGACTTCTTCATCCACTATTGTCCACGGGGGTTGTTTACAAATGTTATAGCAATATCCACCATAAGGTATCATAGGGGCTAAACCTGCAAAAACCAAATATGTAAACTAATTTTAGTTTAAGTAACAACATGATCGATAAAACACTTGATATCGGCTAAAATGAGGTACTCAGATACATCTCGTTATTTCTTAAAGCGGTAATCTAAAATATTTGATGTCCACCCATACATGGCAAATATAAAAAAAAGAAGCATATTATTTCTCAAAAAACGAAAATGAAAATCAACATCATAGAATATCTCAATTCCAACTTCCTTATCCTCGGCACAGCTGAAACAAGAACTGGAGAAGCGAACATGTGGAAATATCCGAAGTGAAGACTTCAAAAACAAAACAAAATCAAGGCAAATTATTTAATTAAATGTGCTATCTGGAGGGAGAGAACTTCAAAAACAGAAATGACTAAACATCGTGTTGGCCCTTACAACTAAGGTTGTATTTCGTTTCTAAGAAAATGAGGAAAACTAAAGGAAAACGAAAGTTAGATCCGACATAAATGGGATCATATTTGTATTTGAATCATTTTCTTCTCCTTTCCCTCACTTTGCACTAAATAAAACACATCCTAAAAGAAGCACATAAGATGCAAACACCCTTACAATTAAAAAGAAGCATATAATCTGCATGACCACTGTGACTGTATAGATTGTAGACCATAGAGCTTATACTTTCAATATAAATACCATTTTCTTCTCTATATCACGTAAAGAAAAAAGAAACATTTACCTGCACATAGGATTAATGTTGAGAACTTTCATCTCCATGAGAACATGGAAAGGTTCAAAGCCGGCATGGGGATTTTAATGTCCAGGGCTAAATTTCAAATGGTACCCTTTTTTGAAAACCTTATGCACATAATCCCTATATTCATTTCTTAGAATCCATATTGCCATCTAATGTTCAATCCATAGTTTTAGAAAAGACTGGAAATATACAAGCATATGAAATGCATAAACGTTAGTATCATAGGGGGCTCTCCTCCAAATGAGCATGATTTGGTTAATTATAAGTGGTTGGTTTTCTAAGCACCATCTTAAAAGAACATGCAAATACTAAAAACTGTGTTGATAAATAAAGACATACATGTCATTGTATCAGCTTTTGATGCTAACAATTAAGGAAGAACGTGTTAGGAATGTGCTGTGACCCGAATCGTAGTTGGCATATGAGGTGTGATATTGGATTGGACCTATATGTCTTAAAGAAAAATTCTCATATAAGTCCTGAACCAATCCCAATTATCTACACCTTATAATCCCAACTCCTACCCGATCGCAATGTGGGACTAAATTATCAACTCCATTATCACCCCCTTTGAGGGCTCAACCGGAAATGAGATACAATCTAACAATCTCCACCTTAGCTCATTTCCACTGACCGAGCAACCAAGCACACTCCAGCTACCTTTGCTCGTTCCCACCAGCCGAGCAACTAGGAGATCCAACATATTGTCATCTCGATCCGTTCGACCACAGAACCAAGCCTCATCCACACCATCATTGTCATGATCCGACTCCATAGAGTTGATAATCGTCCCCCAAACGTGATGCCGTATGTGCCTAAGTTGTGCAACGCACAAGGCAAGAAGATAAAACATAATGGTTTTCATAGAAAATACCGAGTCGCAGTGAAAGATTTATAGAGTCAATATGAAGCACAGATAGTGTAGTGCCTTAAATTCTGATCCGATCGTGATGCGCACTATATAATAGGCTTGTGGCTAGTCTTCTGAGTCGTAGCTTTGTGTCTAGTTGAATTTCGACATCCTCTTGTCACGGACGAAATGCGATGATCCTTTCCAACTCATGGATATGCCTTTATTGAAACAAGTCCAATAGTTTTCTTATTTTGTTGCTTGGTTTTCTAAATTTTGCTTTGGGATTTTGTTTTGGTGTTGCTTTCGATTTGCTTGATTTTCACTATTGGCTTTCTTGCTTGGAGCTTTGGTTCTTGAAATTTTTTGGAAGGAAGGATAGGCAAAAGGATTCTAACTTTATGCTCGTGCTATTGCAGGTCCGCGTAACTGACGCTTGATCGTCGTTAGACGGGACTCCTTCTTTCAGTACATTCTCTTATCAGTGGATGGTTCAGACCCTTCTTTCATACTTCTTTACGCCAACATCCTTAATGTTTCAAACGTTCAATCGATGATGCATGACCGAATGCCTAAAAAATCCTTAGGCACAATGCATGCCATCCACTAAAAAATGAACATGGAAAAATATAGTCTAACTTGTTTATAAATATACACGACTTATAACATGAGCTTCGCAATGAAGCGAGCAATTATGGTTCGAAACCAAGAAACTGCTTGATGGAGTGCGGCATCTGAAATATTAGTTTCTGCCTGGTGCCTCGAAGAGTTTGGACCCACTGGACACCAAAATCGGAACACAAATTTGAGAAAATATGAAATATTGCATAAGTATATTGTTGTTTACTTCTTCTATTTTATCTCATGCATTGTTTAATAGTTTAACTTTTTCACACATTTGCATGGTCTGGGATAACTTGTGCACAAGGTTTGGCATTTTCCTGAAATAGTTTCTGGGGCACTGGAACATAATCAACCCGGGGGAAATATTTGATCGTGCTTGGCGCGATGCATTATGGAACCTTCAGCGGGGCTTGCAACCCGGGCTGATAGGGTGCGCCACAATGTCGTTCGATAAGTCCCCATGGTGTCGATCACACCAATGATCGCATATAGATAGAACACATGCTAACTTATTGTCTTGTGCATGTGGTAAGTATATTGTGTTCGTTGTAGGAGCGCATCGGTTGAGTAAGCAACCGATGGGCTAAATGGTTTCTATGTTATTTTCTCACAAAAATATGCAACTGATATGAACTGAATTCACTATAGTTCTAAATAGCAAGACCATTTTAATGCATGCTCTCCTTTAATAAGCAAGTGTTGATTTAAGAGAGTGGGTTCGTCCCGCTCACCAGTACATATGAGTACTGACCCGCGTTTGTGGGTACCATTTTAGGCACTCAGGGTATGCAGCGCTAGTGGATAGACGAGAAGGCATTGTAAGCTTTCTATTTTGAAGTTTAGTTGAAGCAAGTTCATTTTGGAGACATGGATTTTTAACCTATACAAGGGCGTAATGCACGGGACTACAAATATTATCTGATGGAGCGTCCTGCCTTTTGAGTTTTCTTCTATTATGCAAATCAATGTAGCTAGAGGCATATCAAATTTAAACTCTATGTAAATTACTCTGATTTTAATCAATGAAAAAGCATGTTTTCATTCTATACTCTGTGTTTAACTCTCTGTGAATGTGTTTTCTAACTTATATTTCAAATAGTTTTTTATCATTGCATGTTCTTGTCTTGTGCGAGCACAACTCCAAGTTCGCATTGCATTACTCCCAAGCGAGGATGATCGGTTCCGCAAAGATCCAAGCGAGGATGATCGACCCTTGCGGGATCGGAGCGTGATAAGCTGGTATCAGAGCACGACTTCACTTCCTTGGGTTTTCAAAAAGATATTTTTAGAAGTTTGACGCGCCTCTCGATTAAATGCATTCATTGTCCGCTGTATGAGATAATCGCCCCATGCAATGGGCCTATAGATAAAATTTTATTTTTGGAGTGTTGATAAGTTACTCTCTTTTATATCAATGGTAGGGAAGAACGTTGACACTGCAAGCAGCGCTCAGCCTGTACAGAATGATCCGACAAGTTCTGGAGAATCCGGAGGAGCGGATTTAAATGACATGACAGAGAGGCTCATGCATTTAATGGAGGTGAAACAACAACATGCTGCAACTCAACGGGCACATATCCAAGTTTAATTTGTTGCACAACAAAAGCAATTGGCAACCTAAAGCAGTTGATCTGTAAACCCCCTGAATTTTTTTAAATTATTAAATCTTGGATTTTTCCCAATTTTCTGGAATTTTCTGAGAATTTTTTGTAATTAAAATCAAGGTTTTCAATTAATAAATGATTTTTAATTGGCAATAAATAATATTAAAATATCACAAAAATAACATTTTTGGGTGTAAAATGAAAAATTGGACTTAGGATAATTTTTCTAGATTTTTCTGGGCCTCAGACATATTTTTAAATGCCTAAAAACTATTTACCTATTAATTAATTAATTAATTATTATTATTATTATTATTATTATTATTATTACTGTTATTATTAATATTTTATTTTACTTTTATTTTTGGGTCCGGCCCGGCCTAGTGGGCCGAGCCCAGCAGCCAGCCCAGCCGGCCACCCCTAGCGGGTCGGGCGGGTCCGCCACCCGGAACCCGCGCCCGACCCGACCCAGTCCCCAACCCATCTTCCCCGTTCTCCACCCGCGCCCGATTCCTCCGGCGACGGCCGAAATTCTCGCCGCCTCCGCCGGAGCTGGCCATGATCCCCTCGGCCCCGCCTCACCCGGCCACGTCCGCCCCCGGAACCCTATAAATTCCCCCTACCTCCTTCTTCCTCCCCCAAACGCAAGCCCTAACCCTAGATCCATTTCCGGCCACCCTCCGCCGGCTGCCCTCCGGTGACCCGACTCCCCTCGACCTCCTCCGCCAGCCTTTTCCTCGACGTCACCGCCGTGCCCGGCCCCCTCGACGACTGCCTCTGGCCAGCGCCCAACCAGCAACAGCAGCTGCCCTTCCCCTCGCCGGCAGCAGCGTCCGGCGCCGCCCGCGCCTCCGCCCGTCCCCGGCGAGCAGCCCTCGGCCTCCCAGCGTGCCTCTCCGGCCATCCCCCGCCGTCCACGACCGGATTCCGACGAAAACCCTAACCCTAGCTTTCCTTCGTGTCGTGTCGGACACGACACGGACACGGCATTTTCTGGATTTTCAGAGCAGGTTCAGGTACTCGTATCTTGCACCCTGTATCTCCGTTTTCAATTCTGTAAATTTCTACGCGAAGCCTGTATGACCCTCTCGGTGTCCGGACAAACTGTTCGGGGCATCGCGTCCTGTGGTGATCGCACACCGCGATCCAAAAACAGGAAAAACCAGACCCTGTTTCACCCCGGAACTGAGTGTGCCCCGCCAAACGGGATGCCTTGGTCGCGTGCGGTCTTCACAGATACGTACGCATCGTCGATACGGACGTGTGAGTTTTCGTGGAAGCTGATTCGGGTGTGCGTGCACACCGGAATCAACGCGTATCCGCGGACATCGCCCCGTATCCGCCTTTTCGGCAATTCACCCTAACTTCGTGCACACACGTCGGATCGAGACGAAACTTGCGCCATCGGACTCGTAGCGATACGCTGGTCCTGTGGGTCAAGTTTGGTTCGATTCTGAGAACGTTGACGAAATCGCGTGTCGTGGGCCCCACAGGCCCCGCTCGACGGGCGATTTTGTGTTCGGCTCATCGGAATCCAAATCTGGAAGTTCCGTTGGGTTCGTATCAGTGTTCCTGAACTGTTGACACTAAGTTTGGTGAATTTGGAGACCTTTGACCCGGACATGTTTTTCGGTGCAAAGCGGGCCCACCGGCGGACCCCGTTTTGACCCGAAACTGTCGTTTTTGCCCTTGTCTCCAAATTGGACCCAAGGACAGGCGTTTCTAGCTATTTGACATCTTTTGAGCATGATGGTAATGTCTATTTCAGCTTTTGGACTCATCTCTGGACTTTTTCTCCAAGAACTAAATTAATCAGATCCAAACAACAGGCAAGTACCTGCACCTCAAGTTAATCTTTATATATTGTGATAATTAATTCCCTGCCTTACATGTACCCTTGATGATTACACTTAGTATTAGAAATGCTGAATTTTATGTCTTGAATATTGGTAGTCCCTGTCTTGTTTTCCATGTCGGGTGGGAGAATACCTAGAAGGCATGTAGTTTACCCTTCCCCTTGTCATGTTTAATAGCTGTTGGTACACGACTATACCTCAGCCGGATCTCGATTTCCCCTGTTTAATAGCCGTTCATGACGGCCGAATTAGCCTTATAAACCCCTACATGCCAACTATGTATTCTAAAACAAAAACAAGTCCACACATATAGTTCCTGTTCATGTTATATTTCTTGCTGGCTATTGTAGTTCCATTTCCTGCTTCATTTAGTTCTGTTTCTCATATTCCTGTTTGCAGTTTAACTCTGAGATAATAATGTTCTGTTATGCTGTTTCTCAACATGATATCAATATTTAATTGTCATAAAATATTTAGTTTAATCTTGTTGTGCACTGTGTACTTTGCTCCTTTCCTGACTGGATCTGTTGATTTAGGCGATGATGAGGATCTTGCCCCTACTTATTATGGTCCCTATGAGGGGACTGATGATACCTATGAGGAGCCAGAACCCACCCAGGAGACCCCTGCTGCTGAGTAGCTAGTAGTAGCTATCTTTCATTTATATTCTTATCTTATTTATCGGGTTTGTCCCCGATTTCAATATTGAATTCCTGTACTAAAACATTTGAATCTGCTGTCACATTTATTTTCAGTTGAAATCTTAAGTTTCATTCTCATTATTATCTTGCCTATGTTATTTGTGAATGAGCTAGTTAGCAAATAATGGATTGACCTAGACAGCGTACTACCGTCGACTCTGCGGCGTAGGCTGGACGTACCCACGCACTCGTGCCCGAATTTCCGGGTGCGGGTCGTGACATGTTTTTATGGTGGCCCATGCAGGTCCTATCCTAAAATAGGGTAATACCCTAGGACAGGGTATGGAATAAAATTGAGGATTCTAGGAAAAGCTCATTCACAGTATAGCGTCCTTATTTCAATTCTTGAAATCATTGCTGCTCAATTTTTCCTATCGCCTTTGATTTCCAAGTATTCTATTCTGATCTTCCTATCCCTTAATCTTTCAGAATGGTCCAGACCAGGAATACGGTAGGAGGCACATCAGAACCAGCTGAGCAGAATATGCCCGAGACTCTTGCACTCCCGCCGCCTCCATCTGTTCCGGCAGTTACCTTAGATGGGGCACAGCTACTAGGAGTGTTCCAGGGATTGGTGGAATCCCAGAAAGAACAGACGGCACTTCTGCGGACCAGCCTCTCAGAAGCTCTTAAGTCCCAGGAGACGTCACTCAAGAGGCCAGGGAGTGCCAAAGACTTCAAGAATCTAAGACCCCTGGAATTTTACGGAACTGAGGGCATTCTCTATGCCGATGAGTGGATAGAGAATGTCGAGAGACTCCTGAAGACTGCTCGGGTCCCTGATGACCTCAAAGTGGAGTCCGCAAGCCTGCAACTATTCGACATTGCTCGAACCTGGTTTAGAGATGAACCCCAACTATCTGCTCCCGACATCACCTGGGGAGACTTTAAGAGGCTATTCAAGGAGAAATTCTACCCCGAAGTGGCTCGGGAAGCTCTCGAAAGCCAATTCGAGAGACTGGAACAAGGTAACATGTCTGTTGATGAATATACTGCTGAATTTAGCAGGTTAAGCCACTTTACGGAGTACATGGTTCGTACCCCGGAGGACAGAGCCCGTAGATTCAAGAAGGGGCTGTCTCCGGATATTCGCCTTGCTGTCACCACCAGCCGAGCTCGCACCTATGAAGAAATCCTGAGCGTGGCACAAGGCGTTGAAAGAGATATGGGGCATAAACTGAAGCGGGAAAGAGATACCGGAAATGGAGGACCCAATAAACGCCCTTTTCAACAACAACAGCAACCACAGCAGAGGGCCCCGCAACAAACTCAGCGTCCTCTCCCTCGAGCTCCAGCACCCCAACACCAGGCTCAGGGACAGAACCAACAAGCGGCTGTTTGTAACTTTTGCCAAAAACCAGGTCATACTTGGCAAGTCTGCAGGAAGAGGCTAGGTGCCTGTCACGACCCGCACCCGTAAATTTGGGCACGAGTGCGTGGGCACGTCCAGCCTACGCCGCAGAGTCGGCGGTAGTACGCTGTCTAGGTCTTACTCACAGGTAATTTAAATCTATCTCATCCACAATAAAGTAAATAGACAAGGAAATTAACAGGAAATAGGAATGCTGATTTATAAAACAAATTGTGATAACAGATCCATAGTTTATACATGAACAGAAGATAAATCGGGGACAAACCCGATTACTGAGCTGAAAAGGGAAAACTAGCTAACTGGCTACTACTCCTCAGAGATAATCTCCTGAGTGGGAACCGGCCTCTCAACTGTGTCACTTGCTACGTCATAGGGATCATAATAGGTAGGGGCAAAGTTCTCATCATCGCCTAAAACAACAGATCCAGTCAGGAAAGGAGCAAAGTACACAATGCACATCAAGATTAAAACTAAATATTTATGACAATTAGATTGAGCATCATATTGAGAAAATTGCATAAAAGAAACATCAATATCTCAGAGTTAATGCTATACACAGGAATATGAGAAAGCAGGAATAAATGTGACAGGGAATGAAACTACAACAGTCAACAAGAGCCATAACTAGACAAGAAGCTATGTGTGTGAACTTGTGTCTTTAGAATACCTAGTTGGCATGTAGGGGTCTATAAGGTTAAACCGGCCGTCATAGACGGCTATTAATCACGAATAATCGAGATCCGGCTGATGGACAGTCGTGTACCAACAGCTATTAATCATGGCAAGAGTCAGGGTAAGCTACATGCCTTTCAGTATTCTCCCACCCGACATGAAAAACAAGACATGAACTCCAATATTCAAGACATAAAATTTAATATTTCTAACACTAGGTGTAAACATCAAGGGTACATGTATGGCAGGGAATTAATTATCATAATATATAAAGATTAACTTGAAGTGCAGGTACTTGCCTTTGTTTGGATCCGATTAATAGGTCTTCGGGGAAAATATCCAGAGATGAGTCCAAATGCTGAAATAAACATCACCATCACGCTCAGAAGATGTCAAATAGCTAGAAACGCCTGTCCTTGGGTCCAATTTGGAGACAAGGACAAAAACGGCAGTTTCGGGTCAAAATGGGGTCCGCCGGTGGGCCCACTTTGCACCGAAAAACGTGTCCGGGTCAAAGGTCTCCAAATTCACCAAACTTAGTGTCAACAGGTCAGGAACGCTGATACGAACCCAACGGAACTTCCAGATTTGGATTCCGATGAGCCGAACACAAAATCGCCCGTCGAGCGGGGCCTGTGGGGCCCACGACACGCGATTTCGTCAACGTTCTCAGAATCGAACCAAACTTGACCCACAGGACCAGCGTATCGCTACGAGTCCGATGGTGCAAGTTTCGTCTCGATCCGACGAGTGTACAAGAAGTTAGGGCGAATTGCAGAAAAGGCGGATACGGGGCGATGTCCGCGGATACGCGTTGATTCCGGTGTGCACGCACACCCGAGTCAGCTTCCGCGAAAACTCACATGTCCGTATCGACGCTGCGCACGTATCTGTAAAGACCGCACGCGACCAAGTCGTCCCGTTTGGCGGGGCGTACTCAGTTCCGGGGTGAAACAGGGTCTGGTTTTTCCTGTTTTTGGATCGCGGTGTGCGATCACCAAAGGCCGCGATGCCCCGAACAGTTTGTCCGGACACCGAGAGGGTCATACCGGCTTCACAACGCAATTTACGGAATTTAAAACCGAGCAGCGAGGAGCGAGATACACGTACCTGAACTGGCCTCCGAAAACTAGGGTTTTCGTGTCCGTGTGTCGAACCCTGTGTCCACTGCCGTGTCCGACACAGAAGAGGAAATTAGGGTTAGGGCTTGGGCAGCCAGGCGGAGGACGGCGGCTTGGGCGGCGGGGGATGCCGGAGGCGGCCGAGGGCGGCTGGGGGCGACGCCGGCGAGGGCGGCGGCAAGCGGCAGGCGGGCGGAGCGGCGTCGGGGCAGCTGCTGGGCTGTTGCTGGAGTCGAGCGGGGGAGAAGAAGGAGGCGGCGGTGGCGGGCGGCGCTGCACGGCGGGGAGGCGGGCTGCGGAGGTCTGCGGCGGAGCTGAGGCGGCGCGTGGCGGTGTGGCTGCTGGGGACGGCGGCTGGGCGGGCGTCGCCGATGGTGGGGATACGGAGGAGAGGCGGTGGTCGGGGGGGGTTCTGGCCAGGGGGTTTTAAAGGGGGCGGCAGGTGGCGTGGGGCCGAGGGAGGCGGCGGCCAGCGCGGGGGCGGGGGCGGGTGCGCGTGGCGCTGGCCGGGCGGAGCGGCGGCGTCCGCGGGAGGCGGCGCCGGACGCGGGGGGGGGGGGAACGGGTCAGGGGTGAGAGGGGCCGGGTTTCGGGTCGGGCGGGTCGGGTTCAGGCGGACCCGACCCGACCCGTTAGGGGTTTGGGCCGGGGGACTGGGCCGGGTGTTGGGCCGGGCCGAGCGGGCCGATTTAATTAATAAAAAAAATCAATAAATAAATAAATGTAATTAATTAATTAATTAATTAATTAGTAAATAAATATTTTTAGGAGATTTAAAAATAGGTCCGGGGCCCAATAAATTCCAGAAAAATTACCCTAAGTCCAGTTTTCCATTTTACACCCAAAAATATTATTTTCATAATATTTTAATATTATTTATTATCAATTAAAAATCATTTAATAATTAGAAACCCTGATTTTAATTATAGAAAATTCCCAGAAAATTCCAGAAAATTGTGAAAAATCCCAATTTGAAATTCTTGCAAAATCTGGGGGTTTACAATCTACCCAACTTATAAAAATTTCGTCCTCGAAATTTAAAACTTAAGCCATACTCTGTTAACCCTTCATGTACATAAGGCAAGTCCATCGCAACCTCCTCGCGATAATTAAAATCCGAATCATGTCCACTGCAATCACTTCATGATTAAGGTGACTATTTGTTCTAATCAAAATTCAACCTATGGTTATCACTTCTTACTTCCTCAAATTATCCACAGGCAGATTTTAGATTAAGTTCATATAGCATTTTCAAGATTGCACATGACTATGATTTTGCCTCACTGTTCTGACTATCATAATTCCTCTAGAAATGATTCGAGTCAACTAGTATTCACACTGTATGCTTTAACTTATTAAATTTCATTCACATCCTCAGTAATCCAACTAGGTAGTCCAACCACCAATTTTAATTTGTAATTCGAATCATCAAATTGAAAAAGTAAAATGTAGTCCACCAATGTTCACGTCTGAATCATAATACCCTCTAAATTCAAATTGACGATTTTACCCTCATTATTTCAAGATTTAAATCATGTACTTGAGATATAACTATTGATATCAATTCATTAATCATCTTAGTCACTCCTCTAAATTTTCAAAATTGAATGGCTTGCTTCTTCCAATCTAACCTTACTCGGTCACAATCCAAAAGACATTCCTCTCGAGTTGACAAATGCACTGCTACCCAACTTAGAGTTTACCCCTTCATCACAAAAGACTATATACCTTAAGAAAAATGTTCCTTAATATGTTTACTTATGTCATTCACTCCTCGGACTTCAATGCCGATCATATCACATATGATATGTCCTCAATTACGAAAGTTTTAATCCTCAAGTATGTGATCGACCTATGTGGCATATCCAGTACTATCTATGTATCAAACTTATACCAAGCACATGATTTCGTCTTCCCGAAATAAGGGAAGACGAGGATCAATAATAAAGAGTTCAAGGGTGGGGTGATAGAACAGAAGTATAGGGATCAAGGCGTTTAAAGAATTCTAGTAGGATTTGTCAGGCGGTTATGGATTGAGGTTCTATTCTGGTAGTCATTTATTCGCATGCTCGTATTAGTTCAGTTATGTAACTGATACGATATGCTCAGCATGTCTAGGTCAAGTATATTTGTCTACTAATCACTACGTATCTCAATCCACGTAAAGTAGTCGTGCGAAGTGCGAATCAAAATGCACCAAGGTTGATCAGACCGTAATACACTGATTCTGAACAGACACTTGTATTAGTGTACGCGTCCAATAATACACGTGTCATGAACAAGCCTGATAAAGAGTAAGCTTGCAAAACTAGGCTATAGAATAGCAGCAGAAACAAAGTACATCAAAATTAAGTGCGCTAGATGATGATGAAAGGAGGTACAAAACTTAAATTCACATAATAAGCAAAATAACAGAAAACTCTACAATCTCTACAGTTATTAAATATAAAAGCATACCAGGTTATTAGCAAGTTCAAAATTACTAGGTTGGGGCTGAGGTCACGAACCAATAGGCGCGGGCTAAACAATACTAGAAGGGCAGCTAAAAGAAATCACTTACGCGCATTAGTGACTCTAAGAGTCTGCACGTTCTCCACGGTCATCGCGTAAGCTTGTCCGTGTTCTTGGAGTAGCGGCACAGTCCTTCACTCGATGTGCTGCTGATCCACAATATAGACAGACACCTAGCCTCTTTCTGCAATCCTTCCAAATGTGGCCTTGTTTTCGACAAAAGCCACAAGTGGGAACTCGTTGGCTCTGTCCTTGAGTTGGATTCATCTGTGGTCGCTTTGCAGCTCTTTCCTGCTGTGCTTGGTCTGGTGCTGACGCATACGGCCGCTTCCGGCTAGACTCGATCCTTGTGGTGCACTCCACAGGTCGTGCTGCAGTAAGAACGTCTTCGTCGAAGGTAATTGCATTTGAACTGCTTAGCTTCCGTGACTCCAAGCTAATTCTGTTGATGAAGTTCTCCGCTTGATTTTGCTGAGTTTCCTGTTGAACCTTCTGATAGGCTTGCATCATTATGTAGAACATGCGGAACATCTGCTGTTCGTCCATAGGTGGTCCCGAAGGGAAGGAAGGCATCGTTGGAATAGGCTGTGTCGAGGGTGGAACGCTATCTTGATGGATTATTGAGGCAGGCTGACTTGCTTGACTGCCTTGTGATGATTGGCCTTCACCGACTGGTATCACATCGTTTCCTTGGGTAATCACAACGGTTTGTGGTGTTTCTGCATGAGTCTCGTTGCTGGCTTGTGGGTCCATCTCCCTGTATCCAAAATAACCAATAAGAGGCACACAGGAATCAAGGCAAGATGCAAGTTCATATTAGTTCGAATACGATACAGATATCAAAAAATGATTCAAGCAAGTGGATGAGATCCTATAAACTTATCCTAGCTTTATTGCAGGCCTGTTCGGTCCCTGAGTTAAAACCGAACAATTTAGTCGTTGGACCTGCATGGGCCACCACAAAAACGTGTCACGACCCGCACCCGTAAATTTGGGCACGAGTGCGTGGGCACGTCCAGCCTACGCCGCAGAGTCGGCGGTAGTACGCTGTCTAGGTCTTACTCACAGGTAATTTAAATCTATCTCATCCACAATAAAGTAAATAGACAAGGAAATTAACAGGAAATAGGAATGCTGATTTATAAAACAAATTGTGATAACAGATCCATAGTTTATACATGAACAGAAGATAAATCGGGGACAAACCCGATTACTGAGCTGAAAAGGGAAAACTAGCTAACTGGCTACTACTCCTCAGAGATAATCTCCTGAGTGGGAACCGGCCTCTCAACTGTGTCACCTGCTACGTCATAGGGATCATAATAGGTAGGGGCAAAGTTCTCATCATCGCCTAAAACAACAGATCCAGTCAGGAAAGGAGCAAAGTACACAATGCACATCAAGATTAAAACTAAATATTTATGACAATTAGATTGAGCATCATATTGAGAAAATTGCATAAAAGAAACATCAATATCTCAGAGTTAATGCTATACACAGGAATATGAGAAAGCAGGAATAAATGTGACAGGGAATGAAACTACAACAGTCAACAAGAGCCATAACTAGACAAGAAGCTATGTGTGTGAACTTGTGTCTTTAGAATACCTAGTTGGCATGTAGGGGTCTATAAGGTTAAACCGGCCGTCATAGACGGCTATTAATCACGAATAATCGAGATTCGGCTGATGGACAGTCGTGTACCAACAGCTATTAATCATGGCAAGAGTCAGGGTAAGCTACATGCCTTTCAGTATTCTCCCACCCGACATGAAAAACAAGACATGAACTCCAATATTCAAGACATGAAATTCAATATTTCTAACACTAGGTATAAACATCAAGGGTACATGTATGGCAGAGAATTAATTATCATAATATATAAAAATTAACTTGAAGTGCAGGTACTTGCCTTTGTTTGGATCCGATTAATAGGTCTTCGGGGAAAATATCCAGAGATGAGTCCAAATGCTGAAATAAACATCACCATCACGTTCAGAAGATGTCAAATAGCTAGAAACGCCTGTCCTTGGGTCCAATTTGGAGACAAGGACAAAAACGGCAGTTTTGGGTCAAAACGGGGTCCGCCGGTGGGCCCGCTTTGCACCGAAAAACGTGTCCGGGTCAAAAGTCTCCAAATTCACCAAACTTAGTGTCAACAGGTCAGGAACGCTGATACGAACCCAACGGAACTTCCAGATTTGGATTCCGATGAGCCGAACACAAAATCGCCCGTCGAGCGGGGCCTATGGGGCCCACAACACGCGATTTCGTCAACGTTCTCAGAATCGAACCAAACTTGACCCACCGGACCAGCGTATCGCTACGAGTCTGATGGCGCAAGTTTCGTCTCGATCCGACGAGTGTACAAGAAGTTAGGGCAAATTGCAGAAAAGGCGGATACGGGGCGATGTCCGCGGATACGCGTTGATTCCGGTGTGCACGCACACCCGAGTCAGCTTCCGCAAAAACTCACACGTCCGTATCGACGCTGCGCACGTATCTGTGAAGACCGCACGCGACTAAGTCGTCCCGTTTGGCGGGGCGTACTCAGTTCCGGGGTGAAACAGGGTCTGGTTTTTCCTGTTTTTGGATCGCGGTGTGCGATCACCACAGGCCGCGATGCCCCGAACAGTTTGTCCGGACACCGAGAGGGTCATACCGTCTTCACAACGCAATTTACGAAATTTAAAACCGAGCAGCGAGGAGCGAGATACACGTACCTGAACTGGCCTCCGAAAACTAGGGTTTTCGTGTCCGTGTGTCGAACCCTGTGTCCACTGCCGTGTCCGACACAGAAGAGGAAATTAGGGTTAGGGCTTGGGCAGCCAGGCGGAGGACGGCGGCTTGGGCGGCGGGGGATGCCGGAGGCGGCCGAGGGCGGCTGGGGGCGACGCCGGCGAGGGCGGCGGCAAGCGGCAGGCGGGCGGAGCGGCGTCGGGGCAGCTGCTGGGCTGTTGCTGGAGTCGAGCGGGGGAGAAGAAGGAGGCGGCGGTGGCGGGCGGCGCTGCACGGCGGGGAGGCGGGCTGCGGAGGTCTGCGGCGGAGCGGAGGCGGCGCGTGGCGGTGTGGCTGCTGGGGACGGCGGCTGGGCGGGCGTCGCCGATGGTGGGGATACGGAGGAGAGGCGGTGGTCGGGGGGGGTTCTGGCCAGGGGGTTTTAAAGGGGGCGGCAGGTGGCGTGGGGCCGAGGGAGGCGGCGGCCAGCGCGGGGGCGGGTGCGCGTGGCGCTGGCCGTGCGGAGCGGCGGCGTCCGCGGGCGGCGGCGCCGGACGCGGGGGGGGGAACGGGTCAGGGGTGAGAGGGGCCGGGTTTCGGGTCGGGCGGGTCGGGTTCAGGCGGACCCGACCCGACCCGTTAGGGGTTTGGGCCGGGGGACTGGGCCGGGTGTTGGGCCGGGCCGAGCGGGCCGATTTAATTAATAAAAAAAATCAATAAATAAATAAATGTAATTAATTAATTAATTAATTAATTAGTAAATAAATATTTTTAGGAGATTTAAAAATAGGTCCGGGGCCCAATAAATTCCAAAAAAATTACCCTAAGTCCAGTTTTCTATTTTACACCCAAAAATATTATTTTTATAATATTTTAATATTATTTATTATCAATTAAAAATCATTTAATAATTAGAAACCCTGATTTTAATTATAGAAAATTCCCAGAAAATTCCAGAAAATTGTGAAAAATCCCAATTTGAAATTCTTGCAAAATCTGGGGGTTTACAGTGCCTGCCTCTACTGCGGTTCAGCAGCGCATCAAATGAGGGACTGTCCAGCTGCTCAAGGACGCCCCGCTGCACCAAAGGCTCCAGCCCAGGCCAGGGCCCCAGCAGTACAACAGAGGGGACCCCCACTTCCAACACAACAACAACGCTTTGCTCAGCACCAGCAGCAACAGAGGGGTGCACCGCAGCAAGGCCGTGCTTATGCAATGACTCTGGAAGAAGCTGAGGCCACAGCAGACGTGATCACAGGTTCTGTGCTTATAAATTCAATACCAGCTATTACTTTATTTGACTCTGAAGCTTCACATTCATTCATGTTAGTAGATTTCCTTATGAAGCATAGCTTAATCACTAAACCCCTTAGGAATTGTTATAAGATCATTACCGGTGGAGGAATCACCTCGGTTAGTGATGCCTGTAACAATTGTCCTATTACATTATGTGGAAGAGAACTGTATGCTAGACTACTTGTAATGCCAGTGCCCAGTTTTGATATTATATTGGGTATGGATTGGTTAAGTCAACATCATGCCACAATAGACTGCCACAGAGGTAGTGTAATCTTCAGGCCACCTGACAAGCCAGAATTTGAATTTGCTAGAGGTTCTAGAGAAATGGGTAATAACAAAATTTGTGGAGCCCTAATAACAGAAGAAGTGCCACTACCTATCATCTCTGAATACGTTGATGTCTTCCCTGAGGATCTCCCAGGCTTACCCCCAGACCGAGAAGTTGAATTCTCTATTGACCTAGTGCCAGGAGCAGTACCAGTATCTCAAAATCCCTACAGAATTAACAAGAAGGAGATAGTAGAACTAAATGAGCAAATCAAAGAACTAGAAGACAAATGCTTTATTAGGTCTAGTGTCTCACCCTGGGGAGCTCCAGTATTATTTGTGCCCAAGAAGGACGGAACATCCCGAATGTGTATTAACTATAGGGCCTTGAATGCCTTAACAATTAAGAATAAGTATCCCCTGCCCAGGATAGATGACTTATTTGACCAGCTGAGTGGAGCTCGGGTATTTTCAAAGATTGATTTAAGGTCTGGTTACCACCAAGTAAGGGTGAGAAAGGAAGACATCCCCAAAACTGCTTTCAATACCCGGAACGGACACTACGAATTTTTAGTAATGCCGTTCGGGTTGACGAATGCTCCAGCAGTTTTTATGAACCTAATGAACAGAGTTTTCCAGCCATACCTAGACAAATTTGTAGTGGTCTTCATTGATGATATTTTGATCTACTCCAAGACCCCCGAAGAACATGAAGAACATTTGAGGTTAGCATTGGAGACTTTGAGGAAGGAAAAACTTTATGGAAAATTATCTAAATGTGCTTTCTTCCTAGACAAAGTAGAATTCTTGGGACATGTTGTGACTGGAGATGGAATAGCAGTAGATCCTAAGAAGATAGCTGCAGTAGAATCCTGGCCCACTCCAGACTCTGTAGCTGAGATTAGAAGTTTCCTGGGACTAGCTGGCTACTATCGGAAGTTTGTGAAGGACTTTGCTAGAATTGCGGAGCCCATGACAAAATTAACAAGAAAGGATGAAGAGTTCACCTGGACTGATGAATGTCAGCGTACTTTTGAGGAATTGAAGAAAAGACTGACTTCTGCCCCTATTCTGACCTTACCTTCCGGAACCGGAGGTTTCGCTATTTATAGTGATGCTTCTGGAAAAGGTCTAGGTTGTGTACTGGAGTAGAACAAGAAGGTAATAGCATATGCCTCTAGACAGCTTCGACCACATGAAAAGAATTATCCAACTCATGATTTAGAATTGGCAGCTGTCATTTTTGCTCTTAAACTATGGAAGCATTATCTTTATGGAGAAAGGGTGGAAATATTTACGGACCATAAAAGTCTAAAATATATCTTCACTCAGAAAGAGCTAAACATGAGGCAAAGAAGGTGGCTGGAACTAATGAAAGACTTTGATATCACTCTTCAATATCACCCTGGGAAGGAAAATGTTGTTGCTGATGCTCTAAGCAGGTATCCTATGGCGATATACTTGACTATGGACAAACACCTGCTGGAGGACTTGGAAAGTTTAGGTATTGACGTAATTATCCCAGGAAAAGAAGGCCAAATGATGAACTTGCAGATTCAGTCTACTTTAATGGACAAGATCAAGGAGACTCAGTTTCAGGACGAAGGCCTGCGAAGCCTTCGAGGTCAAGTGCAAGCTGGACTAGTAGAAGAATTCAGAATTCATGAAGATGGATCACTGAGGCATGGCGATAGATTATGTGTACCTCAAGGAGACATAAGAGAAGAAATCATGCAAGAGGCGCACAAATCGCAATACTCTATACATCCAGGAGCCAACAAAATGTACAAGGACCTGAGAACGCATGTTTGGTGGCATGGCATGAAAAGAGAAGTAGCCAGGTTCGTATCTCGTTGTTTAGTGTGCCAGCAAGTCAAGGCAGAAAGACAAAGACCTGGAGGATTGCTTCAACCACTACCCATTCCGGAGTGGAAGTGGGAACATATCACAATGGATTTTGTTTCCGGACTTCCAAGGACACCTAGTGGTAAGGATGCAATCTGGGTGATAGTAGATAGACTGACCAAGTCTGCACATTTTCTACCTTTCAAAGTGGGGCTATCTACAGAAAAGCTAGCAGATTTATATATCAGACATATTGTTAGGCTGCATGGAGTCCCAGTAAGTATTGTCTCCGACCGAGATTCAAGGTTCACCTCTCACTTCTGGAAGAGCTTACAAGCCAGCTTGGGGACGCAACTCAAATTCAGCACAGCTTACCATCCCCAAACCGATGGACAATCGGAACGTACAATCCAGACACTTAAAGATATGCTCCGTACATGTGTTCTGGATTTTGGAGGATCCTGGGAAGACTATCTACATCTGGTGGAGTTCTCTTATAATAACAGTTACCAAGCAAGTATTGAGATGACTCCATTTGAAGCTCTGTATGGACGAAGATGTCGTACCCCGCTATTATGGGACGACGTTGGAGAAAGAGCCCTGTTGGGACCAGAGATGGTGATCGATTCAGCTGAGAATGTAAAGCAAATAAGGGACAGACTTTGAGTGGCTCAAGACAGGCAACGACATTGGGCAAATAGCCACCGAAGGCCCTTGGAATTTGAGGTAATTAAATTTATGAAATTCAATTTAAACATTTTTGATTATGGAACTAAGGCTTGATTATGACTTTATCAAAGGTTGGAGAGCTGGTATTCTTAAAGATTTTCCCGACATGTGGCACCATTAGGTTCGGAAGGAGTGGAAAACTCAGCCCAAGATTTATTGGACCTTTTGGCATTCAGGAGAAAATCGGAGAAGTGGCATACCGATTGGCATTGCCACCCTCTCTGGATGGAGTACATAACGTCTTCCACGTGTCGCAGCTGAGGAAGTACGTGTCGGACCCCAGCCACATTTTGGATCACTCAGAGCTCGAAGTAGGCCCAAGTCTGACTTACCAGGAGCAACCCGTGGAGATACTGGATCGCTCGGAGAAAGTCCTACGGAACCAGGTTATCTCCCTGGTTCGCGTAGCTTGGAAGCACCATTCTCCCGGCGAATCCACCTGGGAGCGAGAAGACGAGATTAGAGAGCGATACCCCTATCTTTTTGAACCCTGAGGTATATTTTATTTTTTCGGCCTTTCCTTTCGTGCCTTGTTATTTTTAAATTTCGAGGACGAAATTTTTGTAAGTTGGGTAGGTTGTAAACCCCCTGAATTTTTTTAAATTATTAAATCTTGGATTTTTCCCAATTTTCTGGAATTTTCTGTAATTAAAATCAAGATTTTCAATTAATAAATGATTTTTAATTGGCAATAAATAATATTAAAATATCACAAAAATAATATTTTTGGGTGTAAAATGAAAAATTGGACTTAGGGTAATTTTTCTGGATTTTTCTGGGCCTCAGACATATTTTTAAATGCCTAAAAACTATTTACCTATTTATTAATTAATTATTATTATTATTATTATTATTATTATTACTGTTATTATTAATATTTTATTTTACTTTTATTTTTGGGCCCGGCCCGGCCCAGTGGGCCGAGCCCAGCAGCCAGCCCAGCCGGCCACCCCTAGCGGGTCGGGCGGGTCCGCCACCCGGAACCCGCGCCCGACCCGACCTAGTCCCCAACCCATCTTCCCCGTTCTCCACCCGTGCCCGATTCCTCCGGCGACGGCCGGAATTCTCGCCGCCTCCGCCGGAGCTGGCCATGATCCCCTCGGCCCCTCCTCACCCGGCCACGTCCGCCCCCGGAACCCTATAAATTCCCCCTACCTCCTTCTTCCTCCCCCAAACGCAAGCCCTAACCCTAGATCCATTTCCGGCCACCCTCCGCCGGCTGCCCTCCGGTGACCCGACTCCCCTCGACCTCCTCCGCCAGCCTTTTCCTCGACGTCACCGCCGTGCCCGGCCCCCTCGACGACTGCCTCCGGCCAGCGCCAAACCAGCAGCAGCAGCTGCCCTTCCCCTCGCCGGCAGCAGCGTCCGGCGCCGCCCGCGCCTCCGCCCGTCCCCGGCGAGCCGCCCTCGGCCTCCCAGCGCGCCTCTCCGGCCATCCCCCGCCGTCCACGACCGGATTCCGACGAAAACCCTAACCCTAGCTTTCCTTCGTGTCGTGTCGGACACGACACGGACACGGCATTTTCTGGATTTTCAGAGCAGGTTCAGGTACTCGTATCTTGCACCCTGTATCTCCGTTTTCAATTCTGTAAATTTCTACGCGAAGCCTGTATGACCCTCTCGGTGTCCGGACAAACTGTTCGGGGCATCGCGTCCTGTGGTGATCGCACACCGCGATCCAAAAACAGGAAAAACCAGACCCTGTTTTACCCCGGAACTGAGTGCGCCCCGCCAAACGGGATGACTTGGTCCCGTGCGGTCTTCACAGATACGTACGCATCGTCGATACGGACGTGTGAGTTTTCGTGGAAGCTGATTCGGGTGTGCATGCACACCGGAATCAACGCGTATCCGCGGACATCGCCCCGTATCCGCCTTTTCGGTAATTTACCCTAACTTCGTGCACACACGTCGGATCGAGACGAAACTTATGCCATCGGACTCGTAGCGATACGCTGGTCCTGTGGGTCAAGTTTGGTTCGATTCTGAGAACGTTGACGAAATCGCGTGTCGTGGGCCCCACAGGCCCCGCTCGACGGGCGATTTTGTGTTCGGCTCATCGGAATCCAAATCTGGAAGTTCCGTTGGGTTTGTATCAGCGTTCCTGACCTGTTGACACTAAGTTTGATGAATTTGGATACCTTTGACCTGGACACGTTTTTCGGTGCAAAGCGGGCCCACCGGCGGATCCCGTTTTGACCCGAAACTGTCGTTTTTGCCCTTGTGTCCAAATTGGACCCAAGGACAGGCGTTTCTAGCTATTTGACATCTTCTGAGCATGATGGTAATGTCTATTTCAGCTTTTGGACTCATCTCTGGACTTTTTCCCCAAGAACTAAATTAATCAGATCCAAACAACAGGCAAGTACCTGCACCTCAAGTTAATCTTTATATATTGTGATAATTAATTCCCTGCCTTACATGTACCCTTGATGATTACACTTAGTGTTAAAAATGCTGAATTTCATGTCTTGAATATTGGTAGTCCCTGTCTTGTTTTCCATGTCGGGTGGGAGAATACCTAGAAGGCATGTAGTTTACCCTTCCCCTTGTCATGTTTAATAGCTGTTGGTACACGACTGTACCTCAGCCGAATCTCGATTTCCCCTGTTTAATAGCCGTTCATGACGGCCGGTTTAGCCTTATAAACCCCTACATGCCAACTATGTATTCTAAAACAAAAACAAGTCCACACATATAGTTCCTGTTCATGTTATATTTCTTGCTGGCTATTGTAGTTCCATTTCCTGCTTCATTTAGTTCTGTTTCTCATATTCCTGTTTGCAGTTTAACTCTAAGATAATAATGTTCTGTTATGCTATTTCTCAACATGATATCAATATTTAATTGTCATAAAATATTTAGTTTAATCTTGTTGTGCACTGTGTACTTTGCTCCTTTCCTGACTGGATCTGTTGATTTAGGCGATGATGAGGATCTTGCCCCTACTTATTATGGTCCCTATGAGGGGACTGATGATACCTATGAGGAGCCAGAACCCACCCAAGAGACCCCTGCTGCTGAGTAGCTAGTAGTAGCTATCTTTCATTTATATTCTTATCTTATTTATCGGGTTTGTCCCCGATTTCAATATTGAATTCCTGTACTAAAACATTTGAATCTGCTGTCACATTTATTTTCAGTTGAAATCTTAAGTTTCATTCTCATTATTATCTTGCCTATGTTATTTGTGAATGAGCTAGTTAGCAAATAATGGATTGACCTAGACAGCGTACTTCCGCCGACTCTGCGGCGTAGGCTGGACGTACCCACGCACTCGTGCCCGAATTTCCGGGTGCGGGTCGTGACATGATCACAAGCTTGGTACCCAACAACAGTGCGACTGCGGCGACGCCTACGCTGCAAGCCATGGCAGTAGATGATGACTCAGAGGAGGTGCAGCCTTCCGCTAAGACTTCCTATATGACGACAGAGTTCTCTAAGATGCACCCGCCTACATTCAACTGGAGAGCCAGACCGGACGTGGTGATGGAGTGGATCACGAACTTGGGGGAATCTTTAACCTTGTCGACATAAAAGTGTCTAAGCGAGTGGCCTGTGCCTCTGTGCAACTGGAACTAAGGGCGCATGATTGGTGGCAGGCCACCAAACAAGAGATCTAAGATACCAACCCGTACTATAAGTTCACTTAGGAAATGTTCAAAATGTCCTTCATTGAACAATACATTCCCAGGGCAGTACGACAACAAAAAGAGGATGAGTGTAGCAACCTGGTCCAAGAAAGTATGTCTGTTGACGACTACGATTCAACATTCGCTCGACTTGCTAAATTTTTCGAAAATTTCTTACCGGACCAGAAGCCATGGTGCTATTGCTTCCAAAAGGGCCTAAATGACGACCTTCGTAGGGATGCCATAAATCAGAAATGCCAAATCTACCGAGAGTGTTACAAAGCCGCTCTAGATAGAGAACGGATCTTTGGGCATAATTCTCAGAAGGCGGGACAGACTATCCGTAATACTTTCAACAAATGTCCTCACGATGCGGGAGGGTCTGCAGCTCCAAAGCGTCTGCACATGTATGAACACCATGGACCCCATCCGTGAATACAGTGCCACAGGTGCGACAATGGAGGGCATCGAGCAGCTGAATGCCGAGTCAGGGGATACTTCAAATCCATAAGTCATTTGACTGCCGAGACGGAAGGGCGAACCCCCGAAACCAGTCGAACTAGAATAGGGGACCTCCAGCACATGGCTTCAATGCAGTACCAGTGAACCCACAGCGCCAGGGTGCTCAAGGCCGAGTCTATGCATTGACTCGGAATAAGACATTTACGTCCGACATGGTTGTGACAGGTACATTAATTTTTAAAGAATTGTCCACTAGAGTGTTATTCGATTTAGGTGGTACACATAGTTTCATATCTGCTAATTTTATTGTTGAGAATAAATTAGCTTCAACACCATTAAATATGAACCTGTGCGTTAGTACCCCTTCTGGAGTCGACATGCCCTCCAATGCGATCTGTAGGGACGACTATATTTTTATCGGAGGGAGGAAGCTTTCCATAGATGTCATTGTTCTAGACATTAAAGAATACGATATTATTCTCGAAATATGTCACGCCCCAGAACCAGAATACTGGAGAGCGGGGGCAGACAATGCCAACTACGTACACCAGAGTACTCTATACCCCAAGATACGGTCACAGATCTCTTAACATGTGAGGGTTTACTCTACAATCCAACAGTGGGTCAAGAATCCTAGGTGTCAATCTCAAGCAAGAAACAAGTTACAAGATGTATAATCACTAAACATATAATAATAAGGTGTCCTAAATTATATATACACAGATGATCATGAAGCTAGTTAAAAAAATGAAGAACTAGCAGAGTACAATATTACATGATCAGATCTAGCTATAGTCTAGAATATGCTTTACATGTAGTCCCGTAGGCTGCAGTACCAAGGTTCCAAATTATGAGCTAAATACATGCTCGATGTCTAAATACCTCAAAAGAAAGATTATACAAGATCAGGTGGGTGATGAAGAAAAAACCCACTCATGTCCTCGGGTGCTCCTCGTGTTCACCATCTTGTGGTGGGAAGTATATCAGAGAATAAAGGTGAGTGTCAAGTAAGACGAGATACAAATATTGCTGACTTGGGAGAACATACTCAGTGGGTAGAAAATTTAAAATTTAATACAATGGATCTGAGGACTGTGAATGGTGGAGGAGTTTTAAAAAGATGGGTTTTTCAATAGACAAGATTAAAAATTTGGGGTAATTGCATCTCACATGAGTTTACAATTGATGACAGAGGATCACAGAATTAACTAGAAATGACAAGAGACATATTAAAGGATAGAGGAAAGTGATTTCCACAGAGTTCATGAAAATTTTAAAGTACTAAGGATGATAGATCAGAAGGATATGATAGAAGATGATGTATCAAGAACAGCGTTACAATTTTTGCTGGAAGTTTCAGGATCAGTGTAATAAGGAATCAATATTTTTGTGAAACATGACAATTAGATAATATTTCTGGGAGAGGAGATGTGTGAGCATTACCTTATTTTTAGAGTCATGCGATATGTCTTCTTTCTTGATCGTACTTATATTATTCTAGTGCTAGCTTCTCCCTTAAATTTTGAGGATAAAAATTTTCTAAGGAGAGTAGGATTGTCACTACCACTTTTTCGGAGAGTGATATTTTTGTCATTCATATTATTGGTATTGTTAATATATATACATATATATTTATATTGTTAATATAGTTAGTGGTTAGTGTGTTAACCCATTAGTTAGACTAGGTGCTAGTGTGCCCAAGTGGCCCCAACTAGACTTTTCATGAACTATTAGTAAAATTAATTAGATT
Organism: Iris macrosiphon; assembly: GCA_036927795.1. Lineage (NCBI taxonomy): Eukaryota > Viridiplantae > Streptophyta > Magnoliopsida > Asparagales > Iridaceae > Iris > Iris macrosiphon. The sequence continues at coordinate 171,121,128 of JAYESA010000002.1, forward strand.
AGTAATGGTTGGACCCATTAATTTGAGAGAATGAATAAAATATTTTTTCATTAGGATTTGAACCCTTCCCCATAATTAAACATATTGTCATGACAAATCTTGAGGGCTTTTAAGTCATATTAAACATCCATTAACCTAACCCTAACCATGAGAGGAAGGGGTCGGCACAATAAAAGAGGGAAGAGTCTCTCTCTCTCTCTCTCTTCTCATTTATTAGTGCACAATTTTTCAAATAGATTTCCTCCAAATTTAAGAGCAAACCCTATCCCATCCACTCTCAAATCAATCTCATTCCCTTTTATTTCCATTGCTAGAGGAGGCCAAGGAGCTTGTCATTGCTAGAGGATGCATTGGTGAGAGCTTGCAAGGAGGATTGTGTCAAACCTTCATTTGTGTCCATTTTGTGGTAATACATTGGAAATTCATCTCCTAATAAGTAAAATCCATATTTTCCTAATAATTTCCATTCTAAATAGTGTAATAGATAAATAGGGACCTTTCCTTGGTTAAGGACTACCCTTATAAAGAAGAACTAGGTTCATAGGAGGCCTATGGTGATAGTTACATTGACTTTTATGGCCAAATTAGAGAAAAACTGTATTTGGACCACTAGGTGTTTGTAGGAATGTCGCATAGGTGATTTTAGGTGTGATTCATGAATTGGAAGGGCGTACGTGTCCACAATTAGATCGGTGAGAGCGCGTTGAGAAACGTCGTGATACGGTGTCATAGGAGGGTTCTTTATATTGCATTGTAGTAGCTATAATACATGTTGTATATATTATATATTGTATAATAGATGCGTGCATTGGATTTTGGGAGTGTATCGTGAGGTTTGATGGGCGTATCACAAGCCTGTCATGAGATACGGTATAATACTTGATGAGTGCACGCCAAGTGTTTGATAATTATCTTGAGTGTTTATATATACATATATATATATATATATATATATATATATATATATATATATATATATATATGTATATATATATATGGATGTATATAAATAATATATTAGTATATGTATGTATTTGTGAGTGTTGCTTGTCGAAGGTGTTGGCATTGAAATTATATGGAGGATGCAGGTCAGATTTGAGAGGGAAGAGTTTGGTGTGGTTCAGGTATGAATCAGTGAGTCTTTATATTGCTGTTGGTGTCAGTTGTGTAGGTGCAGTGCTCAAGGCACTGAAATCAGTTACAGTTGACTTGATGGTGTGAGGGGACTACATCAGGACTTATGTTCCCTGCAGATTTATTTGGAGTATTGCAGCAATCCAGTTGGTTGCAGGCACTTGTGGGACTGATATTGGGTGCAAGGCTTGGGTTCTGTAGGTAGGTCTCATACCATCTAGTGTAGATCAGTGAGGGTAAGTTGGACTAGATGTGCCAATTGGGATTTACCTGAGTGCCCATCAGTGCATTGCACTGAACCAGTGTATGCAGGCAATTTGGGCGCCTCGAGTAGGACTGTATAGTCTTGCACTATAGTGAGTGCGTCTAAAGGGAAGCTATGCCTTTAGTAGCCGGCATGGGATTGTTTGAATCTTGGTTATTTACAGTTAAGTGCAGACCACTGAGCTTTAGGCTCGGTTAATGTTTGATGTGGGGGAATTCATTGAGGTACAGACATGGGTCTAGGTTTATAGTTGGTGTACTAATGGTGGGTCAGGCAAACCTGTGTCTGGTCTAGAGAGATTGCCAGTGTATCAGGCAATAAAGTGTGATAGGGAGGAGTTATGATACTTAATTCATTTAGATTCAGTCCAAAACTGAGTCACTTGTTGTGTGTGTTCAGAGTGTTGCACTGTGTGCAGATAAAGGGTTGGCAACTAGATGTTGGTATCAGAATAGGTGGGTATGAGAATTAGAGTATTAGTGACTTAGGTACTAAGGTTTTTGTGCACAACTTGTATAGGAATGTGACGGGTCAATGTGTGTGTCAGGTTAAGGATCATCTTAAGTACCAGTGTGTTCATGACACTAGTGAGTCGGGTGTGAGAGGCTATGTGGAATGTGTTGATGTTGGTGTCTGCAAGTTGCTGAAGTACAAGTGAGAGGTAAAGTGTTACAGTTTTGTGTGAGTGTGAGTGAGCAATCCACTTTTGACTTATTGAGTGCAGCACATGTGGCATAGCAACTGCAGTAATGGTGTTGTTGTACCTGCTACTTTGCTTAGTAATGTTAGTGTAGGTAGCTGCTGATATGGTTGTATGTACGTAGGTATTAGATACTAAGATAGTTAAGGTAAGTTAGTATATTAGATAAGTTTAGGTATTAGTATTAGTTTTGAGTTAAGATAGGGGTTGAGGTATTAGTTGGATAATTAATATACTAAGGTAAAGGGGTAAATAACTAGGATGGATGATATTTGGTATAGGTATGTTATGGGCATTTATAAATAGAATTATATTTAAGATATCAAGATATGAGAAGTTGGGTATGAGTGGTACCAAGATACAGGTACTTATGAGAGGTAATAAGTAGAATACAAGATTACAGGCTAAGATATTTCTAGGATTATATATATATATATATATATATATATATATATATATATATATATATATATATATATATATATATATATATATATATATATATAGTGTATTGACCTAGAAACCTAGAACAAGTCTAGTTAAGCTTATTTATGATTCCACAACACTCTTTTAACATAGAAATTTTTATATAGATCTCCGAGGCATAGTTCAAGCACACTTTGATATTTATTACTCTGGACCTGAGGCGAGTAAATTCTCTGACAGTTTTTAATACTTTGACGATTATTATGATTGTAGTTTTGTAGTGTTGTACAAGATTCCTAACACGATGTTACACGACTTAGTATATCTTGGATTCCGTCATGAGATATTATTTCCTGTGGACCCTGTACATATCTTGTGATTCATGTACATGTATAGACACCAATACAGGAGTAGGTTGGCCCCTTGCTCTGTGAATCCTGTTTCTTAACGTGCTATGGTTGGATCCACTATAATAGTCAGGGGACGGGGGAAGTATTAGAAAGTTATGTGATCATATCCCACTTACTTGTGCATAGTTCACCCTCACCATATGCAGGGTTTAGCCTGATCTTATTACTTGTGCATAGCTCCCCATATATATGATTGTCCTGATCCCCTTACTTGTACTTGTGCATAGTCAATCATATGTGATTGACCTGATCCCTTACTCTACTTATGCATAGCCAATCATATATGGTAGAGCCCGATCTTGTACCCAAGCCTATCACATAACAAACTAATATTTCAAACACTTAGCTAGTTTACTTTATTATTTTATTCTAGTTTGTACTTAATGAGACTGATATTTACCTGCTTATTCACTGTTCATTATATCCCTGTGAGATGACTATATGTTTTACCTGCTTCCTTAGATTACTAGTATTAAATTTCCATCATATATATTTATTACTAATTATTTTATAGTCTTTATCAATATAATTAGAACTGATGTAAGTTTATGTGCTTCGCTCCAATCCTGATTGGTTAATATTTTTCAGAGGACTTAGAAGATTTATGTCCTACCTTCTATGGACCGGAAGAAGATGATGGTTATATCTAGGAGCCTTAGGAGGAGCCAGTCCCCAAAAAGGAGACACTTGTAGTGACTTAGCTAGTTTAGCATTTATATTATATTGGGTTTGTTCCTAACCTTGAGATATTGAGTTGTATTATATTTAAGACTTATATTGGTGTTGCGATAGCTAGACTCTAGACTCATTGTTGATGTTTTGAGATGTGTATATTTCTAGACTTCTCTTGATCCTTTTATATCATAACGTGCGTTTCATCGTCCTTATAGTTTCACTGTGATTGAGTATTGATATTACTGTTATATATTCATCTTATCCTCCTTATGGAGTTGAGATTGCCATTGACAGGTATTGATGTATTATTGTGAGATGTGATAGATAGTATTGATGATCTAGACAGCGTTCTACCGTCGATGCTGCGGTATAGCCTGGACGTACCCACATACTCGTACCCTCATACAGGGCACAAATTGTGATAACAGAAGCTAGAGAATAAGCATGAGTCCTATGCCCGCTATGAAGATCCTAAAGCCTCTGCTTTGGAAATTGAGCGTCATGCTAAGGCGCGCTTAGATAACCATATCTTTCGACTTCGTAGACGAATAGAAGAGTTGTGCTTAGACCAGGAGAACTAATAGTATTTTTTTGGTTTTTTTAAAATTACTTTACTTACCCTTTTTTTTATTTTGTTGTTGCGGCATTAGTAGTCCCTTGAATATGGTTTGCTTTTTTTTCTTATGCAAAAAAAATAAAAAACTTCCCTTTTATTGAGATTATGTGTGACAACCTTGGATATTGTACTAGAGGTAACATAGACATAGTATAATACTGTATTTGTCAAGGATATCCCACTAGAGAATCTTTGGTGAATCTATTACTTCTTGCGCATTTGGGTGCAAGTAATAGATTCAAGACAAGTCCTACCAGAGGTGATATGGACGTGGCAGATTTTGTGGACTTAACACCGCCGGCGTACTTAGAGTTAAGTACGGGTAATAAGTTTAGATGATGACCGACATCAGAGGTATTGTGGACGTGATAATCGATAGTCATACAGAAAGGTTTGCTCAGAGGTAATATGGACATGGCAAACCCCGCTGGGAATAACAGTTAGGACAGTAGTTCAGAGGTGATATGGACGTGAACTAATGCCCAAGAAAACTGATTATGAGTGGTCTACCCGAGAGTGTGGAGTCCAGAAGGTGGCTCCACTTGGGTGCTTTCGAGGATCCACTGTTTGTTGCGTATTCAGGATTCCTGAACACAGATAATGAATTTTATTAAGTTTTTATGGAAAAGAAGTGCATATTGTGCTTACACACTTGCGGGGGATGAACAACTGGGAATGTATACTATATATCTTGGTTATCCAGCTGACAAAAAAGGGAGTACAAGTCTAGCTTAGACATTATACTTTTTGAGGAACTTGTCATTAATAGGCATCATGAGCAAGTCGCCATTGGATTTTATGAGTTAGTAGGCGTCGTTGAAGAACACGGACTCCAGGATGAACGGGCCCTCCTATTTATGTTAGAATTTACTGGACGTCTTGTGGGTCATAACTATCAGTCTTCTTACTGTCAACACGAGGTCACCCACTTGGTAAATTCTCTTCTTGACCCATTTTTTGAAGGCTCCTGAGAGGCGCGCTTAGTACAGCTTAATGTGATGTTGAGCTAAGAGACGTTTCTTATCGAGCTCTTCAAACTCTTATACCGTCGGCGATAATTGTCGTCAACGGTCAATCGGTTGGAAAGAGCCACTCGGAGCGACAAAATTTGGATCTCGAGTGGGAGGACCGCTTCGCTTTCGTAAACCAAGGAGAATGGCATACTGCCAGTAGGTGTCCGAACCGTTGTGCGATAGGCCCAGAGATATTCACCCAGATTCTCATTCCTGTAGCGCTTATTGGATGACATGAACTTCTTAAATAGCTTTATGATGGTCTTATTGAATTCTTCTGCCAGACCATTTGCTGCTGGGTTTTAAGTAGTCGAGGCTACATTCTGGATTAAATTTTTGTCACAAAATCGGTCGAAAGTATGACTTACAAAATATGGACCATTGTCGTGGATGATCCTCTATGGCAAGTCGAAGCGGTATATGACATGATGCTTGACAAAGCTGATCACATTTGAGGTCTTTATTTTAGCGAGTGGAATAGCTTTTGCCTATTTGAAGAAGTAGTCGGTGATAGCCAAGATGAACCGATCTCCCTTAGAAGAAGGTAAACTAATTGGCCCAATAATGTCTATTTCCCATGCTTCAAACAGTTAAGATGCTGCCATTATGTGTAGAAATTCTGAGGGATGGTGGATAAAGTCTACGTGGATTTGCACGCTTGGCACTTTTTCGCATAGTCAACAGTATTCGCTACCATTTTTTGCCAATAGTAACCTATTCTCTAGAGATGGTCATGTAGCTTGGGTCTGGGCTGATAGGCACCACAAACTCCATCGTGAGCCTCATGGAGAACCTGATTCGATTTTGCATTTGATAGGTATCGTAGCAGAAGACCATCGTAGGAATGACGATATAGGATTTTGGTAGCCGTATCGTAATAAAACCGAAAGAAACGTCTTCTGATGGAAGTGGCTTTCTTTGGGTTCTCAGAAAGAATTCTATAGACTACATAGTCGATATGGGAGCCTCCAGTCTTGGATGTTGGTGTCTACTTTCACTGTGTAGCTTAGACACATGTAGAGGTAGTTTTGGGGAAGACAAGCTTTTAACCGACTATTGTGATCAGTTGATGAATTTTGACCAGGATTGCCTTGGAGACAGTGAGGCCGGCCAGGGCATCAGCCTAGGTGTTCTGCAGTCGAAGGGCATACTCTATAAAGAACCCCTCGAAGGTAAAGACTATTCTAAGAGAAGCTTGGTAGTAGGGAATCAAGTCTTCGTGCCGGACCTCGTACTCGCCCCGAACCTGACTGACTATCAGCTTGGAATCGTCGTAGGCCTCTAGGTAGTGTACTCCTACTTGTTTAGCAAGTTGGAGCACAATCACGAGGGCGTTGTACTCTTCCACATTGTTAGAGCATGTCTCTGTGAGGGAGTAAGCATGGTTGATGACCAGATCGTATGGGAAAATTAGTACTATCTCGACGCCAGCGATAATATTACCTTTAGGCCCTGTTCTTGAAGCACCATCGAAGAACATTCGCCAAACAGCTTCTACAATTATGGTCATGCTTGAGTGTGTTACTTTGTATGGATCTTATCGTAGAGCTTCGAGGTTTCCACTACAGGGTAGGCTGCCAGGAAATCTGCCAATGCTTGGCCTTTACCGTCTTTTGTGGGACAAATAACATATCGTACGATGACAACATTATTGTCCAAGTGTCTAGGTGAGAGTTGAGTGCTTCGGGTTTAGTCATAAGGACCCTGAGAGGATTAACTCACGAGATCAGATAGATGATTTGTCCTACCGCATAATGCAGGGTCTTCTGAATGGCGAAGACCAGAATGAGGCACACCTTCTCAATGTGTCACTACCACATTTTAGGAAAAAATGTATTTTAGTAATTTCCTATTTAAATAAATATTGTGCATGGTAAATAATTTTTGTTGTATTATTTAATTGTTGTTGGATGTTATTTAATTATTTTGGACTTATTTTAGTGGACCCAACTAGTTTAGTTTGGACTCATGGACCAACATGAATTAAATAGTTAGATTTGGCCCATTTAGAAAGCCCATGGTTAAGGAGATGGATTAAATTAATTAAGTGATTAGACTAGAAGCTTCCTTCCTTAATTATTTCTTCATGAGAGGCCCCAAGGGGTACATTGGACATTTTACAATTGCTTGGGAGAGGGGCAAGGCCGGCCTATTAAAAGAGGGGGGAAATTTCTCTCTTCTCTCATTCTCATTCCAAATCTAGATCTAGAATTTTTCACTCCCAAATTTCCTCCATTCCCATTCCAATTCCCTATCAAATTCATTCTAAATTCTTCCCAATTCACCATTAGAGAAGGAGGAAGCAAGGATCTAGAAGAAGGAAGCAAGGATCTACAAAGAGGAGCAAGGATCTACAATTTGGAAGCAAGTTCTTCTCAATTGGAGGTTTCATTGGGAATCCATCTCCCAATAGATATAATTCAGATTTTCCCATTTAAATAGCTTCTAAATCTGAGATTTAATCATGTAAAATCAACCTATATGTATGTACTACCCATAGGACTTTGTTTTGTGTTCATAGGAGACCCATGGAGAAAGTTATGGTGCTTTTTGTGTTAATTTTGTTGGAATTCCAAATTTATATTTTGTTGTGTGTATCAATTGATCCTATAGATCAATTGGACATGAGCTTATGTGTTTGGGGCTAGTGTCGTGTCCATAATTTGGTACATGTGGTTCGTATCCCAACTATTTGGTGATACGTGTCATTTTGGGGGTTTTCCCTCCGACACGGGACTTTGAATATGTCGTATTTTGACACGGACACATAGATCTACTTTTGACACTTTGATTTATTCATAAATATTATTTGTGATTTGTTTGTATCCTTCGGGGTGCAATTGGTTGTGTGTTGGACTCGTGTCACATGCGTATCCTAGATCTAGTGGGATACGGTGTGATACTCTCCAATTGTGTGGATTTTTGAATAGATCTAATTATGTATGGTTTAAATTCTTCAATTATAATTAGTAAATATATATAGATATTATATATTTATTTTTTGTATTTATTATAGTAATTATTGTAGCATAGATCTATATATTTTTGTGTGTGCTAATATGATGTACAAATATAATATGTAGCTTTCTTGCATGTAATTATATATGTACTTATGTTAATAGTATAAATTATACATAAATGTTTTATAAAATATATTTATGTGTTTAATTGTGTAATTATATTATTTATAATTATTATGTAATTATTTGTATATTAATGTATATATTTTAGGTGTGCTTCTAGCCATGTAAAATATGAACATTAATATGTGCATGTGTTGTAACTATTAGTATTTAATTATAAGTTTATATGTGCATATATATATAAGTATATAATTATTTATTTATATATATGTATTGTGATTATTATTGCATATATATATATATATATATATATATATATATATATATATATATATATATATATATATATATATATATATATATATATATTTATATTTTTATTTGTTTTGGTGACAGTGGTTTCTATGACATGAAACTGTCATTATTTGCTCTGAACAGCAGCCGCTGTACAGTGGTCAGCATTAATGACAGATCTGTCATTAATGCTGCGGCAGTTTTGAGCGGCAACCTTTCAGCGACGTTTTTTGGTGACAGTTTGAAACTGTCAGCAAACTGTGACAGCAGCGGTTTTGTATATGGAGTTTCTGCGACGAATTTTCAGTGACAGTCAAGACTGTCACTATTAAACCTGTTTTATTTTATCTTGTTTTGTTCACTGTTTTCAGTGACGCTTTGGCAGTTTTAAATTATATTTTATATATTATTATTGTATATATATATATGTGTATATATATGTGTTTTGTGAGGTATAATATTTATAATAATATATTATTTTATTTGTATAAATATTGGTTGTTTATATATTATATTAGAGTATGTATTATTTGTATTATTAGTATACTTTGTGTGAGTATCTTTTGGGATCTAATTTTGATTCCTAAATTGTTGTATTTTATTTCTATATTATTTTATATAGTTTTCTTGTGAGGTTGACCTTGGTTTGACCATGTTTGACTTTAGAGTTGATCATAGTTGACTTTTGACTTAGAATTTATTTATTGACCTAGGAGTTGACTAGTTTGACTTGTTCTCTTTCCGGGACCTTGTTTTAATGTGGTATTCCATATCTAGGTCTTCGAGGCACCGAGTCAGATATCTGTGAGACTGTTCTTTGGATTTCAGGCGAGTACATTCTCTGATAGTTTCTCATTTATGATATCCTCTATGTTCGTTGTATCTAGTGTAGATTTACATGTTTCTCTCGACACTATGGTTACACGGATTGGTATATCTGGATCTCGTCATGAGATGTTATTCCTTGGTATATGGTGTATAAGGTGCAAGTATTGTTTCATTGGTTATCTTGTACATGTACAGACACCGATTCTCGGGGAGACTAGCTATCTTCTTGGGAAATCTAGTGCCATAGCATACCGTGGTTGGATCTATTATACCAGTTGGGGGTGGGGAGTATTAGTATAGATATGTGATCAAATCCCTATTGTATAAAGTATTGGTAAGCGAATAGTGTTGATCATGCACCGCACGTATGATTAGCCAGGCCGCATTGTATCTTGCCCAAGCCGATCACATGTCAAGCTAGTACTCACACACTTAGTCATTAGTATTAATGTTTCATTGGCATATTGTTCATTATTGTATTTCTTTCCAGTATTTCCTTATTGTCTATATATCTCTTGTATCTATTTTGTGCATCTTGTTTATCCACAGCTATTTACTGTTACATAGTTTTTATCATGGATTAGAACTGCTGTTAGAGATGTACTCTGCTCCTTTTCTGACTGGATATATTTTTCCAGATGACACTGAGGAGTACCCTACCTATTATAGACCCCAGGATGTTGTGGGTTTAGATTCGGAGACCCTGGCTCAAGAGATACTTATCCCAACTGAGACAGTTGACCCTGGAGTGTAGCTTGTAGTATGATAGTATTCTTTTGTACTGAATTTGTCTCCAGCTTATTTTTGTTACTCTTCAGACTCATTGATATATTATTTTAAACTCATGAGTTGATGACTATTCTATTCTTATCTGATTCGTGTTCATTCTATCTTAGTTCTGTGATTGAGTACACTATCTTTTGGTGGTTCATTATATTAGATAGACTTTCTAGACAGCGTTCTACCGCCGATTCTGCGGCGTAGGCTGGGCATTGTTTCCGACTAGTACCCTTACCCCGGGTGCGGCTCGTGACACAATGGGGTTGTATCTGTGCTCCACGTCGGCCATTATTCTACTGAGATATTAAATGTCATGTCCAAGACCTGCATTATTTTTTTGGGCTTGTAGAGCTACGAGGGAGTGAACCAATACCCGTACATATCGCAAGAAGGGTCTTCCCACAACGGGGGCTACCAATACTTGGGGGTTCATGAGATACTCCTTGATGTCATCAAAGAAGCGTTTGTATTCTTTGTTCTAAAAAAAAGAGTCTCCCTTCTTCATGAGCTGAGTGAACAGCTAAAAACGTCCAGATAGGTTTGATATGAACCTCCTGAAATATCTTAGTCTTCCTTGAAGGCCACGAAGGTCTTTGAGGTTCTTCGGTGGGTGTATTTTAAGGATTGCTTTAGTCTTGTCAGGGTCAACGTGGATACCCTTCGATGTTAGGAAAAAATCCAAAAATTTGTCGCTGGAAACTCCCATGAAAAACTTCGTAGGATTAATCTTGAGCAGGTGCGCACGCATCAGGTCAAACACAGTCTTCATGTATCGGAGGTGATCATCTTTAGAGTGACTCTTGACATTGATGTCATTTATATAACACTCCACTATCATGCATAGATGTTCACGAAAGATGGGGCTCATAGCTCGATATTATGTAGCACATGTGTTCTTCGGACCAAAGGGCATGACTGTATAGCAGTATATCGATGTTTCGAATGATGTATTCTTCTTGTTGTCAAAAAATATCTTAACATGATTGTAGCCTGAGAATCCGTCCATGAAGGACATGCGCTCGAAGCCACAAGTTTTGTTGATCATTATATCTATGATCGGAAGGGGAAACTCGTCCTTAGGTCCTTAGGGTATGCCACATTTAGATCTTAAAATTCAATACAGATTCGAATCTTTTTATTCTTTTTAACGACGGACACGATGTTGGCTGCCCAATCCAGATTTTGTTCCTCGCGGATGAAGCCACTAGCTATTAATTTGTTGACTTCAGCTTCGATGGCGTTCATGATGTTCGGCCGAAACCGCCATTGATGTTGCTTTACCGGCTTAGCGTTTGGCAAGATATTGAATTTATGGACTGCGATTGGGGGCTCCAGTCCTGGCATGTCTTCATAACTCCAGACAAAGATATCGATGTACTCTCTGATAAGCTGTAGTAGGGATTCTTGATCCTCATCGGACTTACTTTTGCTGAAGACGATAGGTTTAGGGGAGATTCGACGCCCAGATCAATTTGTACAACTTAGTCCTCAGTGGGAGGTTTCTTTTGCTCGAACCGTATCTCCCATATTAAGTCTAGGTGTTGGGCCCATGGATCTACTTTAAAGAGTTCAGGTGGATCCTCGTCGTCTTCCTCAGGGTCAGCTGATACCATTTTGGCAGATAACGTTTGTTTGAGCATCTTCCGATATCGATATCAGAGTCCAAAGCAAAAGATTCTAAAGAGTGAGAGTGTAACTCATCTTCTTCGTTTGAGCCTTCGGGGGTTGTGGAAGGCGTAACGTACCCTAGGCCATGCTTGGTCTTATGGTAGTAATCCTTGGACTTGCCTCTAGGAGCATGCAGGCGCAGAGGCAGCCATCGACCTTTACCTTAATTTAAGCCCCTAATGGCTTTCAGATCGTATCCCATCTTCGGGATAAGGTTATTGGTTTGAGAGTTGTCCCAATAAAGTTATATTTTGTCGGTGTCGAGTTTTGGCCCCAGTTCCTCTAGGATGAAGGATTGGGGACTTTTTACTCTGCCGAAGATGCTGAGTTTGTCTTCCCTCTTCCTTGCTGGAACTATAAAGTAAGAGTTTTGACTCAGGAAAATTTGGTTCACTGCATAGGTAGTAGTCACCTGTATATGAAGGTGTAGGCCTAGATTGTAGTCAATGGAATATAATGTGCTTAAATGTGCAACATCGGAGTAGTTCAAAGATAGCCCTTTATTTATAAAATAAGGTATCTTATCCGCAGGAATTATATCCTCAAGAGAAGGAATTTTATCATGAGCGGCTACGTACTCCTCCAATTCATCCTTCCCGATATCTACCCCAGTGCGAGCGACGGCTTCGGGGGTCTCCTGCGCAGCTTTACCACTAGAGGTTCAAAAGTCGTAGTAGATGTCGGATCTTCTTTCAGCGGTCGACTTGGTCTACGAAGGCGAACGACCAGAGGTTCGGGTGCTTTCTTGTGCAGTTTTACTATGAGGGGAGGGACTATGTCGGGAGCGTGTGCTTTGAAATGGACTCTCAAGGGCTCGTCCGATGTTGTCCCAGTCTCTGCCTTATCGTCGGCATCATTTCCACCTTCATCTTGGTGGACTTGCTTATGAGTCAGGGTAATAGGCCTCAACTCCTTTGAATGGATCAACGTCAAATTTTTTTGTCTTTACGGTGCCATGATAGTCTACGTACTTCAAGCACTAGTGCAGGGTCAATGGTATGATCATGTACTGGTATATCCATGGACGTCCCAACAGGACGTTGTAGGATAGGTCTACGTCTATGACGTAGCAGGTGCCTCTATTTTTAAATCGTTGATCTAACATTTTAAGTAAATCTTGCCTATATAGTAGCTTCTCCCTGCGCTGAAGCCACTGATGGCAGTATTGGTTGCTGCCAGGTGATATATCGGGATGCCCAAGGTCTGACGTATAATGACCCATTCTGTTCAAGCGGAAAGCTGATTCAAATAGCGCAAGTGCAACGACCTGATCCACTTTGCTCAGCGAAAGACTTGCTTGAGGCAAAGGATTCCAGACTTGGCCCTTTAGGAGTTCAAACTTAGAATTTCAAAGGCTCGCTCGCAGTATCATTCGATCGAGGCGAATCATCACTAAGGTGGGTGGCTACGATGAACCTTTCTTTGCTTAGCTTGCACACTTAAAATATGGAAGGTACATGCTAGTCGCTAGGTGAATCACCCCTTGCATGATAATAAAGAATACAACGCACCTAAATAAGGGAATAATCCTATCTTGTATTCCTTGTGTTAGAACATGGAAATAAAACTTGGCTTATAACTTGGACCCTCACATGCTACCTTAACTTTGTGTAAGTAGATCCCGCTATGCTTCGAGTAGATCATTATATACTCTTCGTAGTGCACTGCTTTATTTGTTTACACTGCTCGCCTTATGAATTATGTTGCTCGATGTGTCCATGTACGGCTTCACTCCCCGTACTACCCCTTAGACCCATGCTAATATAAAGGCTTATGTTCTAAGGTAGACTATACAATATATTTCCTTATGCTTATGTTTCCAACAAATGCATGCCTTCCTGCTTATATTGTAACTTATACTCGTTTGCCTCATTTTAATGCTTATCATATAATTATATGCCATGATCCTGTAACACTATCCATATCATGCATGCATCTAATTAACCAGAAGATTATCAAATAGTTCTTCTGTGCAATATGAACCAGCAAGTATCCGGGACCGATAGGTCACCAAGGCAATTCCCGAAATAAGGGAAATGCATCAAGTCAAGTTAAACTCTGAACGAGAATTATGTCAAGTAAAGCAAGAATCATAGCTCATGGAGCAATACTCGTTGAGAGCAAAAATCAAGAAGTATCATGTCAGATTGTGAATATGGAAGACCTAAGACTTGCATGTCGCGAACAACTTGATAACAAGGGAGATTCTCGAATCTCATTCCATGGACGGTCTCCGGGGCAACGGGGCCGATCCGGATGGAGGTAACACAGCAGCCTTTCATGTGCTAGAAGGATGGTGTCTCCTCTCATGCCGCACCATTCTTGCTCAAAGGCTGATGGTCTCACATGCTGGACGGGATGGATTATAGTGCCTCACGTGCTTTCGTTGTATACCATCCTCATTCAAGACTATAACTCGTCCTTTATGGCTATGCCAATGACTCATGTTCATATAGATAAGTCATCCTCGTTTAGCAGTAATTTGCGTGCGAGTTATTGTATCGCATCCGGTAATCTGAAATACCTGATCGATTATGAGTATAAGGCATGTATACATATTGAACACCTAAAAATCTATTACAACACACTTGAGTAATCCGTGTAACTCGTGCACCTGAATCAGAACCCCGCTCATGACAATCGTGTTTGCTTATGCAATTTTACTTGGATTTCATATGTATATACTCGTGCTTGGTTTAACTTGGTTTTATCTCTAGACAGAGAAGGAAGGATGGATGGTAAGTTGGTAAGTCTCGCAGTGTTACTCATATATCGCACGGCGTACTGCCACACGAGTTAGACTTTTTATTATGCCATAAAACTGATCCTAAGGCAAGACAAGAAAGATAACTTAATAGATTACACGAAACCTATATAACGTGTTTGGATTGGTCAAACGGGCGAAAAGGCTCCCCCCTAGTGCATTCATGTACTGATTACCCACCAGATTGCTTGCAAGGTGCGGGAGAACCTCGTTCGGTGCGGAAACCCCTTCGTGCGAGCTAAGGCATAGAGTTTGCTCTGGAGCCTTGGAGCGTTATTTTTGGAGCAGAAGCGCATATACAAGACATAATGTTGGAATATCGCCTTTGTATCATTCCAAAATTGTAGCCACTTGGCACACTTTTATTGTTTAGAGAGAGTACTTGAGCGACTTGTAATCTCGGCCTAGTACCGCTTGTAACATTAATTCAATATCAATAAAGTGGTTAGTTTACTTCCAAATATGTGTTATTCAATGCTTTCGCTATTGAAGACTCTGTGAACTTGTTATCAATCGCCTGTTCGTTTCTTATTCCGCTGTATTTGGACTATCTGTGCGACTTTGTGGCTTAGATATTTTACGGTATGTTCGGATCATGTCCTTGCATGGGCTCAGCTTGTGCTCGTACGACATCATATATATATAGGAAAGATCGTCTCGCGTAAGCGCTGGCATAGTGATTCGCCCTTGCGGGGATGGTTGATTCGTGCATGAGATCGGGGCGTGACATATTGGTATCAGAGCATCGGCTTTACGTCTTTGAACTTCTTATCGATTTTCTCAGTTTTGAAAGCTCGTTCATGGGTTATGTGCATATACTCTCTCTCGCTAATCCGTTGGGATGTTACATATAATAAGTCTAAATAATTTCAAAAATTGTATGTGATAGATATGATTGATTGTACTGGATAGTTATTCGATGACCCTTGTTCCGACTTGTATTAAACTTTGTAGGAATAGACTCATGCTAGAATTTATAATTATATGCGAATCCGAATAGCTATACATGATTACCAAGATGGTTATTATGCTAGATGGAATATCGTTCGGATGGTTAGCTGTGCACACAGCCTTTCGGCTAAGTTGTGTTGAGTATCGCGTGCCAAGACCCTTTGTTGCGAGCTAGTTTACAAATGAGATTGGGATATCGTTCAGATAAGGATAAGTCAGACTTAGAATGGCTATCGATAGAAATATTATCAGTTTATCACTAAGGAGAATATAGTAGATCGTGCTTAGATTTTGATAAATAGCTCAGACGATATTTTGTGTCGGCAGATATAAATCAAATATGGTTTACCTGGATGACTATCAATAGAGATATATACGAGACTAAGATTTATCGTAACGATGCTTAGGTATCGTGTTGGAATTCTAAGGAATGACTTGGTGAATATGCTAGCGAGTGATGCGAACACGATTGAGGATTTAATTGGATAACTCAATTCCTGAGTGGTTTATGGATCATTTTGAAAATATTCAAACGAATTCAGAGATCTCGTACGATAGTTGGTTTGAACGATTGAGAATGTCTTGAACAAATGATAAGGCTTATATCAAATAGGATTCAAGGTAATAAAATTGATATCTTGGTCAAGGAAACTTGGTGGATCGTGCGTTCGACTTCAAATTGAATCAAAACAGATTGAACTTGAGTATGGATATTGTGGTTTTGAATTAATAAACTTGGCATGGTATCGATAATTGGAAGATAGCATGGATTGATACAAGTAAAAGAATATTATGGTTCGACGAAAGAGGTAAGCGATAACGGATTTGATCTGGAGTTTGGAAGAACGATCTTGAATCTAGTTCGAAAGATAACCCTCGACAATCAGGTCCGGCCGAGAACGATTATCCTGTGGGAGCGCTGGCGTGGTAATTTCACTTCCAACGAGGATGATCGAACTCATGGGAACATGCTCGATGATTATTCAAACAAACTCAATAAAATAGAATGTATCAAAAGTGGATAGACTTTGGCTCGAATATTTAAACTTAGTTATTTAAGGAATGCTAGAAGTAAACTATAGAATTATCGAATGGTAACATTGAAGTTGGACGATTGTCTAGATGAATTATGATCACGGCATAAACGAACATGAGTTAAAGGATATATATCTTGGATGGAACAAAGTTTAAATGATAAGGTGTCTTAATCATTTCGATGATAACCATAACGTTCGATATTCTTGTCTTGTGCGAGCTTAACTCTATGTTCGTATATACGTCATGCCCGAATTAGGATAATTATCCAACGGGAGCATTGGCGTGGTAATCTCACGTCTAACGAGGATGTTCGAACTTGCAGGAGACTGGAGCATGACAATTGAAGGATCATTTTGACTTGTGGTTCAACACGATAAGATAAGTTTAGGAATATAAGTGAATCTGAAGTATTTCAAGGATGAGTTAGTCTAGAACCTAGAGTAAGTTAAGCTTGATGGTTTCGTGAACGGATATATGAATCTTGTTGAACGACTTAAAGTTTATTATTGAAATCGGTTATTGGAAATTTAATCATGGCTTGGTGGTCTAGACTTAGAATGGATATATGAGTTCTATCAAAATATATTTGAAGAGATAGACTATGCGAATTTTTAGGCTTATTATGCGACTTGGATATATCATAGATTTGACTGAACGAACTCGAACCATGTATAAACAAACATGTTAATGTGAGTAGGATGATATGTGCTCGATGTTTAGAAATCTAAGTAAAATGAACTTGGGTAGAATATTTCGTGCAAATGAACAATAGATTGACCTTAGGAATTAGGACGAGCATCGTGCGATAAATTTGTACCATGAATCGTGAGCATAAACTATACCTATGACCTTGTGATCTGACCTAATAATTAGGCAGACGATCATGTACCGAATGAAAGAACTTGTGTGATAGAATCTAGCATATTGCTTGAGCAAGCCATTGAACTGGGTAGCAAGACTTAGAGTTAGACTTGGATCGGTAAGTGTGTGCTATGTTTGACACAAATAGAATGTACGATAAGACATGGATGCTAGTCGGTAGATCGGATAGATCGTGCTTGACGGTAGTACAATGCTTGATTTTTGGTTGGATTGTCAATGACTTGGATTTTATTGACCCTGTTGGAGGTATCATTATGATTCATAAGACGAGAACCCTTGAGATTTTTGCAAGTAGCTTGTTCAACTTCGCTATCGATGAGTTTGGTTGAATGTAAATATTTGAGGGATGCCTTGAACGTGTGCACGATCCAAGACTCAGTGATATGTTGAACTCGAGTGCAAAGACTTCGCTATCGCTAAGTTGGTTGACATGCATATATTTGAGGGACGCTTTAAATATGTGCATGATCTAGACTCACGATATGCTGATCTCGGATGCTAGTGCAAGTGAATATGTTATATTAGCATGGACGAGTATAAAAATTAGAATAAGTTTGCCTCAACCTTAGATCGTCATTCAAGATAGATTATATCGTACCCCTTGTTAAGTGATATATGCTTCGCGCTAAGGCGCAGTAGAGACCAAGTCAGAGCTTGGTTTGAATAATAGAGTCATTCAATGAGACAGACCCAACACACACGCGACACTGATTGTTATGCTTGAGATAGATTGATTTGATAGTATACGATTGAATGGTTTGTGCTCAGAAAGTCTAGAGGATGAGACTTTTTCTGAGTGGTGTATAATGTAATGACTCATTCCATTCAAGCGAAAAGCTAATTTAAATAGCGCAAGTACAACAAACTGACCCGCTTTGCTTAGTGAGAGGCTTGCATGAGGCAAAGGATTCAGACTTGGCCCTTCAGGAGTTCAAACTTAGACTTTCAAAGGCTCACTCGGAGTATCGCTCGACCGATACTAATCATCGCTAAGGTGGGTGGCTACGATAAACCTCTCTTTGCTTAGCCTGCACATTTAAAGTATGGATGATACATGCTAGTCGCTAGGTGAATCACCCCTTGCATGCTAATAAAGAATACAATACACCTAGCGAAGGGAATAATCTCATATTGTATTGCTTGTTTTAGAACATAGAAATAAAACTTTGCTTATAACATGGACCCTCGCATGCTACCTTAACTTCGTGCAAGCAGATCACTTTATGCCTCGAGTAGATCATTATATACTCTTCGTAGTGCACTGCTTCATTTATTTATATTGTTCGCCATATGAATTATGTCGCTCGATATGTCCCTGTACGACTTCACTCCTCGCACTACCCCTTAGACCCGTGCTAACATAAAGGCTTATGTTCTAAGGTAAACTATACAATATATTTCCTTATGCTTATGTTTCCAATAAATGCATGCTTTTCTGCTTACATTATAACTTGTACTCGTTTGCCTCATTTCAATGCTTGTCACATAATTATATGCGGCAATCCTGTAACACTATCCATATAGTGCATGCATCTAGTTAGCCAAAAGTCTATCAAATAGTCCTTCTATGCAATATGAAACTGCAAGTATCCGGGACCGATAGGTCACCAAGGCAGTTCCCAAAATAAGGGAAATACATCAAGTCAAGTTAAACTCTGAACGAGTATCATGTCAAGTAAAGCAAGAATCATAGCTCGTAGAGCAATACTCGTTCAAAGCAAAAATCAAGGATTATCATGTCATGTTATGAATATGGAATACCCAAGAATTGTATGTCGTGAGCAGGATGGCGTCATCGCTCACGCTACATCTTTCTTCCTCAAAGGCTGATAGTCTCATGTGCTGGACGGGATGGCTTGTAGTGCCTCACATGCTTTTATTATATACCATCCTCGTTCAAGACTATAACTCACCATTTATAGCTATGCCAGCGACTCATATTCATATAGATAAGTCATCCTCGCTTAGCAACAATCCGCGTATGAGTTATTGTATCGCATCTAATAATCTGAAACACCTGGGCGATTATGAGTATAAGGCATTTGTACATATTGAACACCCAAAAATCTATTGTAAGATACCTGAGTAATCCGTATAACACGTGCACCTGAATTAGAACCCCACTCATGTCACTCGTGTTTGCTTATACAATTTTACTTGGATTTTAAATGTATATACTCATGCTTGGTTTAACTTGGTTTTATCTCTGGATAGGAAAGGATGGATGGTAAGTTGGTAAGTCTTGTCGTGTTACTCATATATCGTACGATGCACTGTCACACGAGTTAGGCTTTTCATTATGCCATAAAACTAATCCTAAGGCAAGACTAGAAAGATAACTTAATGGATTGCATGGAACCTATATAACGTGTTTAGATTTGCCAAGCGGGCGAGAAGCCTCCCCACCAGTGCATTCATGTACTGATAACCCACCAGATTGCTTGCAGGGTACGGGAGAACATCATTCGGTGCAAAAAACCCCTTTGTGCGAGCTAAGGCATAGAGTTCGCTCTGGACCCTTGGAGCATTGCGTCCGGAGCAGAAGTGCATATACAAGACATAATGTTGGAACATCGCCTATGTATAATTCCAAAATTGTAAGAACTTGGCACGCTTTTATTATTTAGAGAGAGAGTACTTGAGCGATTTGTAATCTCGGCCTAGTGCCGCTTGTAACACTAATTCAATATCAATAAAGTGCTTATTTTACTTCCATACTTATGTTATTTAATTCTTCCGCTATTGACAACTCTGTGAACGTGTTACTAATCTTTTGATATTCAATGATTCCGCTATTGACGACTCTGTAAACTTGTTACCAATCGCATATTATTTTCTTATTCTGCCACATTCGGACTATCTGTGCAACTCTAAGGCTTAGATATTTTATCGCATGTTCGGATCATAGCCTTGCATGGGCTCAGCTTATTTTCGTGTGGCATCACGTCCAAATAGAAAAGATCGTCCCGCGGGAGCGCTGGCGCGGTGATTCGTGCCTACCGGGGACGGCTAATTCCTGCGGAAGATCGGGGCATGACATAAAGCAGATTACATAGGATGATGCTAATTGGCAAACCAGGGTCGATATGCATCCGGTCCTCCTTGATGGCGCCAATGTACCCTGTGTAATACACAGAACGATCGTGCTTATTATTCTTTAGCAATATGTCTTTTTGCGAGAACGTGATATTGGGTATCACCTCCATCACATTATTGCAGTTGGGGCATTGGGCAGAATTCTCAGCTGACGGCTTGACCTATGCCAAGTAGGTGTCGGCATTCTCCAACACCTCAGTCAGAGCAACCCGAGTATCTTTGGAGAGTCGAAGAATGTGAGACCCGTCTTATTATTTTAGTATTATTATATTTTATCTGGTATATGTGTGTTATAGCTGTATAATTATTTTTTGTATAGTTTATGGATTTTTGTAGCTGCTTTCATGTAATTTCTAGATTTGTGCTTGGTGACTCTCCCTTACTATATATAGCCTTTTCTTTCTCTCTCCGTCTCATTCTTCTTCCTTTCCTTCTCTTTTTTTATTTTTTTCTTCCTCTTCCCTCTCATTTCCCTAGCCGAGAGAAGCCTGAGGCCGGCCTCCCCATTTTCTTTGGTGGTAGTAGTATTAGTAGCTTAGTAGTGGGTTTAGACAAGTACATCTTACCAATAAATAGCCATTCTTTCATTGTATTAGTCTATAATGTACTTTATGAACTGCTCTTCATGTTTACTTCTTATTATTTTCGATTTTGATTTCTTGGTTAGAGTAGATCTAAGTTTCAAGTTTGGAGCTTTTATGAGTTTACTTAGTTTTGATCTCTTAAAACTTGATATTTTCAAAAACTAGTAGTTCCATGTTGATGAGCACTTGATTTCATGTTATTTTGAACTTTACTTTTGCTGGATTCGTACTTGAAATAAGGATTTCATGGAGAAAATAAGTTTTTATACTTGAAACTTTTCCATGGCTAAAACTTGCAGTTCTCGGACGAAGGAGTTCTATACGGCCCACTTTGCATGCGACCTAGACTTCTCTCTCCAAGTCAGCATGCGGCCATCTTGTTGGACGTATGACTGAATCTGCATATGCCCCTTGGCCAAATGCATGGAACTTAAACGAATTAAAGTTCTCTAAGTTCAAAAAAATTTATGCAACCAAGTGTGTATGCAGCCAAGATGAGTATTCAACTGAGTCATCCATGCGGCCTGGTGCTATGCGTTTCTCTTGCTTTCAAACGCATGACTCAGCACCGCCTTGGCATAACTTTCCATGATTTTTCTTTTCCTTCTGACTCCCTTTCTTGGACAGTCATATCGATCACTTCTCTAACACGGCTAGTCACATCAGTCACTTTCCTTAATTTACATTTATTGTCTGTCACTCACCTTGTCTCGAGGAGTAGACTTTTTATCTTCTATGTGGCCAGTGTACTACATGCGACCGGCTCTTGCATGTGTCCAGCACGTTGCATGCGGCCAGCTGATCCCATGCGCATATGATACTTGTTGTATGTCACTACCCAATTCTAGAAAATAGGGTATTTTTTTATTTTTATTTGATAAATAGTGGATTGTATTTAATTAATTATATTTATATTTATTTAGTGATTATATATTTTTTAATGATTGTTTTAGGGTTTTGGCTAGTCTGGACCCATGTCAAACCCTAGTGGACCCATGTCCGACCCAGCCCACACCCTTGTGAGAATTATTTTGGGGCTTAGAAATATTTATTATATTTTTAGTAGGTTAGTGGGAGAGATTTGGAGCTAGTTTGAGTGCTTTTGGAACCCGAAACCCGAAACCAAGTCAAGTAGGAGCGTTTTGAGAATTTGGTGACTTGTGTACCCATTTAATTCTACATGGCCGGCTCTACCTACCTACCCCCACCCGTGGAACAGCACCACAACAGCCCTCTTCTTCCCCTCTCTTCATTCTTCACTTCTTCCTTCTTCTTCTTCTTCTCCACTTCTTCTTTCTTCTTCATTCCTTCTCCAAGTAAGTTCCTCTTCCATTTTTCTTCTTTCTTTCTTCCATTCCTTCTCCTTATGCTAGCCCTAACCTTCCTTTTTCCCTAACATAGGTGTGAGGAGCTTAGATTTAGGGTGGAAGCTAGATTTGGTGGCTTGGAGCTTGAGGGAGGTGATTTCTAGGGGTTGTGAGACTTTGGCCTTGGGATTTTCCAAGAGATAAAACCTAACTTTTCCCTTGCTAATTATTTTTATATAGTGTAATTAGTGTTGTAGAACCTTCCTAGACCCTAAGCCTACCCGTGGGAGGAAGTTGGAACTAGTTTGGTTGAGTTTAGAGACTTTGACATTAGGTTTTGTGTCGAATTCGGGTGGAATCCAAATTTGGCCCAATTTTAGGTGATGCCCTAGGTTAGACGGACCTAGGTAGACATTGTCGGGTGTCTAGAGAGTGAGTGCGTGTCTCCGTTTGGACACGGAAAGTCGTATCGCGAAAAAACGGGCGTTTTGGGTAAAATTGGGGTTTTTCGTCGTCGCCGATTCTAAGTGCGTGTGCGTTTCCGCCACGGACCTAGAATCGATGCGGGAGCACATTTTCTAGGATCTAGGCATCGTTTAGAGCGCGTGGGTAAATTTTGAGCCGATTTCGAGTTCGTTTGGTGTGCGTTTCAGGAGGTTTTCCGAACCGCGCACCACGTGTTCGTCGAAATGACCGAACGGCCATTTCGACGTGGTTTTCTCGTTTCGGGCTTGTGCGCGCATTGGGTTAGTATCGGGGAGTGTGTGCTAGAGTTTTCGAGTTATATTTTATATATTTTAGGGTGTTGGTGAGTGTCGGGGTCGTTGGGCGTGAGTGGGGCGTGTGGTTTGTGTGTTGTTGTGTGTTATGTTGTGTTGTGTTAGTGTGTATATATATATATATATATATATATATATATATATATATATATATATATATATATATATATATATATATGTATGTGTGTTTATGTATATATATTTATATATATATGTGTGTATTTATATCTATGTGCTTGTGTGTGTATATGTCTATGTGTATATATATATATATATGTATGTGTAAGTGTGCTTGTGTGTGTATATGTATATATATATATATATATATATATATATATATATATATATATATATATATATATATATATATATATATATGTGTGTGTGTGTGTGTGTATGTATATATATCTTAGAGTGTGTGTGTATTGGTATGTATATATATATATTTGTATGTGTGCATATATATATTAATGTGTGTGTTTATATATATATATATATAGCTATGTATATATTTGTGTGTGTGTGTGTGTTTTAGTGTGTGTATTAGTGTGTTAGTGTGAGTGTTAGAGAGTAGATATAAGTGTATATATATATCTATCTAGTAGTATATATCTATAGATATATATATGTATATTTGTATATATATATATAGTGATATATATATATATGTATAGGAGTGTGTGTGTGTGCGTTTGTGAGAGGAAGGGGGGGAGAACCTGCATAGCAGCAGCAGCGTGCAGTGCGCTGCGCACTGCACAGCGGGTGCAGCAGCAGTTGCAGCAGCATAAGAGCAGCAGCAGCAGGAATATGAGGCAGCAGCAGCATCAGCAAGCAGGGCAGCAGCAGTGGGTTTAGGCATGAGCAACAGCAGCATTCGCAGCACTGGCTAGCAGGCGAGAGTGAGAGAGATATAGATTAGATAGATCTAGATATTAGATAAAGATAGATAGTTAGATTATTAGATAGATAGATAGATAATTGATAGGTAGATAGTTAGGTTTCTAGATACTGGATAGGTAGATAGCTAGATACTTAGATATATCTATCTAAGATATAGATATCTATATACCTATAGTTATATATATATAGGTATATGGGTAAGGTAAAGGGTATTTGTGTATATGTGTGTGGATATATATATATATATATATATATATATATAGGTATATACATACTTAGATATATATAAATATGGTAGATATCTATATTACCTAGCCTAAATTAATAACTAGGTATATAATTATTAGTTAGATAGCTAGTTAGAGGAGTTTGAGAGCGGTATCTCAATACCTTGAGATATCCAAGGTATTGAGTTTCGAGCGGGATATTTGAGCATTAGCCTAAGAAATGTTTTGGAATGATTTTTATATGTTTATATATATATATTTACACGTGCTAGCATAGGTTTTAGCGGGTTTAGGCGGGGTGCGTGGCCTAGGGCGGGGTATCGGATACCGAGGATATCCCGGTATCTCGATTAGGCGAGTTTGAGAGTTTAGTAGCTTAATGAGCTCAGTTTGACCTAGAATTTCAGGGATACTCTAGTTTGACCTAGCTTTGACCATAATTGTCCTCGTTGACTGTAAAAGTCAACGTTTGACCTAGTTTTGACCTAGAGTTGACTTTTTGGACCTCGGGTTGACTTTTTGACCCGATTTTTACCAGTTTGACCCGTTCGACCTAGAATAGCCCTAGAAGCCTGTTTTTAATTATTTTATATCAGTTTAAATGTTTAGAACCCTGTTTAATTTTGCTTTTCGTATTAGGTCCTTGCGACACCGGTCCGGATCTCGATCCTCATTAGTTGCTCAGGACATCAGGCGAGTACCTACCTCTAATAGTTTCCATTTCATGATAGCGTTTATACCACCTGTTCTAGAACTGTAATACTTGATTTTGACACATTATTACATGAGCTGGTACTAGTGGATCCTGTCATGAGATGCTATCCCCCTTACCGTGTTCAGCGGATACTCTATCACGTGTATTTCATCATGTGCTTCGGGTATTGATTCTCATGTGCTATCATGTGCTTCTTGTGCTCTCGCCTTCGTGTGCGCGAGCTATTATCATGTACGTAGCATGTTGTGGTTGGATCCAATGGTATTAGTGGGAGAGGGGAGTAGGAGTTGGTTATGTGATCAAAGCCAAACAGTATTCATGTGTATGTCGGTTATGCAACTCACGCATAACGGAGTTATCGTAGTGTTTTTCATGTGCAACCTAAGCCGATCATATAACGAACTTGTGCTCAAGGCAGTTAGCTAGTATTCATGTTTCTCACCTGCAGTTACTTTTCCACTACTTGTATTGTTCTCCAGTTTACATTGCAGCTACTTATTGTGCTCCAGCATATATTTATTTCCTGTGCATCTTGTATACTTTTTTATTGCTCGTCATATACACCTTACCATGTATTTGGAGTTGCTTTCAGAGTTATGTACTTCGCTCCAGTCCTGACTGGGTATATTTTTTCCAGTGGATCCTGAGGACTATTGCCCGACGTTCTACGGGCCGGGTGTTGACGACTGTTGTGACCCCGAGATCGAGGAGGAGTGCGCCGAGGAGACGCCTATAGCACCCTAGTTAGGTAGGTGGGTTTCCTGAGTTGGTCGCAGTGTTTTATTTTGGATGATTGTACTTATTCTTTTGTGGCTGTGAGATGTTGTAGCTATTATGGCCTTGGACTGTATTATTTTGGATTGTCTTGCTCTTTTGGTTCTGTTTCTTTGTTTATATCATATCGTGCATATATTCTTCCTCTAGATTTTGTGATTAAGATTATTGATATATATATTGGTGGTTGCCCTCCTTTTGGAGAGGATTTTGATATATATATATTGCATGGTTGCCCTCCTTTTGGAGAGGTCATGCCGGATTTTTCTGTGAGATATAGATAGATATGGTTGACCTAGAACGGACCTTTACAGCGTTCTACCGCCGATTCTGCGGCGTAGGCTGGACGTACCCACGGCTCATGCCCGATTTTCGGGTGCGGGTCATGACATTGTAGCTTAAATTCATATGATTTATAATTTTATGGTTTAATTATTTCCATTATTTAGCCTATTCTGTTTAATTGTTATGAATGCAAGTTTTCCCTAAATTTCTTATAACCTAATTTGTGACAACCTACTAGAACCTGGAATTCCCTGATCATGGATTGTATTGACACTGTTAATCTTGAAATCCCGACACCTGACCTGTATTGATATTCCTGATAGTGGCTCGACGAAGTGCACTCCTGATATGTTAGAATTGAACATAGATTATATTAACACTGTATATCTTGAACTCCTGACACCAGACTTGTACTGATATTCCTGATTATAGCTCGTCGTATCGAGTTAACCTGACATGTACTGATATTCCTGATAGTGGCTCGACGAAGGATACTTCTGACAAGCTAGAATTTTTTGAACTGAAATGCTTGAACTGATAAAATAAATTATCGTGGTTGAGTTGCTTGCTCCTGTCCAGAATGTACTTGTCAAGCTACTGTCATGTCATGTCATATCCCGTATCATGTATAAGGCAAATTTATGAGCATCACAGTCAGGAATTCTTAATAACATACCCAGGATAACAACTAGAATAATGAATTAGAAGCATCTTGAGAGTTTTTTAGCTACATGCAATCCCGGTATCCCAGTAACACATAACGGATTTGGAGCTCTCCGTCGTGGGGGCACACTTTCAGCACGC
Source organism: Iris macrosiphon (assembly GCA_036927795.1). Classification (NCBI taxonomy): domain Eukaryota; kingdom Viridiplantae; phylum Streptophyta; class Magnoliopsida; order Asparagales; family Iridaceae; genus Iris; species Iris macrosiphon. The sequence continues at coordinate 171,148,126 of JAYESA010000002.1, forward strand.
CGTCGAGTGTTGTATTTACTTGTAAATTACTATACCAGATATAATCTATTTTATGTATCCTTACGCCTGGATAACTTGAATAGTCTGTAAGGCATGTGGCTGTATGGAATCTCAAACTGCATGTGTTAGTAACTAGGACTGTGATAACTCTAGTTAGCTAATGACAGCAAGCCGTATGGCATAATTGGCCATGATTGCTTGATTTATAGTCTAGTATAGTCATGTCCTGATTTATTTAACAACTAATCCGGAAACTATAACATGAGTACCAATTTCAGATTTTCTTGTTTAAATACTCCAGAACTGTTTAACTGCTATTTTACCTGCTGCACTTATTTAACTTTTTCTTGTGCTATTTCTTACTGATTTGTCTGCATGCTGGTTTTAGTTCATAAGTTGGATCCCTTATGGTACTTGCTGTTTTGGGTCTGACCCCACTAATTTTGTATGGCCATATTTTGGATAAGGACCAATGGATCTCTCGTACTTTTTGCCTCAAGATGGTGAGCACCAGGAGCACCCGAGGACATGAGTGGGTTTATTCTTCATCATTCACTTGATCGTGTACTTATAATTTTGAAGTATTTAGCCATCGAGCACGTATTTAGCTTGTATTTTAGAACTTGACATTCAAGCCTGCGGGCGTACATGTAAAGCATATTCTCGACTATAGCTAGAGTTGATCATGTAATATTATACTTTTACTAGTTCTTTATTTTGTAACTAGCTTCATGATTATTTGTGTATATATAGTTTGGGATACCTTACTATTATATATTTGGTGATCATACATCTTGTAACTTGTTGTTTGCTTGAGATTGGGATAACTAGGAATCTTGACCCAGGAATGACTATTTGATTGTAGAGTAAACTCTCACATGTCTAGACAGTCATGACCGTATCTAAGGGTATAGAGTACTCTTGTATACATAGCTAGCTTTGTCTGCCCCACTCTCTAGTATTTTGGTTCTGAGGCGTGACAGAGAAGCTCAAATAGTGACAACTTCATTAGAGTATTGGTCAGTTGTTCCAAGATGTTAAAGTTGTAGGGCTTCTACAGCCCCATAGTTGTATCTTTGTGCAACAGTTTGTCAAAGTGAGTTCCTTTATGCTTGGACTTGTTCGCTGACGGAGGCTGGGATGGACCTGGATCAGATGTTATAGGTGAGACGATTGGGAACGCACAATCGTCAGGGTTATCGTATTCTCGTTGTTGTCGTATTCTCGTTAGTACGCCAGGCCAGACCTTGTTGTTCCTGTTATAGCTTCTTCGGACAGAAGAAAAACCGTGTAGCAGGACTTGGACTTTTTGTCCTTGAACTTGGTGACGAAAGGTGCTGCTTGTTGCATCAAGTCTGGAGCAAGATCTGGATGAACCAACATGAGCTCCCCCTATGATGTGGTGAGAGGTATCAGCCCGACTATTTTGTCACGAGCTAGCAAAAAATTGACAACCTCCATTGTTGCCATGGAGATCGGGATTACTCCGTCTTGGGCTTCAATTGTCGAAAAGTTACCGAACTGGAGGGATACCAAGTTAGCGACAACTATTTTTTATCGAAGTCCAAAGTGAGGGCCTTAGTGTCTAGCAGACGTTGGATGTACAGCTTCAGTGTGTAGCAGTCCCACGTCGCATGGTGGATGTATCAGTGGTAGTGACAGTACTTCGGATTATTCACATCGACTACCTCATCAGGGCGCTTGACGTCGGGGAGCCAAAGCTTGTTTCCCTTCATTATCATGTCAAAAATCGCCATGATGTTATCATCTTCGAAAGAATAAGTTTTATTCAATTTTGGAGCCTCTGCGGGCTTTTGCTCGGGCTTCTTGGTTATATTGGCGATAATGGCCTGCTTTCCCTTGCCATTCTGGGCACTATTGTTGTTGTTGTTGTTGTAAGGGCATTTTTTTCCTATCATCAGCGACGAAGAACTGTATTCCCAAGAGGCGGGCGTCCTTCACTTTCTTCTAAGTACCAAAAATATTTATGATGAACGTCGTACAATCTATAAACTAAGAGTCGACCATCCCAAGTTTGATCGTGGAAAAAAGATTTCTCTGGTAGGTGTCCATCAACGTAGACTCAGGATTACCGAGGGGCAACTTCAGCGCCGCTTGCCTGTACTGCTCGATGTACTCCCGTATAGACTCTTTCTCTTTTTGTGTGATATCTATTAGAGAGGACATCATCATGTCATTTCCCCCGTCGTAGAATTGAGCAAGGAAAAGACCTTTGAGATCGTTAAATGATGAAATAAAGTTGTCCTAGAGGATGCAAAACTAATTGAAAGCTTTTCCAGATAATGTCCCGGCAAACATCTTGGTTATGAGAGCATCATTGCGAGGTAAATGCCCCATTATCGTCTCAAAGTAACTCATGAATTGACGGAGAGATATCTTCCCATCGAATAGAGTCAAGTTAAAGGGCTTGTACTTAGGCGGGTACGGTACATCTCTCCAATCTAGGGGATACGGTTGTCGGATCCTGAGCTCACGTAGTGAGTCCCAATTTTACTTTGAGTCTAGTAGGGTTCAGAGTTCTCATACCTCTCGTACTGCTTCCCGGGCTTCATCGACTGCAGAAGGAGCAAACGATCCGGGCAGGGGATGATTACCACAAGCGGGTGGAGCGGTTGCATTTGAATCCCTGTTGGTCCCGAGGTCCAGGCTTGCTTGACCAGAGGCCCTCGCCAGTTATGAGGCTATATTTGCCTTGATCTCCAACATTGTTTGGGTTAAGGCCTGAATTGATGTGCTCAGGGTTTGCATCATGGCCTCGAGGGTTTTGAGGCGTTGTCGATCGTTGGGGCCCTTGTGATCATTCCTGGCCATGTATATTGTTCTCACATGGAAAGAAATGGATGGGACGGTAGACGTCGTACTTTCTGCCTCAGACTCTTGTCGTAAATAGTTATCAAGGAAAGTTGGTAGTGCCGCATCCACTTCGGACTCGGAGGGAACACTACCCCCAGCATAGGAAGATACATGTTCTTGGCGAGGGTAGCCACCCCTAGGGATCTCAGCATATGTTCCTTGGGAATCACCATCTTCTCGGAATACCGGATTGTCATAAAGGTCCGAGGGATTATAACCCCCAACTTTTTTAGCTACCTGGGGTCCTGAGGAAGAACTATCCCCAGTGGATGACAGCTTCTTCTTTGAGCGGGTGCCCAGTAAAATACCCTCTGCAGGTTCCGCTGCATGTCCTCCTTGGACCCGTCTTCTTGACCCGTTGGCCGAGAGCGATGGACTGGAGGTGCTGGACTTTCGACCTCCCCTCATATAGGGGGCCTTTCGAGCAGAATAACATGAGATGAAGGGCAGCTCATCTTTCTTTGATGCTTGCATATGTTCTCCGGGTTACAGTCGGGTGGGTGCCTTTGGTTATAGCCACAGGAATACCGACTGCCTGTTTCTGGGTACGGCTAGTTTGTTACAGCAGTTGATAATAATGCTGGAATAGTGATGCCCTAGGGAGGATACTTTATATGTTGTAGTTTTTTACCTCGCTTTGTGCTTGTGTTTGATCACATTGCACAAGTCAAACGAGGGTTGATTCACCTTTGCACCCTTCTTATGAGCCTGGAGAGATCGGGCACATGGGTGCGTAGGTGTTGTCTTCGCTTCCTGACCTGGGGTACGTAAAAGATTTTTCCCCTGGATGCTAATGAAAGATGCTTTAGACTGACTATATCTAATTGCCACTACGGGCGGGATGCATGGGTTAGTTTTGTACAATCTTCCGTCAGGGGCATGTATTACAGTTAGCAGTTCTTGCTGACGGTCGGTCGAATGTGCAATTGTTTGAGCTTGGCGAGCTTGCATTGCCCTAGACTTCATCATCCTAGCACGCGCAGGTGTGTAGTATGAAGAGTCCAAGTTTATATCTCCCCCTTTCTCAGCATGGCCTACGAAACCATCACCGTAAGAGATTCGGTCGAAGATGGAACTTTGGTTCCTGTCTAGGCCGCATATAGACTTCTGCCTGCGGCTGGAGCCCGGTGTCGCATAGTCCCTCTTATGCGGCATTTGACATTCCCGCATGGAACCTATATCCCTCTTATGCGACATTTGGCAGGGAGAGGGATGGAGTGCATGCTCGGCAGTTGGGTGAGACACAGCGGCCTTTGCAACCCATGTCCTGCAGGTCTTCTTAGGCTTAGCCAGCCTCGGTGAAGCACCACCCTCAGAGAGCATTTCCTCAAAGGATTGTTAACCGAAGTGTACAACCAGCATCCTCTGGGTCGAACCCAACTTTGATGCGTCAGACTGCATCACAACCTTCTCATAAGAGGAGAATAATGTTTCCAGCAAACTAGCCACCTTGTGTGCCATTAATGTAAGTTTAAGAAACTTTTTCTTAACAACCAACAAAAAGTATAAAGAAATCGTAGACAGAAAATCAAAGTACAATATTTTTGATCTAGAGAACGTGGTAATGGAGATCGAGTACTGTAGCAACTCATTTACTCCGTTGACGGTCCGACGAGGGAATGAGGATGCCCTCTCTTTTTTTCTCTTGAGCTTGTGTGCACATACATAGCTCGCCTGGGGGTACGGTCTCTAAAAAAAATCTGTGGACCGTCCAAGTTTCTCCTATTTATGGCCATCATGTTGATAGGCTATAGGTATCGCATATGCCTCTGTTTGGTGGCCGCAGGGGCTTCTTCAACAAAATAAAGTTTCAACTATAGCTGCATACTACGGGCAAGATTCTACGTGGCTTTGGTTGGGATCTGTCGTTTATAACATCTCAGGGTTGTATGCTTAACTCAGTCAGTTGGACACGTAATCAGCACTAACTGTGTAAAGATCTTTTCGGTTGCAACAGAAAAATCTTGCAAGCTGAAACCCGCATAACATCTTGGTTGCATAGCGTCTTGGCCGCATATGTGGTCTCATTTGACCTTGGTCTTATGGACACTTTGGCCGCATGGCATTGTGGCTGTATGCAAGCTCTTGTCTGGCCCTGGTCGATTGGACACTGGTCGCATAATAATAAGGCTGCATAAGGCCGTAGCCGCAAATGAGGGAACACGTAGCATGGCACATCTGACGAAGTCATTAATACACTAATATGATTTTTTGTCTTTTATGAGTTATCGCCTCTCTCAATATTCTCGTGGTGCTCTGGGTGACGAGTGGCGTGTCAGAAGTTCTGACAAGCATTGAATATCATGTCAGGGAATCTCATGCGGCTCCTTACTTCATATGCGGCCTCTAATTCTTTGGTTGTTTGGGTCGCATGGATGTTCTACGGGCCGGGCAAGCCCCTTGACCGTATGTGCTTTATGTGCTCCTCTGTGGCCTGCTTTCATTTAGAGGGTGCATGGGCTCTATGCAACCTGCATGATTTTTAGGCTTCTACAGCCATATATCCCATGCGTTGGTAGTACTTGTTAGTAGGAATTTACTTTATGGTATTTTTCTTGTTATTTGCTGGCTTGTCCTTTGTTTGGCCTATTTTGTAGAAATCCTATGAATGCAAGTTTTTCTTACAAAGGGTTTAAGCTGGCTGTAGCATTTACCTGAGTATAAAATTCCTGAACATCAATTGTAGTTACACTGTAATTATAAATTCTTGATCACGGATACCTGACATGTACTGATATTCCTGATAATGGCTCGACGAAGCCCACTCCTGACCTACTAAAATTTCCTGAACTAGATTACTTAAATGGTTAATATAACTTTCCGTGGTTAATTGCTTGTCCTTGTCTTGATTGTACTTGTTAAGCTACTGTCATGTCTTACATCATGTCTAAGACAGATTTTCTGAGCACCACGGTTGGGAATCCTTAATATTTTTCTAGGCTAACAACTGGAATAATAATCTAGAAAATATCTAGAGAGATTTTCTGGCTATATGCATTCCTGGTATCCCAGCGACACCTGGTGGATTTGGAGCTCTCTTTGTGAGGGGCACACTTCCTGCACACCGACGAGTGTTACACTACTAAAAAAATAAATATGCCTGATTAATTATACTATGTATACTTTCGTTTGGATAACCCGGATATTCTGCAGGACATGTGGATGTAAGGAATCTCAACTACATATGCTAGTAATTAGGGCTATGATAACCCTAGTTAGCTAATGGTAGCAAGTCGTAGGGCATGATTAGTGGTGATTGCTTGATTTCTATTCTAGTATTTTCCGAATTTATCTAGCAACTGATCCGGAACTGTAACTTGAGCACTGATTCCCGGTACACCCTGAATACTTCTCCAGAACTTATGGTTTTAACTTTAAGATTATATATGTTATACTTATTTACTGATTTTTCCTTATGCTATTTCTTATGATTTGTCTGAATGTTGGTTTTAGTTTCTAAGTTGGCTCCTTGTGGTACTTTGCTATTTTGGGGTCTGACCCTACTAATTTTGTATGGCCAGATATCGGGGCAACACCTCAGGATCTTCCGTACTTTTCGTCTCAAGCTGGTGAACACAAGGAGCACCCGAGGACATGAGTAGTTTTCTTCTTCATCACCCACCTGATCTTATATAATCTTTCTTTTGAGGCATTTAGCCACCGAGTACATGTTTAGCTCATATTTTGGAACCTTGATACTGCAGCCTGGGGGCCTAAATGTAAATCATATTCTTGACTATAGCTAGAGCTGATCATGTAATATTGTACTCTGCTAGTTCTTCAATTTTGGTAACTAGCTTTATGATCATCTATGTATGTATAGTTTGGGACGTCTTACTATTATATGTTTGGTGATCATACATCTTGTAACTTTTTGCTTACTTGAGATTAGGACACCTAGGATTCTTGACCCAGGAATGACTATTGGATTGCAGAGTAGACCCTCACATGTCTAGACAACTGTGACCGTGTCTCGAGGTATAGAGTACTCTGGTGTACATAGTTGGCTTTGTTTGCCCCCGCTCTCCAATATTATGGTTCTGGGGCTTGACACGGTTTAAGTGGTGGTCCATGCAGGTCTAAAATACAGAAGTTTGGGGGTATACCAGTATTTATATGTCTCAATCATGTTACCCCTTGATCTTTTCCAATATCGACTCTATATCTCTGAATCTTGACCTGATACATGCCTTTATCATTAATCGTAATTGCCCTTCCGATTTGATCCTTGTGTCCTCTATCTTTTAGGGATACTATTACTGATCTTTTCGATCATCCAATCCGAGTTCCTCCAGTGGCAGCACAGCATCCAGCGACCAACAGACCCTGAGGTTCAGTCTCAGCATTCCGGACCTGGGTCCAGATCAGCTCAGAATGAGGAACCCCAGGCTTAGGCAGTACCTCCCATTGTAGTGATTCCACCCTTGCAACCAGTACCTGATACAGGAGGGGATAACAGTGTGCTACTTGGTATCCTTAGTGAGTTGATAGCATCTCAAAGACATCGAGATAATACCCTCACTCGATCAGTGTAGGAGGCTTTGTAAAGAGGCGGACAACGTGCCAACAACTCACTAAGCAACTCCAAGCGCCTCCAACCCTCGTATTTCTCTGGCACCGAGGATGCGATTGCATTGGATGCTTGGCTTCAGGATACTGAGGCTATTCTAGAGGCAGCTAGAATTTTATCTATAGAGCAAGTATCAGTGGTTCGGCTGCAGTTGATAGATTTGTCCCGACTCATTTTCCAGAGGTGAGACGGAGTCTCCATCAGCGATCATGAGGATGGCAATAACAAAAGAAGTACAACTGTCCAGAATAGTCAGTAAATTTCCAAATATGTTTCTAGAAGAGCTGCCAGGTATGCCACCAGAATGAGAGATCGAGTTCGCCATTGACTTGATTCCCGGAATAGCACCACTATCAGAAAGAGTCTACAGAATGACCCCATCAGAATTATACGTCTTATACCAAATGATCAAAGATTTGAGATCCATGGAATTCATTCGTACTAGTGGATCGCCTTGGGGAGCCCATATGCTTCAGGTGAAGAAGAAGGATGGTATACGACATTTATGTGTTGATTATCGTACCCTAAATACGGTGACCATCAAGAACAAGTATCCACTGTCTCGGATAGATGACATGTTCGACCAACTTAGTGGGGTGACGGTATTTTTCAAGATTGATTTGCGATCAGAATACCATCAGATCAAAGTAAGAGAGCAAGATATACCCAAGACAACGTCCAAATCAAGATATAGCCATTGGGAGTTTCTAGTGATGCATTTTGGAACAACCAATGGGCCAGCAGTGTTTATGGATCTCATGAATCGCATATTCATGCCCTACTTACAAAAAATTGTGATAGTATTTATCGACGACATCTTGGTCTACAGTTAGAGTAAGGCAGAGCATGAGCAACATCTTCGTGCAGTTCTTCAAGTTCTTAGGGAACATAAGCACTATGCAAAGTTCAGCAAGTGTGAATTCTGGTTTTATCGTATTTCATACCTAGGACATATTATTGATAGAGGTGGAGTTGAGGTAGAACCACAGAAGATAGAAGCCGTTGAGACTTGGCCAATACCCAGAATGATTGTGGAGGTTCACATTTTTTCGAGATTAGCAGGATATTATCGACAATTTATGGTAGACTTTGCTAAAAAAATTGCACCCTTGATGCAATTGACTCGTAAGGATGTATGCTTTGAATGGATAGATGAATATCAGACCTCTTTCGAGAAACTCAAACGTAAGTTGATCATGGCACCTATTTTGACTCTTGTAGATGTGTCAGGTAGGTTCACCATATATTGGGATGCGTCGGGCAAAGGATTGGGATGTGTTCTCATGCAACATGGCATAGTAATAGCTTATGCATCTCGGCATCTTCGAGACCATGAGAATAATTATTCGACGCATGATTTGGAGTTAGCAGTAGTAGTGTTTGCTCTCAAACTTTGGAGACATTACTTGTAAGGAGATCGAGTAGATATTTTTATTGATCACAAGAGTTTGAAGTATGTCTTTACTCAGAAGGATTTCAATATGAGGCTGAGGAGATGGCTAGATTTGATGACAAACTATGATCTTGACCTTCAGTATCATCCAGGGAAGGCTAACGTCGTAGCAGATGCTTTGAACCGGAGAGCCAGAGCCTATTTCTTGACAACGCAGCAAGGAATTTTAGAAGATCTTTAGGAGATGGGCATAGAAGTAGTATTGTCAGACAAAACAACATTGATGGCAAGTCTACAAGTTCAGTCCAGCATTATGGAAAGGATCAGAGCAGCACAGTCAACGAATGTCAAGCTTCAGCGACTCAGAGCAGAGTATGAGATAGGACGTAAAGCATAACTGAGCATTCACAGTGATGGACTTTCCATTTTGGAAATCACCTATGTGTACCTATGGGAGACCTTCGTCGCGAGATTATGTTAAAGGCCCATATTTTGCAATGATCAGTGCATCCAAGAGGAACAAAGATGTATCATAATATTTGGCAATATTTCTGGTGGAATGGTATGAATAGGGAGATAGCACGGTTTGTCTTTTGATGTTTAGTTTGCTAACAGGTTAAAGCTGAGCATCAGAGACCAGTAGGACTTCTTCAACCTTTACCGATCCCGGGGTGAAAGTAAGAACACATTAGCATGGATTTTGTGACCGGTCTTCCTAAATCCTAGCTAGCAGAGATGCTATTTGGAAAATAGTGTATCGTCTCACAAAGGTTGCTCACTTTTTTCTTTCAGAGTGGGCCAGATAACAGAGAAGTTAGCACAGATGTACCTACGATAGATTGTCAGATTGTATAGAATATCAGTCAGCATCGTATCGGATAGATATTCCAGATTTACTTCTCACTTTTGGCATAGTCTTCAACAGAGTATGGGTACCCGTCTAAAGTTCAGTACATCTTTTCATCCCCTGAAAGATGGACAATCAGAGCATACCAACCAAACTCTAGAAGATATGCTTCGATCTTGCACCATTGACTTTGGGGGTTCATGGGAAGATCATTTATCCTTGGTGGAATTCTCTTACAACAATAGTTTTCAGGCAAGTATCCAGATGTGACCCTTCGAGGCACTGTATGGAAGGAAGTATAGATCACTGTTAGCTTGGGATGATGTCAGTGAGAGGAAATTTCTTGGTCCCGAGATGATTGCCCGGATAGTTGAGGTAGTCAGGCAGATCAGAGAGCGTCTTCAGGTAGCTCAGGATCGTCAACGAAATTGGCCCAATTTGTATCGGCGACCTCTTGAGTTCTTTGTCGACGATCATATATTCCTTCGGATTTTGCCTACCCAAGGAGTCATCAGATTTGGTGTGCGAGGAAAGCTTAGTTCACGGTATATTGGTCTATTCGATATTCTTGAGCGAGTAGGAGATATTTTCTATCATTTTGCTCTTTCATCGTTGCTTCGCGAGATACATAATATCTTCCATGTATCCCAGTTACGACGGTATATACCGGATACAAGTCATGTCCTAGATTATTCAGAGTTGTTTGTTTGTACGGACCTTTCGTATGAGAAAAGTTTGTATCCATTTTTTGGACCGAAGAGAGAAGATTCTCAAGAACCGGACCATTCACTTAGTCTAAGTTGCTTGGGGGAACCACTCACCGAGTCAGTCGACTTGGGAGCGCTAGGATGATATCCGAGCTTGATACCCATATTTGTTAGACTCGTGAGGTATACTTGTTCGTATATCTCGTGCCCTGATCTTATCTTATACATGTTTGTCTTGTTCTAGGCAGTTCGTAGCTTGTGATTGAAACTCATAAGTTCTTCCTTATTTTATTTGCCAGCTTTCCTGGAATTTTTATGCTGGACCCTGTGCCTTATTGAAATTTCGAGGACAAAATTTTTCTAAGGAGGTGAGAGTTGTGAGACTTGTCTCCCTATTTTCGAATCCGTATCCAGTATACGTGTACCAATGCTGTATATTTGCTGTATATTTCTTCTTATACATTTTCTTGGATTTTTTAGACTGCTTTTATGCAATTTCCATATTGTGGTTGGTGACTAACCTCATCCCCTATATATAACTCTTCTTTTTCTCTCTCTTCTTTATTCTTTTATTTTCCTCTCTTTTTTATTTGTTTCCCTCTCCCTTCCTTAGCCAAACCCAAGCCTCTTTCCACCAAGAGCAAGGCCAGCCCTAGATTCCCCTTTGGTAGTAGCGGTAGTAGTGATAGTGGTGGAGCTTTAGGCAAGTACAACTTTCCATGGATGAAGAACTTACTAAACTTTATTTTGTAGCTTTCTTGCATTTTTATTTTTCTTATATTATGTGTTCTTGAGTTTTTGGTGTTCTTGAGTTTTTTATGGTTTGATCTATTAAAACTTATTATTTTTCAAAATCTGTTATTCTATGTTATAGAGTATTTGATTCTCAATGGTTTAGAACTTTAATTTGCTGGTTTTGTACTCCAAATGAGGTTCCCAGGGAGAAACCAAACCTTGGGTTTCAGAAATTTTCTATGGCCGAACTTGCTTATTTGGATAATATGGAGTTCATGCGCAAGGAGGCCATTATCATGTCCCGATCTTCTACAGGATCGAACGTCCCCGGTGAACGCGAATCACCATGCCAGCGCTCCTACAGTATGATCGTTCCCATCAGGATGTGATACCGCGCGATCACAAGCTGCGTCCGTATAAGGCCATGATCCAAACAGGCGATGAAATAACTAAGCTACATAGTCGCACAGATAGTCCGATTGCAGTGGAATAGAAATCGAACAGACGATTTCTAACAAGTTCACAGAGTATTCATAGCGAAAGCATTGAATAACACAAGTATGGAAGTAAAATAAGCACTTTATTCATATTTAATCAATATTACAAGCGGCGCTAGGCTGAGATTACAAGTCTCTCATGCTACCTCTCGAAACAATAAAGGAGTGCCAAGCGGCTTACAACATAGGATGATACATAGGAGATATTCCAACATTATGTCCTGTATATGTGCTTCAGCTCCAAAAGCAATACTCCAAGGCTCCAGAGTTAGCTCCACGCATTAGCGCGCATGAGGGGATACTCCGCACCGAACGAGGTTCTCCCGCACCCTGCAAGCAACCTGGTGGGTTATTAGTACATTGAATACACTGGTGGGGAGGCTTCTCGCCCTTAACGAATCCAAACATGTTATATAACTTCCGTGCACCAACAAGTTAAGTTGTCTTTCTACTCTTGCCTTAGGATCAGTTTCATGGCAACGATATAAAGCCTAACTCGTATAGCATTACGTCGTACGATGTAAGTGTAACACGACGAGACTTACCAACTTACCATTCGTCCTTCCCTACATAAAGATAAAACTAAGTTAAACCAAACACGAATATATATAATAAAATCTAAGGAATCGCATAAGCCACACAAGTGTCACGAGCGTGTTTTTGATTCAGATGCAAAAGTTATACGAATTTTTACTCAGATGTATTATAATCAGATGGGTTACAATATATTGCTCAGGTGTTCAAATTATTGATTTGATGCAATAACTCGTACACGGATTTCTGCTAAGCGAGATGACTTAATATATATGAACAATTGTTACTGGCATAGCCTTAAAGGACCATGATATAGTCATGAGCGTGAATGGTATACGACTCAAAGAACATGAGGCATCATATGCCATCCTGTCCGAATACGAGACTACTTAGTCTTAGAGCGAGAATAGCGTGCAAAGAAACTATCATGAGGTGCTACATGTCATTCTGCCCGAACATGAAGACTAACACAATGTTCCATCCGGATCGGATCGGCCCCAGTGCCCCAACGACCGTCCGTAGAAACGAGATTTAAAATACCTTGTGCACAAGTTGTCCGTGACATACAAGTTTTGGGTATTCCAGATTCACAAGATTCACGATACGACATATTCAATTCTTGATCTTGTTTACACTTATCGACTCCCAGAACCGTCAGTTTCAGTACAGGATGAGTGTTGCTTAACTTGACAGGATGTAGTACCCATGTTCGGGGGATGGCTTGGCGACCTAACAGTCCTGAATACCTTCAGGTTCATACTTGAACGGAACGACTATTAGATAGTCTTCCGGCAAACTAGATGAATGCAAGAGACGGATCGTGTTACTTGATCGTAGCATAAAATTATGTGACAATCATTGAAACGATACAAGCGGTTACTAGTTAGCACATAAAGTAGACAAGCATTGAAACAGTAGGAACATAAGCCTTTACACTAGCGCGAGTCTACAGGTTAGTGCGAGTATTGAAACCGTGTGCAGGCATATAGAGCGACACGTAAAAATTCAATCAAGTTAATTCTTTTACATGTTCTAGACAAGCAATACAAGATATGATTATTCCCTTAGCTAGGTATGTTGTATTATTTATTAGCATGTAAGGGGTGATTCGCCTAGAGACTAGCATGTATCACACATGTTTTTATGTGTGCCAGCTAAACAAAGACAGGTTCATCGTAGCCACCCACCTTAGCGATGATTCGCCTCGGCCGAGCGATACTTCGAGCGCGCCTTTGAAAGTCTAAGTCAAAACTCCTGAAGGGCCAAGTCTAAAATCCTTTGCCTCAAGCGAGTCTTCTCGCCGAGCAAGGTGGGATGGGTTTTCACACTTGTGCCATTTGAATCGGCTCTCTGTTTGAGCGGAATGGGTCATTACATTATATACCACTCAAAAAAAGCCTCATCATCAAGACTTCCTTAGCGCAAACCGTTCTATCGCACACTATCGAATCTAACTCAAGCATATTACTCCATAATATTAGACCCGATCGAACACAACTTTATACTTATTTTCACATTCTGGGTCGCAAGCATGCTAAGGCTGTTTTAATGAATGACTATATAACTCAATTCGAGCTGACTATATCCACTTGATTGTCGTATTTTGTTGACTTAGTCTCTATTGCACCATAGCGCAGAGCTATATCGCTTAACTTGGGGTACGTTATAATCCACTGCGCCCGAAGGTCTTAAGTTAGGTCCAACTTATAAAAATCGTTATACTCGTCCATGTGAATCTAACATATTCACTTGCACTAGCATTCGAGTTTAGTATATTGCGAAGTCTGGATCATGCACATATCCAAGGCGTCCCTCAAACATATACATCCCAACCAACTTAGAGATAGAGAAGTCTTTGCACTCGAGTTCAATATATCACTAAGTCTTAGATCATACACACGTTCAAGGCATCCTCCAAACACATGTGTTTCAACAAAACTTAGCAATAGCAAAGTCGGACAAGCTACTCAAAAGGGTTCTAGTTTACGAATCACAATGATACCTCAAATGGGGTCAATCAAAATCCAAATCATTTTCAATCCCACTCAAACCAAGCATTGCACTACTGTCAAGCATGATCTATCCAATCAACCGACTAGCGTCCAAGTCCTATCATCCAATCAATTTGTGTTTGTAAACCCCCTTACCCAAAAATAGGTATTTTGTGTGTATTTGATATTTATTTTATTTATTTTATATTATTTTAAATCAATTAAACTCAATTGTTGTATTAGGACACTTTTTTATTGTTTGGACATTAATGATATTGGATGAACCCAAAATCTATAATGCCCTTCGTAGGAAGTAGCCTACTTGGGAGACACAACTAATAGGATATTTTCGTGACACAAATTCGATCATTCAACATTAGTATGGCACCAGTGTAACAACCGTAGTTCTTGTATTTAATGTTTAGAGATTTTTATATATATAAATTATTTATGGTTATTTTTCAATCAAAATACCCAATCCAAAGCCGTGAATTAATTTATTGGACACTAGTAGCTTAAAATAGAGTGATTAATTATATATTTATATATATATTATACAAATTTTATTAGGATGATAGAATTTGATACCTTCTTGAGATAGGGTCAACCTTTGCACCATATCCACTTTTAGAGCCAATCTAATTCTAATAATTCCATATTTGAAAACCCTCTACTTTAAATATTCTATCCATCCATTTTTTGTAGCATCCACCTATTTAAATTCATGAATCAAATCTTTGATTTATCCCACTAGAATCCTAATCAAATCTTAATGATTATTGGTTTAAATATTTACCAAATATTTGCACTTATTCATCCATTATCTTATTCCTTAGAATCTCAATCAAATATTAATGATTATTGGATTAAAGATTTACCAAAGATTTATATTTATTCAACTATTATCTTATTTGTTTAGAATTTAAATAACATCTTGATTATTAATATCTAATTGAATTGGAGATTTACCTTAGATTTTCTACCAACCTAATTAGGAAACAACCTAAAACTAATCATATTCCTACCTACCTCAAACCAGCAACCTCCCCATACCTACGCACACCTTACGCGACCCCCCTCCCCATACCTAGTTCTCTCTCTTTCTCTCTCCACACACACACACACACACACACAAACACACACACACACACACACACACACACACACACACACACACACACATATATATATATATATATATATATATATATATATATATATATATATATATATATATAAACTCTCTTTCTCATCTTTTCTTCTAAAAACCCTAACCAAAATTTTCCTTAAAAACCCTAATTTTTTTCCTCCTCCAAGAACCCTAGCCGCCACCATCACCACCAAGGCCGACCCTCCCCCCCCCCCTCCCCTTCACGTGGACAACATCACCTCCATCATCCAAGAATCCTAGTTCTTCATCCTTCTTCTTCTAGTAAGTCTCTTTATTCCTCAAATCCCTCTCTAATGTGTATGATTGCATGAATAATTGTTGTTATATATAAATAAATAATTTTTATACTTATTTGAATTCATTTATATATTTATTTGTAACATATTGCCATATTCTTCATAGTAGAGTTTTATTTTAGGGTTTGCATGTAAAGAATTGAACCCATGAATGCATGTATGCACCCATAGGTAGAACCATTGATTAAACCTTGTTGTTAATATAGAAACATGATGTTTAAATTAATTTTATTCATATTTTTACTATTTATTCTAGATTATTAAATTATTATTATTATTATTATTATTGAATAAATTGCATGTACAATGGGAATGGTGACATAGTTTTATGTTTTATCCAAAATCCTACATCGAACCCATCTAAAATTTTGTAAATAATTAAATTTTGATGTTATTAACCTATATTAAATTCATTTTTTAATTTATAATTTTATAAATATTACTTTTGATTTAAATAGAATTTTATGCATAAAAAGTCACCCAGTTTTCATATAAACCTATTGTAACTTGTTCTTTAGCCATATATAAATGTCTTCCCTATTATTTATGATTAAAAAATTATTTTTCCAGAATTAATTATGATTTTATAATTTTATGCAAAGCATAATAGTAGGGTTATAATAGCAAAATGTTGTCAATACTATTGCTAGAAGAGACTAGTATGTGTCCAATGGAAAGGCCAATAAGTATAATTGATAAAGATGCATGTAGGAACTCATTTAATCATTATTTTCTAATATTTTAGAATTATTCCCAAAATTTAACATTTTTTATGATTTTAACTTTTTAGAACTTGCATGTCGAAAAAATCTTGTTTAGCACATATATTAGTATGACTAGTTGATAACCCTCATAGAAACCCTTTGTAGAAGAAAAACTATTATTTTATCTATTTTTATGATTAATTCCAGAATTATTATTTTATTTAATTAATGTCTTTAAAAAGGACTTTGGTAATGATTAACAGTTAGTATAATTTTGAGGCTAGTTAGTTGCATGTGCAATCAACATAGAATTAATAACTAGTTAATAACCTAATTTTTTACTAGATAGTAAGAGTATAATTAGTGTAATAAATTGGTAGGTGTTCATGACGTTCCTTTGGAGATCTTCAGACCAGATTCGTCGTTCTCACATCTTGGCTTGCCAGGCAAGCACACCTTGCTTGTTTGTATTGTGCAGTTTACATTATGCCTAGTTCTTTTTATTTTGTTAGTTATGAGCACGCGTCCTAGAAGTAGTTGACCGACCTGGTATAGTAAAGATATGTAGTATCTTTTGACCTGACACAGTTTCAAACACGTTTACTGAGTGAGAGAGTGCATGGACTGGCGTATTGACTAGCCCTTGATACGTGAGTTTGCATCTGGTATTAGTTGTTGGTGTTAGTTTGGGTTCTAGATTTTATTGACGTCTTGCATTATCTCTGCACCGCGTATACGGTTCGAATAGTAGATTGGGAGGGAAGAGTCCACTAGTGAGCATATAGAATTTCTGTTTCTAATAGTGTAAATGGTGTATATCATATACCCCCGAGTTCTACGGAATGCCAGGTAGGATGACCATTCTTTTATTTTCCCCCCTCATGCACCATTAGAGATGTCTCGAGTGCATATCACATAGATGGTTAGTTACCCTATTATTGTTTATTGCTTTACTTTCATACATGTCGATTATTGTGTACTTGTTATGTCCCTCTGATGACCTGACATCTTTTCTAGATTCCGACGAGCACTTGTACCCGTCGGACTACGGAGTTGGAGATCTTGCTGACGAAGACCTTGAGGTGGAGCCACTAGAGTTTTCTTGAGCATCCTAGACGACAGTTTCTTAGAGTCTTGGGTGTCATTATCTAGTTAGCTGACGTCCGGACTATTTTTATTATTTTTTTATTACTTAGTTGTATTCTTCCAGTAATTATTTGTACTCATTTTTGTGGATTGTTCTCCACAATTCTTTATATGTAATGGACTTGAGACTTATCTATTTATTCAGTTTTTTATTTTATGATATTTATGGATGAGACTAGATTATACCTGCATGTGTTGTTATGACTTAGTTATATTTTATAATGTACTACGACTGTTTAGGTCCATTAAATTGGGTTCCTACACGTGTTCGTACAACTGGCATGTGTACGTATACTTGGCCCTACATATTTTGGGACTAGGACGTGATATATTTTTAGTGGTGGCCCATGCAGGTCCAGAGTATATTGTCTCGGTTACGTTACTATACCAAACAAGCCTGCAAATAGGATTAGAGTATAGGTCTCATCCACATATTTGACTCCCCTCTTTATTTTTGTTCAGAATTCTTGAACTCACCTACCTTCCTTGACCTTCGAAATTGTACTCACTTAATTCTCTTGATATTGGTATCCTTATTTTCTCACCTCTTCCTATTTAATATACTCCTCTAATAGTTTCTTGAGTATAGCTTTTTGCCAGAATATAGGAATCTTTTTTGTTAGGTTTAGAAGATAATTATGATAGCATACCTACTAAGAAAATGAACTAGAATATCAACAGATCCCAAAAAGTTTAGTACACCTAATGAACCCTGGCATCCAGTACCAGTAAATTAATTGACCATTAACCCTTGTTATATCTAGATATGACTTGAGAGTAGTATAAACACTACTATAGTAGTTAGGAATTTGACCCTAGTATTGAGGAACCAATAGAAATCCAAGATTGAATATTATGACCAACCTAACTTTCATAGTGAGATAATATAAGAGGACTATAAATTTAGATTCTTATCTTGATATTAGCAGAGCAAGAGGAATGAACCAATACCTTAGTAAGAGTAATGGTACCCTACCTTCAGCTTAGTAGATCCCCTAGAATATATGATCATCGTTTGTCACGATCCGCACCCGGTATAGGGGCACGAGTGCGTGGGTACGTCCAGCCTACGCCGCAGCATCGACGGTAGAACGCTGTCTAGGTCATGATACTATCTAATCAATCTCACATGAATATCCAACTCCATAAGGAGACACAGATATCACAATATAATATAGAATACTCAATCACATAAACTAGAGCACGATGAGATATCAAAGAAAGCAAATGAAAGACAAGACAAGTCTAAAGAACAATAATAGTCTAACCTGCAATCAATAACATCCAATCTCCAAGTATGCTGGAAACAAGTCCTCTAAGTCATAGTCTGAAAAAATATTTTCAGGATGGAACGAAGTACATCTCCAATAGCAGTTCTAGATCAATAATATAAACTATGTAGTAGTAAATATATGTAAATATACAGGATGCATATACATGTACAAGAGATACGCAATAAAGGAAATACTGGAAATAAATACAAGGATAAACAATATGTTAATGAACAAGAATACTATGACTAAGTGTGTGAGTACTAGCTTTAACATGTGATCGGCTTGGGAACTTGTACACGAGTACTGGCCTGGCTAGTCATACGTGCGGTGTATGACCAACACTAACATGAGAACAAGACTTATATATGAAGGGTATGATCACATATCTACACTAAAATACTCTCCACCCCCGACTGGCATAGTAGATCCAACCATGGTACGCTATGGCACAGAATTCCCCAAGAAGATAGCGACTCTTCCCGAGAATCAGTGTCTGTACATGTACAAGATAAACAATAAAACACGACTTGCACAAGATACACCATGAACAAGGAATAACATCTCACGACGAGATCCGGATATACCAATCCTTGTAACCATCGTGTCGAGAAATATGGATATCTACACTAAATATAATGAACATAGAGGATATCATAAAAAATAAACTATCAGAGAATGTACTCGCCTGTGGTCCTTTGCTGGTAAGGGTCGGAATCCAAGTCCAAGTCCAAATAGCCTATGTATATACAAAATTGCTATGTCAAAAGATATTTTATTTTAATTTATTTAATTATGGACTAATTAATCTAAAATCTTATTTTAATCTTATTATTTTGATTTTTAGGGTAATTCCTAAATTTCGTCCAAAGAAACTAAATTTTATCAACTCGAGACTCATGGCACGCAAATCGAGGCAATCTGTTGACCGAAAAGTCAACCGAAATAAACTCAACTTTTATGCATGATTTCTTGTAGATTTCAGCATCAAAAATATTTTGGAATTTACGGCTCACCCGAATTCAAATTCGTTTGGAAATTAAGGCACATACAAATTTCGTATTGTGCACCGATGGTTAAATTCTAACCTAGAAGTTCTACAGAATTAACATTATATAAATATTTCGAATTAAATTCTGGCAAAAACATATTTCAATTATCTCATCATTATCTTCAAAAAACTTCAAACGGTTCATGATTCCGATTCCTGGTTCTCCCGAAATCGCAAAAATATCAAGATGCGTCTATTTTTGGACATATTGTGCTCTATAAATTTTCTAGAATTTAATAGTCATAATTTCATAAAATAAATTATATATTCAGAAATAAAACCTCAATATGGTTCTAACGCAAGAAATTAGAGCTCGTTTGGAGTCCGGAGCTATGCGCAATGGCTTCTGGAAGATGAAGGAACCCTAGATGGCAATTCTCCAAAATTTGGCTCAAAGAAAACCCTAGAAATTAATAACCTAACTATTATATATATAGGGGAGAGAGGGAAGCCGTGGCTCAAAAGAGTGCCACGTGGCAGCCATCCGACGCTGCCCACTCAGATCGAACGGTCAGGGTTTGACGCAGCTCGGCTCAACTCAGTCCGACTCGGACTAGGTCGCGGCTCGGCTCTCCTCGCGGTCGGCTCGTTGCACCCACACCCACCCGCGGTCGCTGACATGCGAGCCCCGCCCAGTTGGCTGTGGGAGGCTGACGGGTGGGCCTCAGTTGGCTGACTGGGCAGAAATAATTACTTTTTGGGTTTTTATTTTCAGAAAATAATTTTTAATTTAGTTTTCCCTAATTAACTAAAAATAAATGATAAAAATAATCAAAAAATTCCTAGAAAATTCTAGAAAATATATTTGATTATTTAGAACCTAAAATAAAAGTTTGGAATATTTTTAATTAAGTTTGAATCTAAAATAAATTCTTGAAAGTCCTAGAAAATTAGTGTTACTAGTTTTCAATTAACTAAAAATTATGGAAAAATCCCACTAGCCCCAAATTAACCTAAAAATAATATTTAAGCTAGAATTTTAGGATACGAAGGTTACATCATTGAGTCATACTTAAGTCTTCATGATTCACCGACCGAGCCATCTCATCCAACTATTTATATACTTTTCCATCTTGAGTTAATTCCTCCCTCCGTCATAGATCAATTGTCATAGCTCTTTACCCAATTAAGACCTATTGAATAATTAGAACATTTCCCTTGATCACACCTCGAACACAACGACTAGCATACCACCTTTCCTTAGGAAACTATGATATTATCAAGAGTCTCTCTATTTAATTTCATATCTTATTTCTCCGAAACCTTAACGCTCGCTATTTGTGCAATAACTAAAAATTTTCTTTATCTTTCAAATCGTGCCACCTTATCCTTATAATTGTAGGCCAAGTAATTCCTTTTATTATGTTAGGAATATAGTTTTTTTGGATTATAGTTGTGATTTTAAATTTTTATTTTGTTGTTAGTTGCTAGAACTTGAAAGGTTGAGTTTGTTCATTTAGATTAGATTACGATTTTGTACTTATCTTTTAGTTTAAATCATGTAATCTTTATCTCTACAGATTATCTCCTCTCTCACTTGAGAGCCAGTAACTTCTATATTCTTAATATTAACGCTTTTATTCTATAAGCACTATGATTAAGACTTAAGATGAACATCACCTATGAAGTTTTATAAAGCTATAGGATACCCTAATAAGTACCAAGATCTTTTTCTCGTATACCCTAACAAGATTTTCTACTTTATTTACAAGAACAAGGTTATTTTATAGAATCTCCATAAGGCAGTTACAGTATTAGTTGATTCTTGTGAGTTGGGTAGCATGCCTTACAATCTAGTATCCTATAGTCCTTTTTGCCCAGTAATGAAGTGTAAGTGAATGAGAACAACTATAGGCTAGCATAAAAAGATTGTGTTTATCCAGACTGTAAAGCTTTAGAGGCCCATACCCCCATTTAGGCGATCAGAGACTTGGACAATAAGTTAGCATGGCAACTATAGAGGCACAATCATCGGACGAGTCTTAGATTCTTGATGAACTTGAACTATTCATCATAATCTCATATACTTATATTTTTGGACTATCTTGACTCATTTTGCTATTACAGCCTAGTTTTGCAAGCTTATTCCTTATTAAGCTTGTTCATAACATATATATTATTGGAAGCCCACACTAATGTATTGTCTAAATTAGAATCAGTATATTATGGTATGTACAACCTTAGTGCACTTAGTTCGCTCTTTGCATGGCTACTTTACGTAGATTGAGAAATAGTTGACTTATCTTGGTAGACGAATTTACTTACCCTCTAGACAGGTCAGTGCATATTATGTCGGTTACGTAATAGTACTGATACGAGCATGCGAAAAGAAATAGACCAAGATAGGATCTTAATCCATAACCAATTTAACAAAATTTCTCTTTGAATTAGATTATCTCCCTTGGCCTTCGCAATTGAACTCGTTCGTTCCCTTTGACATCACTATCTTTTTTTCGTCTTCCCCTATTTCGGAAAGGCGAACGCTCATACTTGATGTAAGTTTGACACACGAATAGTATTAGGTATACCCCATAGGCCAATCGTACTACTAGGTGGTTGTCTTTTGTAATTAAGGGTGTGAAACATGTGATATATTTTGTGTTAACATTTTTAAGGATTGAATCACACGAATAAATAATTTGAGAAAGTTTTTCTTAGATATATAGTCTTGTATGATAGATCGGTAAATTCTAAGTTAGGTAGAAGTTGCATTGTCAACTTGAGCCAAAATTTATATAAAGGTGAAAATCTTAGATCGTTATCAAGTAAGATAAAATTAAGAGATTTAAGTCATTTAATTTCGAGAATTTTTTTTTTGGATAATTATAATGATAAGGATTTAACTTTAAAGATAAGAATGCCTTCTAGAATAAATTTTGAAATTTTGATATTGCGGACCAAATATTTATAATTTGAGCACATGATTTAAATTTTGAATATTGAAGATTGAATCAACGATTTAAATTTTGAGGATAAAAATAGAATTATAAACATGAACATTGATGGATTTAATTCAAAAATTTATGATTTCATGATTTGAATTAAAAGTTAAATTTTGGTTGTTGGATCAGCTATTTAAAATGTTGAGGATGAAAATTAAATTTAAAATTTGAATAGTACGAAATTCTTAAGTTAAAAATAGGAATAATATTTTATTAGAGTTGTTTCCTATTTAAAATCTAAAAAAGATTATGATAATTGGAATCGTGATTTAAAATTTGATATGGGTTATTTAAATCTTGAAGATGTCATATAGATTTGACTAAAATTTAGATTTTTGATTATTTAAAATTCGAGAAGAGATTATGATAGATGGAATTTTGATTTTAAAAGTGGTTATTATAATTTTGAAGAGATTGTGATGGATTTGAATAGATTTTGTTATTTAAATTTTTAAGAAGATAATGGTTGACTTGACTTAGATACGAATTTGGAGGATTTAACAAATTATGCTTTAGTTTTAATTTCGAGGACAAAATTCTTGTAAGTTTGGTAGATTGTAAACTCTCTCACCCAAAAATAGGTATTTTGTGTGTATTTGATATTTATTTTATTTATTTTAGATTATTTTAAATTAATTAAAACTTAATTATTACATTAGGATACTTTCTCGTTGTTTGGACATTAATGATATTGGATGAACCCAAAATCTATAATGCCCTTCTTAGGAAGTAGCCTACACGGGAGACACTACTAATAGGATCTTTTCATGACACAAAATTTGGTTATTCAATATTAGTATGGCACCAGTGTAACAACCGAAGTTCTTGTATTTAATGTTTAGAGATTTTTATATATATAATTTATTTATGGTTATTTTTCAATCAAAATACCCAACCTAAAGCCATGAATTAATTTATTGGACACTAGTGGCTTAAAATAGGATGATTAATTATATATTTTTATATATATATTATGTAGAATTTATTTTAGGACGATATAATTTGATACCTTCTTGAGATAGGGTTAACATTTGCACCTTATCCACTTTTAGAGCCTATCAAATTCTAATGATTCTATATTTAGAAACCCTCCACTTTAAATATTCCATTCATCCATTTCTGGTAGTATCAACCTATTTAAATTTATGAATCAAATCTTTGATTTATCCCACTAGAATCCAAATCAAATCTTAATTATTATTGGTTTAAAGATTTACCAAAGATTTGTATTTATTCATCCATTATCTTATTCCTTAGAATTCCAATAAAATCTTAATGATTATTGGATTAAAAATTTACCAAAGATTTGTATTTATTCATTTATTATCTTATCTCTTTAGAATCCAAATCAAATCTTTGTTATTAATATCTAATTGGATTAGATATTTACCTTAGATTTGCTACTAACCTAATTAGGAAACAACATAAAACTAATAATATTCCTACCCACCTCAAACTTGTTGCCTCCCCATACGTGCGCACACCTCACGTGACCCCCCTCTCTCTCTCTTTCTCTATCCACCTATATATATATATATATATATATATATATATATATATATATATATATATATATATATATATATATACATACATATATACATACATACATACATACATAAACCCTCTTTCTCATCTTCCCTTCTAAAAATCCTAACCAAATTTTCCATCAAAACCCTAATTTTTGTCCACCTCCAAGAACCCTAGCTGCCACCATCACCACCAAGGCTGACCCCCCACTCTTTCACGTGGACAACATCACCTATATCATCCAATAACCGTATTTCTTTATCCTTCTTCTAGTAAGTCTCCTTCTTCCTCAAAATCCTCTCTAATGTTTTTGATTGCATGAATAATTGTTGTTATATATAAATAATAATTTTTATATTTATTTTTAATACATTGCCATATTCTTCATAGTAGAGTTTTATTTTAGGGTTTACAGGTAAAGAATTGAACCCATGAATGCATGTAAGCCCATAGGTAGAACCTTAAACCTTGTTATTAATATAGAAATATGATATTTAAATTATTTTTATTCATATTTTTACTGTTTATTCTAGATTATTAAATTATTATTTTTGAATAAATTGCGTGTACAATGGGAATGGTAACCTACTTTTATGTTTTCTCCAAAATTCTGCATCGAACCCTTCTAAAACTTTATAAATAATTAAATTTTGATGTTATTAACCTATATTAAATTCAATTTTTAATTTATAATTCTAGAAATATTATTTTTGATTTAAATGGATTTTTATGCATAAAAAGTCACCTAGTTGACCTAGTTTTTATATAAACCTATTGTAACTTGTTCTTTAGCCATATATAAATGTCTTACCTATTATTTATGATTAAAAAAAATTCAGAATTAATTATGATTTTATAATTTTATGCAAAGCATAATAGTAGGGTTATAATAGCAAAATTTTGCCAATATTATTGCTAGAAGACTGGTAGGTGTCCAATGGAAAGGCCAATAAGTATAATTGATAAAGATTCATGTAGGAACTCATTTAATCATTGTTTTCTAATATTTTAGAATTATTCCCCAAATTTAACATTTTTTATGATTTTAACTTTTTAGAACTTGCACGTCGAAAAAATCTTGTTTAGCACCTATATTAGTATGACTAGTTGATAACCCTCATAGAAACCCTTTGTAGAAAAAAAAACCCATTGTTTTGTCTATTTTTCTGATTAATTTCAGAATTATTATTTTATTTAATTAATGTCTTTAAAAATGAATTTGGTAACAATTAACGGTTAGTATTATTTTGAGGCTAGTTACTTGCATGTGCAATCAACGTAGAATTAATAACTAGTTAATAACCTAATTTTTTAATAGATAGTAAGAGTCTAATAAGTATAATAAATTGGTAGGTGTTCATGACGTTCCTGTGGAGAGATCCGAACTAGATTCGTTATTCTCGCATCTTGGCTTGTCAGGCAAGTACACCATGCTTGTTTGTATTATATAGTTTATATTATGCCTAGTTCTTTTTATTTTGTTAGTTATGTGCACGCGTCCTAGAAGTAGTTAACCTACCTAGTATAGTAAAGATACGTGGTATCTTTTGACCAGACACAGTTTTAAATGCGTTCACTGAGTAAGAGAGTGCATGGACTGGCGCATTGACTGGCCCTTGAAACGTGAGTTCGCGTCTGGTGTTAATTGTTGGTGTTATTTTGGGTTCTAGAATTTTTTGACATCTTGTATTATGTCTACACTACATATACAGTTCAGATAGTGCATTGGGAGGGGAGAGTCTACTAGTGAAAGTATGGAATTTCTGTTTCTAATGGTGTATATCGTATACCCCCGAGTTCTGCGGAACGCCTGGTGGGATGACTATTCTTCTATTTTCCCCCCTCATGTGCCATTAGAGATGTCTCCGGTGCATATCACATAGATGGTTAGTTAATTTATTATTATTTACTACTTTACTTTTATGCATGTTGATTCTTGTGTACTTATTATGTCCCTCTGAGGACCTGACACCTTTTTCAGATCCCGACGATCACTTGTACCGTCGGACTACGGAGTTGGAGATCTTGCTGACGAGGACCTTGAGGTAGAGCCACTGGAGTTTTCTTGAGCATCCTGGACAATAGTTGCATAGAGTCTTGGGTGTCATTATCTAGTTAGCTGACGTCCGGACTATTTTTATTATTTCTTTATTACTTAGTTGTTTCTTTAGTAATCATTTGTACTCATTTTTCGTGGATTGTTCTCCATTAGTCTTTATATGTAGTGGACTTGAGACTTATCTATTTATTTAGTTCTTTATTCTATGATATTTGTGGATGAGACTAGATTATACCTGCATGTATTATTGTGACTTAGTTATATTTTACAGCGTACTACGACTGGTTAGGTCCATTAAATTGGGTTCCTACACTTGTTCGTACAGCTGGCATATGTACGTATACCTGGTCCTACGTATTTTGGGATTGGGACGTGACAGTGTTAAACATCAACTTCTAGAACACACTTACCGTTCCAAGCCTAACTCTAAGTTATTACCCCAGTTCTATAGTTTTCAAGCAATACTCTAAAGTTAGTCACATAAGTTCTTTCACTCGGCATAGGGTCATCTGCCTAACAGCTAGGTCGGCTCACAAAGTCATAGGTACAGTTCACGTTTACGATTTTTATCGTGGTAATTTGTTGCAAGAAACTCGCCCAATTCCTAAGGTCAAATCATTATTCATTTGTACGGGGTATTCTACCCAAGCTCGCTTCACTTAGATTTCTAAAGATCGAGCACAGATCATCCTACTCACATCAACACGTTCGTTTGTACAAGGTCCAAACGGTTTCAATAGAGTCATTCCTAAGATACGTTCGTTCAGCCGAGTACGTGATAAACCATGTTGTATGTAAAACCTTATGATTTGCACAGTCTATTTCCTCAAACACGTTTGATACAATCCACCTATCCATTCTTTTCTAAGTCTAGACCACCAAGTCAAGATTCAATTTCTAATTCTTTGATCTCAATCATAACTCTAATTCGTCCAACATGATTCACGTATCCGTTCACGAAACCATCAAGCGTGTATTACTTCATGTTCTAGACTAACTTATCCTCGAAGCACTTCTGATTCACTTTTATTCTCAAACTCGCCTTATCGTATTGAACCATAAGTTAAGATGATCCTTCAATTATCACGCTCTGGTCTCTCGCAAGTTCGATCATCCCCGTTGGACATAAAATTACCACGCCAATGCTCCAGCAAGATAATCACCCTCACCCGGACGTGACGCATGTACGAGCATTGAGCCACACTCGCACAAGATAAGAACGTAAAACGTTACGGATATCTTTAAAACATTGTAGAAGCATAAAAAGTGTCTCTTGAAGATAACGCAGTTTCCTACAAATAAACTTAGTAGGAAAAGAATGGCGCACTTTCAAGCTGCTTTCGTCAACAAAGACAAGCGCACAAATCGTATGTTTGCTTTTCCTTCAAACAATAAATATAATAAATTTGACAACTGAATAGCAGTCGAGTAGTCAAAAGTCATCATTATAGTTGAGCTGCAATACGCAGACCCAGGTTATCGTTTAGCGACCATCCTTTGTGCCAACTTCATCAGAAGTGCGCCGCTGTGCCAACTTCATCATAAGTGCCCGCTATGCCAACTTTAACAAAAAGTGAGCCACTGTGCCAACTTCATCAAAAGTGTGTTGTTGTGCCAACTTCATCAAAAGTATGATGTTGTGCCAACTTCTTTAAAAGTGCGCCATCACGGCCAACTTTTTCAAAAGTGTGCCATCACGGCTATCTTCTACAAAAGTGCACCATCATGGCCACGTCTTCACAAGAGCGCTTGTATAGCCAATCTTTCCAAAAGTGCACCAATCTCCAGACCACTTCTAAAGTGCACCTACGATCTTAACTGACAAAGTAAAGTTACGATTATGTGTCCTACATGCCATGTTCTTCGTGAAACATGTACAAATAACTGTTCCATGACCTACACTTTCCTCGTATAGGAAGCCATGTGTCAAGTAGACAGCAAATTGTACACCCACTCACGAGATCGTGGGATGTCATTCCATCAAAAGTACTCGCACAGTATAGATTGTCCAAAGTGCGTGCACACTATCATAACGCTCTAAAATCCTATAAATATAGGATCATTGTGTACGTTACGGAGGGGAGAGAATTTTTAAGTCTTTGAAATTCAAGAATAAAAGGAGAGCAATAGAAGCTTGTTGTGTCGTTGTTGCCAAAGCTTTCTTATTGCCCAACTCTTCATTTGTTCACAATATCCTTCTATTTCTTTATCTTTGTGTGGTCCAAGGAGTAAAGTAATCGTCCGCATATCAGATCTCTTCAAGTTGTAATACAAAGTTTCGTTTAAAAAAATTTGCAAACAAGATGGCAACTTTATTAGGGACGACTTTCTCCTCTGACTAGAAGGTGATAGCTCAACTTGACGCTTCGTCAGTCGGTTCGATGCAGAAGACCTTGGACGTTAAGTTTGACCAACAAGCAAATAAAGAAATGCTCTATTCTGAGGGTAGTGCTAACCCCTTATCCGCACTCAAGTCGTGGAAAAACTCGCAAAGTGTGGGTTCCCAAGCCTCGCCGAAGTTGTTGCCAACCAGGAAAAAAGTATTATGATTGATGGGAACTACCTGGTCAATTCTGTCAGCCAAACTCAAGTCAATGACTTGGTGGAAAACTCTCTTGCGTTAAACAAGGGATACAAAAGTGCAACTCATGCAATATCAAGCAAAGGGTGATCCACACCCAAGCTTCTGAGTCCCTTGCGTTAAATAAGGGATACAAATCGTGTAACTCGCATAATATCAAGTAAAGAGTGATCCACACCCAAACTTCTGAGCCTACGCATATTCGTTATAATATGCGGGGCAAGCAAGTCATGGATATCGCTGTCCAAACCAATCTCTCTACAGGCGCACTTTTCAAAGAGAGAAAAGTTTCTCCAAAATTCACGCCAGCAGAAGAAAAATGACAAGTGCACAAATAAAGTGTTAGTCAGGGAGAATCATTCTCCTAACATCATGATTGTGCACACAGTGGAGGTAAAGTTATGCTCCATTCATCAGAATCCTACTATTAGTGCTCCACGCTAATACCTTCGTGCAAAATTAAATGCACGTAGGCAAACTGCACCAACTCTGCCTACACCGTAGAAAATATGCCAAGTAGGGTCAATCGCTTCGCAATATGCTGATTGTACGTGAGTACATAAGAGTACTGCTAGGAATAACTTTCTCTCGTCCCTGAAGAAAAAAAGTACGAGAGGTGATGAATCATTCGCTAACTAAGCCAGCACCTCACCCTACACACAGGGGACCAAAAATATGCATAGAAGATTCAATGTATCTCATATAAAGAGGTAGAGTTTTCCCTCTTCCTCCTCTTCTCTTTTCTCTTTCGATTTATGTGAGCTTATTATACAAAAGCGTAAAGAGAGAGACCATTCTGACTTTACAATGATGTTTCATAATTAACATCATTGTAATTGTCAAAGAGTTATAATCAAATATTATTATGCATCAGCAAAACAGTCCGTGTTTGACCGATTGAACTTGTCTTTCTCCGTTCCCGATATACGTATTTGGAATGTATTAGTTTTTCTGCTTATATTAATTGTTGCTTGCATGGTAATTAGGTTGCATATCATGGAGACTAGACCCATTCTTTGGTTCAATTAGACTTATGGTTTAATTGTTGGATTAGTTTGGTCATGACTTGAACTCATGGTCTAAACCTCAAACCCTAGCTATATAAGTTAACTTATTTCTCTCTTTCTTCCCTCATTCTTCCTTTTTTTTCTTCCTTCATTTAGGCAAGTACGCCTTGCACCTTATAAAGAAATCTCTTGAATTTTAATTCTTGTTTTTTTCTTGTATTTTATTAGTCTATTATGTGCTCAGGATGATTCTAAAAATTGTAGTACTTGGAATTTTCGGTTTTAATGGGTAGATTTGAGTAAATCTACATTTAATATTTAGGGTTTTTCATGGGTTGCTTGAT
Organism: Iris macrosiphon; assembly: GCA_036927795.1. Taxonomy (NCBI): domain Eukaryota; kingdom Viridiplantae; phylum Streptophyta; class Magnoliopsida; order Asparagales; family Iridaceae; genus Iris; species Iris macrosiphon. The sequence continues at coordinate 171,178,376 of JAYESA010000002.1, forward strand.
TTTTGGTAATTTTGATCTACTAAAATATAGTATTTTCAAAAAATAGTTGTTGGGATGGATGGATCACTTTATTTTGAGCATTTTGGCTTCTCGTTCACTTGATTCAGAGTTAAAATAAAGTTTTTATGAAGAAAATATTATTTTGGTTTTGGGAGCTTTCTACCATGGCTAAACCTGCTGTTGGGGGAGACAAACTTTTCATGCGTTCTGAGCTCATGCGGCCTGACTCGTGTGACCCATGCGGTCTGAGCTCATGCGACCCGACTCATATGACCTATGCGGTCTTAGTTAATACGGCCCGACTCATGAGACCCATGCGGTCTGAACCTATGCGACCCATGCAACCTATGCGGCCCGACTTTCTATGCGACCTATACGACCTATGCGGCCCGACTTCCTATGCAACAGCAACCTCTATGTGGCATATATTATATGTGATACTGACTCTATGCGTCCTTGACCCTATGCGGCCCTGTGTGCATGATTTGTTAATTTTTCTTGGTTTGATGCTTTATTGGATTTTTGTAATTTTAAGTGTGAGATTGATGATTGGAATGCATGAGAAGTGAGTGACCATTTGTTGAACCTGACTATATACTTGACCCGACTATGAATAGAGATAGATTATGCAGCCAAGTGCCTATGACTACCTGTGCCTGACTCGACCTACGTATTGCTATATGCTAGAACTCATATGATTTATCAATGATGGGTAACTTGACTGGACTATTGGTATCTGTGTTGATACACTTACTATGTGTTATGTGTTCCTACGTGCTAAGTGTTTCTATGTGATTATGTTACATGTTTCACACTGAGGTGTGCCTACGTGCTAAGCAACATGTGATGTAATAAATTCCTCCAACATGGACATGATAGTTGGTTAATAACCAAGCATGGCTAGGATTTGTCGACTGTTGCATCGTGCTCGGGTGAATCCAAATTAAACTACAAAGTGACAAAGTTGATTCGTATCTAGCATGCCCATACCACAATATGACATATAAGGGGAGTAACATGTGACCACGCCATGTAATTCCAGCTAACAGTAGGGTTAACTAGGCAACTAAAATAGGTAGAGCATTGGGATGGACGGAATCTCGAGATCATGTTTAACTAGCCACCCTCAATCATTACATGGGGAGTGAAGGCTGGCCCCCATGGATATTGTTTAAATCCATACTAGTAGATGACAATATCCTATTATTATATCATACTATGTGTTTTATGCGATCTTAACACGGTGGCCTTACGATGGACCGGTGCATAATACTATGTGTTATGCGACAATTTTTGGCTCGGCTAGCCCCTGCTAGAACATGGTTTGATCTGAGGATTCCTATCATATGCATAATACTTCTGGGATAACCCATGCCCCATCTAGTAAGCCATACAAGTGATTGGTCGATTATGTAACTAAGCGTGTTTGTGTATTGTATATATTGTCAAATAGTCTAGGGACATGGTCTATCATGGTGCGATGGTCTAACCCTTGTCCTTGTTTGGTTGTTAGGTTAGATTGTTGTGTCACGATAGTCTATGAACCGAAACTATGAGACAGAACTATATATGTATCTATTTCATAACCTGGTTTTATTTTTTCATTCGTGCTTCATTTATGGTACATGCTATTTGGGATCTAACCCCACTGGTTTTGTATGTCCAGGTTTAGAGCCAGCACCCGATGATCAAGCATACTTCCCCCTGAACAATGGCGTACACCAGACGGATAGCCTATGAAGGGAACGAGTGAGTTTCTTCTTCCCTGCTCGTTATTGTATACTTTACTTATTTTGGCGTTTAACCATCGATACTTGTTAGCCATAAATTTGGACATTTAGTTTTTCTACATAATTTTAATTAATCAGACTGCAGCTGTCATGGTCATATACTTTTGATACTCTGCCAGCTTTTTTATTTTTGCACAGCTGATTTCCAGAATATCGTGGCAGAGCGTTTGGGATGCCTTACTTCCTTGTCATATATATTCTATGTTTATGGTTCTTGCTTGACTGATTGAGATAATAGATGTGTTGTGTGACCCTAAGTGACTTATTTATAGTATGCACCCCCTTGTCTAGTTACAGCCGTGACCGTCGTACGATGTTCTATACCATGTATGGGGGAGCTGGCCATGTAGGGCATGACAAGGTTTTAGTGGTGTCCATACAGGTCTGTGTTTTCAGACTTGTGGGGTATTATGATCATAGGAGTCTCAGTCAAACATCTGCCTTTGAAATCTTGAATTCGTTCTTCTTGAAGCCTTGCTTGACTATCGAATCAATTATTTCCTTGATCCTTCCCGTCTTGTTCTTGATGTTTCTTGTCCTTTTCTTTCGGGCTTCTTCAGTTGCTGGAGCAGCAGGCTTGGCAGGATAGGGTCCCCCTGGGCAATAATTGGAGGTAGCATATATTCAGAGTCAAATCTGAATAGAGCCAGTAGTTGAACAAGTTGGCACGGTAGAACCGGAAGGTAGACATATTAAAAAAATAGCCCCTGGGATCCTTGTACCCCCAGTAGTAGTAGCAGAACCAACGGTACTCGACACACCAATATTATTGGGGATCCTCTGGGGAATGATGGCTATGCAGCAACATCAGATGGCGGTGCAACAGCATCAGCAGTTTCAACAACAAGAGCAAAATGTTTTGTTGAGTCAGGGTTTACAGACGGCTCTAAAAAAAGGAGGAATGACTGATTCGGGGATGTCGGTTAGGTTTTGCCGACTTAACCCAAGATACTTCGATGACACAGAGGATGTCATCACAACAGATGCCTGGCTGCAAGATATTGAGGTTATTCTGGCAGCAGCAAGGGTTTCGACGGATGAACAAGTTAATCAAGTTCGATTGCAGCTTCAAGACCTTGCCCGTGACTGGTGGGCGTCCTTAGAGGTTGGCTTAAAGCGTCATATCTCTTAGGATAGTTTTAATGCTCAATTTTGGGCCAAGTACTTTAGATTCTTCAAACAATATGAGCTCCAGCAGAGGTTTATCGGTCTCAAGCAGGCTGTTTGGACTATGGATGGATATATAGTCAAGTTTTACAAGCTGAATAGATTAGCTCCGACTATGGTAGCTACGAAGTCGGATAGAGCAATGAGGTTCCAACAAGGACTCCATATGGAGATTCTACAACTAGTAGAGGGGCACGACTACCAGAATTATGAAGAAGTACTAATAGCAGCTCGGAGGTATGATCTTACCATGCAAAGGTTATCGGCAAGGACTGGAGGCCAGAAGAGATCTCATGCTCAGAACAGAGGAGGAGAAGGAGTACCTCTAACGTCAGCACCATCACCTTGTGTTCGTATCCATAATTCAGCGCCAAGGAGGGCGGTAGTTTCGACGGTTACAATATCGGCTCGGCAGCAGCCAAGACAACAACAACAACTGTGCCCGGAGCATCGGTGGGTTGCACTTAATGTGGCAAGGGAGACCACACTAGAGATGTGTGTAGGGTAACCAATGGGTTGTGTATGAGGTATGGCAGACCTGATCACCGGATTGCCAATTTTTCGATAAAATAGAGGTTGGGAGGGCCAATCCAATAATTACCAGCAATGCCAGCGCCAGGGGCAGTCCAGCAGAGAGGGCCAGTAATAGCAGTAAGGCCATTAGCTCAGCGTCCTCCACTGATGTAAGCTCAGATGTACCAATAGTAGTAGAATTAGCAGCAAGGCCAGTGGAGGCCACAATAACATGTTCAAGTGAGGCAACAACGAGGAGTGCAGCAGGGCCAAGGATAAGCTTTCACTTTATCTCTGAAGAGGCTTTGGCATCAGGCGACGTGGCGGCAGGTAACATCTCTGTCGCATCTTATTCTTCAGTAGCATTGTTTGTTGTATCTACAAGATTCGCCGCACGCATTAATTAGAGTTCTAGGATTTGCTAGAGAGTTTGAATGTACTCACTAGTAATGGGCTCGTAGGAGTTAGTAGAATATATATAGCATGTCCGGTCGTAGTGTCCGAGCGTTCACTACCAGCACGGTTGATCGATTTTTCTATGGGTAACTTTGACATTATCTTAGGCATGGACTGGCTAAGAGACAGTCATGCTACGATAGATTTCCATAAGGGTAGAGTATTATTTAGTATCCAGGTCATGGAAGGTTTCACCTTTGACAAATCGGTGGAAGACCAGCATGAAGAGAGGATCGCAGCGACAGTGATAGCAGAAGAAAAACTTCCTGAGATAGTTAAGGAGTTCTTAAACCTCTTTTCAGAAGAACTACCAGGGTTACCCCGAGTAAGAGATGTTAAGTTTTGAATAGAGTTGTTTCCTGGAGAAGGACCAATATCTTATAAAGTTTACCAAATGGAACCATCAGAGATAGACATACTATACCAACATATAGAAGAACTAAAGTCAAAGAAGTTTATTCGATTTAGTGGATCACCTTTGGGAGCGCCAATGGTTCTAGTGAAGAAGAAGGATGGTTCGTCACTATTATGTATCAACTATAGACAGTTGAACATAGTAATAGTGAAGAACAAGTATCCATTACCAAGAATCGATGATTTGTTTGATCTACTGATTAAAGCCAAGGTTTTCTCTAAGATCGATCTTCGATCAGGGTATCATCAAGTAAGAGTTCGGGAGCAAGATATACCTAAGATAACATTTAGGTCACGATATGGGCATTACCAATTCTTAGTTAAGCCATTCGATCTAACTAATGCTCCAGTGATATTTATAGATTTGATGAACTGAATTTTTATGCCATATTTAGATCAGTTTCGTGGTGGTTTTCATAGACGATATTCTAGTCTATTCCAGTAGTGAAGAGGAGCACGAAGAGCATCTTCGGAAGGTCTTACAGTTTTTGAGGGAACACTAGTTATACGCAAAGCTCAGCAAGTATGAGTTTTGGTTGGATCGCATGTCATTCTTGGATTGGCAGATACTATAGAAGGTTCGTAGCTGACTTTGCAAGGATTTTAGCATCGCTGACTCGATTAACATGCAAGGAGGCTAAGTTCGACTGGTCAGCAGAGTGTCAGACCTCATTTGAAGAATTAAAGAAGAGATTAATTTCAGCTCTGATTCTCATGCTTCAAGTGATTTCTGGAGGGTTTACAGTATTTAGTGAGGCGTCAGACAAAGGGCTTGGGTGTGTATTAATACAACATGGAAGGGTGATAGCTTATGCATCGCGACAGCTTCGAGATCCCGAGAAAAATTATCCAACTCACGATTTGGAGTTGGTGGCAGTAGTATTTGCACTTAAGCTGTGGAGGCACTACTTGTATGGTGATCGAGTAAAAATATTTATGGATCACAAGAGCTTAAAGTATGTATTCACTCAGAAGGACTTAAATATGAGGCAGAGGAGGTGGCTAGAATTGATAAAGGACTATGATGTGGAACTCCAGTACTATCCAGACAAGGCAAATATGCTAGCAGATGCTCTTAGCAGGAGAGGTAGTACATTTATGTTGACATCGCAGCTGCATATCTTAGAAGATCTTCGAGAAATGGGGATCAAGATAGTACTTCTGTAAGACGTAGGAGTATTGGCTAGTTTACAGGTATAATCTACCATTATAGAGAGGATTCAGACAGCTCAGGCAGAGGATCCGAAAGTTCAGAAGCTTCAAAAGAAATATGAGTCTGGTCACAGGAAAGAGTTGACGATTCATGAATATGGAACTCTTAGATTTGGAAATCGTCTATGTGTACCAAGTGGAGATGTCACCCCCACTTTTCCAAAAGGGGTAATTTAGTCATTTAGCATAATTATATTATTCTAGTAGTTTAACAATTAATTATTATCATATATTAATAATTGTGGGTTGTGCTATATTATTTATTAGTTAGTGGGCTAGTCTATTAGTTAGACTCGACACATGTGAACCCAATTAGACTTGTCATGATAACTTATGAGCCCAACATAGACCAAGCCCAATAGACCCATTCCCACTAATTAATTAGAAGGTTTAGACTTAATCTGATTTAATTAGAGACTTTCTAAATTAGCCCTTCTCTAATCCTACCCATAACTAACTAGTAGGGACATATTAGACATTGACAATGACTTGGGGAAGGGAGAATAGGGCCGACCACTCATATAGCCTCTTCTTTCTTTCTTTCTCTCTCTCTCTCTCTCTCTCTCTCTCTCCTCTTTTTATTGCATTCATCTTGAGATCCCCAATTCTCTAGCTACCCAATTTGCTCCATCCCTCCATCAATTGACCTTCAATTCACCCACATTACCTCTTATTTTTATCCCATAAGGAGGCTTGGTGCTTGGAGAAGCAAGGAGCATAAGGAGGAGGAGCTTTGGTGAAGAGAATGTGTCTGGATCGTGTCCATTAAGCATTTCATTATAAATCCATCTTCTAGTTGATAAATTCTAAATTTTTCTTCATTATAACTTCTAAATCATACATTTGACCATTAGGAACTGCCCCATGGCATAGGGCTACCAATAGAAAAAAAATTAGACGAATTGGTTGTGTATAGAGAATTCTACATAGGTTTTTGTATGTATTTTGGGAGAATTACGAGATTGACATATCAATTGTGTGTCATGAGACTAATTAGATCTAATTAGACTTAGATCGGGGTTATAGAACTAGGTAAATGTCCACAAATGGATATGTATAAGCCGTATCATGGTATTTTGTGATACGGTGTGATATAGGGCTCATTTTGTGTGATTTTGTGCAATGCTCTTTATTTTCTATTGTAACTAGTTCTAATAGCTATTATTAGGTGTATTTGATATGTGGGAATGCTATTCATAGAGAATTGGGAGTTTTGGTGTTTTAATTTAGTGTGTACCATAGTGTATTAGAGATTGCACACATAGTGTTTGGCATTATGGCAATCGTGTGTGTGTGTGTGTGTGTGTGTGTGTGTGTGTGTGTGTGTATATATATATATATATATATATATATATATATATATATGGTGTGTATGATTATATATTAGATGTGTGTGTTGATTATTGTGAGAGGAGTGTTGTGAACTCTCTGTGACCGTGATCATACTGTGTGCAGGCAGTGCACCAAGGTGCACTGCATTGTGTCAGTATTGAGGATGGTGTGTTAATGATGAATTGGTTTCAGTTCTTTTCAGTCTGACTGAATTGTATGGCAATTAAATGAAGTGAGGGTGTATTAGCTTGTAGCAAATGCATGGGGGAACTAATGTTGAGTATGTTGGATGTTTCAGGATATTGGTTTTAAGTTGAAACAATGGAGGATACACTGATTGGTGTATCAGTAAATAAACATAGTTGTGTTTGTGTGCTATTTGTAATGTGAGTGTATATAGCCATCAAGGGTGTGGTGTGTGTGCATTTGGTATGCAAGAGAGGTGATGGTGGAGCTACTGGCAATAAGAAGTGGGTGTCGGGTTCTGATAGGTATAAGTATCTTGGTACTCACTGTGTGTATGTGGACTTGGGGGTGATGTCATGCCAATGTTAGGCAGACTCGGGTAAGGTCAAGGCTTCAGACTGGAGCTAAAAATAATAGCAGTAGTAGCAGTACATAGCAAGGGGGTTAACGTATTTATGAGTGTTTTGTTCATATTAGATTATGGTGGTAGTGTAGGATGGTGTCGGGTTCCAATCAAGTAACAGCAGCAGTAGTAGTGAATAGGTAGTGGGCAGCAATATGGATTGTAGTTTATTATGAACTAGTTTGAGACTGATTTTATACGAGTATCAGTCGTTGATGGGTGTATCAGTCCCTGATGGGTGTATCAGTTCAATTATGAGTATATCGATTTACTGATACATGTATGAATGTGTTTTAAGGGTTGTATGGGTGTAAGCATATCCATTAGTGATATTTACATCTTCTAGAGCAATGGCCATATCAAGCTATGGGGGCTCGGGTTTGAGATAATACCTGGAGTGTCAGTAGTTGTGAGGGAAAATATGTGATGAATCAAATGAGATCTCAGCAACAGTAGCTGCATCTACTTAACAATGGCAACAAGGGTTAGCAGGCATTAGAAACAATATTATTAACAGCTATAGAAGCATTGGCATGGCCAAGACTGCATTCAGCTTGCAGTATGGTGCTTGTAGGCTTAGACATTTGCAAGGTTCAGCAGCAAGTGTAGCAGGCCAGTTGGTTTAACACTAGCAGCAACTTTGAGATGCAGGTGTTAAGAGGAAGTTTTTTGTTGCAGTAGTACTCTCCTGCACAAGTAGGCAGTTTCAGTAACAAGTAAGAGAAGTATTGATGGTGGTTCAGTTGCCTGCAAGGCATTAGTGCATCCTGTTTCAGTGAGTACTAGTATAGGTCAGTATCAATTAGAATTAAGCTAAGTTAGCATATATATATATATATATATATATATATATATATATATATATATATATATATATATATAATTTAACTTAGCATATAAATAGGATATCACTTGGTGCTAGTAAGTTAGTTTAGATATTAGTTGTGAGATAGTAAGATGTCAGTTATTAGTTGATTAGTTGCAGTATCAGTTAACATATGTAGACAGTCAGAGTTATATGGTAGTATTATAGATAATATGCATTAGTTATATATTAGTTATATGAGTTTGGGAATTAGTCTAATATTATGTAATACAAATTTGTAAGTATTACTAGTGTATTTTACTATCTAGTGTATATAGGTACCTAGTAAATATTTAGTATAACTAGTGTGGTTAGTATTAAGCTAGATAATTAGCTTAGAACCTAGAAACCTAGGTACAACCTAGTATTCATTAGTTTAGACTTGAAATCAACCTAGAAGCTAGGTATGGGCCAAAAATTAAGGTATTGGACTAGTTTGACCTATTTTGACTAGTACGATCTAGAAATGGTCTAGAAAATTATATTTTGACTCATGTATCATATTTATCACTTTTTTACACCCAAGTGACATAATATTTCATATATAGGTTTGTGTGACATCAGCTTGGGCATCGAGAGACATTTAGTGCTTAGGACCAGAGGCAAGTACATCTCTCTGTTAGTTTTTATTTTATGATAGTGTATATGTTGCATGTTCTAGAACTGTATACTTAATTTTGATACAGTGGTTACACGAGCTGGTAATATATGGATCCTATGATGGGATGTTATCTCCTACCGTGTTCAGTGGGTACTCCTTCATATGTATTTTATCGTGTGTATCGGGTATTGATTATCGTGTATTTCGTGTTCACACACTGCTCATATTCAGTATGCTTATATTCGTGTTCGTAACGTGTCGTGATTGGATCCATGAGTATTGGTTGGGGACGGGGGAGTAGGAGTTATTTATGTGATCAAGCCCAAGTATATTCGTGTACATTCGATTACATATCACACGTGTAATTGAGTTACCATATTGTATTCGTGTTCAACCCAAACCGATCAGATAATGAACTTGTACTCTATGGCACAGTAGCTAGTTTCATCTATTACTTGCAGTTATGCATATTGCCTGTTCTTTATTCCAGTATATTACATGTTCACTCTAGTTCATTCCATTTCTTATTGCTAGTTATCTTATATTCTTTTCTATTATTTGTTATATATGCTCTATTATGTATTTGAAACTACTTCCAGAGGTATGTACTTCGTACCAATCCTGACTGGATATAGTTTTTAGATGATTAGCTTGTGGAGCAGTATCTCACTTATTACGGGCCGTAGGACGGTGAGCCATTAGAGGATTCTCCCTTAGAGCAGAAGAACCTAGTGTCAGTGACCGAGGAGGCCTAGTTTTATATTTTTAGATAATATATTAGTCTCATTCTAGACTCATGGCATGTATATATTACTTTGGGAGTGGCTATGTCTAGACTTATGAATTTGGACTTGTGGATGTATTGTGACTCTTATTTTTCTTTTTTATTCCATATCGTGATTTCATCCTCCTTTAATTTTATATTGTGATTGAGTATTGTTTACCATTATCATATACCATATTGTTCCTCCGTTCGGAGTTGAGATAACATTAACAGGTACCTGATATATATTGTATAGGATATTTAGATAGTATGGTTGACCCAGACAGTGTTCTATCGCTGATGCTGCAGAGTAGGCTGGACGTTGTTCACTACTCGTGCCCTTATTCCGGGTGCGGGTCGTGAGACATTTTTATTGGTGGCCCACACAGGTCAAGAGTCACAATTAGTACGATATCACAGTAGTACTCTAAGTCTGAGATACTGCTATGAGTCTACTTTAGGATATAGGATATAGGCTAAGAGTATACTCAATCACAACTAGAAAATACTTCCAAATTATTTTGCTATCCTTATCTACTTGAATGCTTGCTTTACTTTGAATAATTTTGTCCTTCTTTGATGATATCATCTCTTACTCAATATTGATTTTTTTGGTTTCAATCTATCTTCAGGATGCCGCCAAAGACGCGTTCCCAGCGCTCAGGCGCAGTGTCAGCGAGGTCGGTCACTTCGTCGCCTCTGAGGGCAGCACCAGCAGACACTGTTCCAGCAGCTTCAGTTCAAAGGTCCGCTTCACCAGTACAGGTGGGCATTTTTGTAGCAGTTTTTGAGGGTGCTCCACCTCTGGTACAAAGGACAGTGCCGACAGTCTCAGAGGAGCCTCCACTACCCCAGTTGATCTGACGCAGGTGTTTATGCTCTTTCAACAGATGATGGAGGCACAACTGGCCTAGGTAGAGGACCAACAGCGCCAGTCAAAGGTTATGAGGCAGGGCATTGATAATGTCCACCAGCTTGCACTTGCTGCCTTAGGCCAGCCACAGGTAGCTCTACCTCAGTTCACCCCCGCAGTAGCTTAGGCCGGGGACTATCATAGACTTCAAAAGAATGGGGCCGAAGGACTTTAAAGGCATCGAGGGAATTCTTTATGCTGATGATTGGATCAAAGATATTGATAGGAACCTATAGCTAGCACAGATTTCAGAGAGATTGCAGGTAGAGGCTGCAGGGAGAATGATGTTTGATATCGCATTGACTTGGTTCAGGACGGACTACAGGATCTTAGCGCTGGGACTTACTTGAGAAGCTGTTAAGGATCTTTTCAAGAAAAACTTCTTCCCAGATGTGGCTCTGACATCTCTAGAGAGCCAGTTTTAGTATCTCGTCCAGGGCAACATGATGGTGGACGAGCATGCGGCAGAGTTTTGTAGATTGGGTCGCTTTATGGAACAAAATCCCCGGGCGAAGGCCCGAAAGTTCAAAAAGGGTCTGAACAGGAAGATCAAATCCCATAATAGCGGTTATGTACCACTACATTTAAGAAGATCCTAACACAGGCATAGCAGGCAGAGGATGATTTGGAGCTTGTATTCAAGAGGATGAGAGATCCCTCAGGAGCTAGCAATAGTATGGGGCCAATAAAGTGGCCTAACTTTCAACAACAACATTAGAGACTCTTCCAACAATCGAGGCAGTATTTTCTTATACCAGCTAGAGTGCCAGTGCAGCAAGCACTCCAGATCCAGAGGCCAGCTATTCTCTGCCCATTCTGTAAGAAGCCGGGATACAGATAGGATACGTGCAGGATAAGATTGGGCTAATATTTGATCTACAGATCAGGAGACAACCAGTTGAGGGCTTGTCCTAGAGCTCCAGCTCGTCCAGCTTAGGACGAGGCCCAGGCATAGAGAGAATCCGTGAGACCACCAGCGGTACTGCAGAGAGGACCTCTATTACCGATATAGCAGCAGAGGTTCGTACTGTACCAGCAGCAGCAAAGAGGTGCGCAGCAGGGCGAGCTTTCGCCTTGACCGTCGAGAATGAGGAACCAATTGGTGATGTCATTTTAGGTTCAGTCTATCTTGATTCTTTTCCAACTCATGCTTTATTTGATTTCGGTGCTTCACATAATGTCATATCTGTTTCTTTTTCTTTGAAGCATCATCTTGAGACTTAACCGTTGGCAAGGACTTACAAGATCATGGCTGAGGGTGGCATTATCCTGGTCAGTAATGTTTGCAAAGATCGAAGAGTTTCTCTGGGAGGTCGAGAGTTGAGTGCGTGTCTACTAGTAATGCCACTTCGAGCTATGACAAAGTACTCGGGATGAGTGGTTGATTATCATGGAGGCAGAGTTTTATTTCAGACACCAGGAGAGCCAGAATTTGAGTTTATCAGAGGAGTAGCAGAGCAGAGCGAAGGAGACTTTTATGGAGCTATGGTGGAAGAGCAGGAGCTGCCACATCCGTTAATTGCAGAATATATTAACGTATTTTAGGAGGAGTTGTCGGGTTGCCTCCAGACAGAGATGTAGAGGTCTCTAAAGAATTAGTGTCAGGTGCAGATCTAATATCACAGCACGTCTAAAGGGTAAACAATAGTGAACTAGCGGAGTTGAAGAAGTAGGTGGATGAGTTACAGGACAAGGGCTTCATCCGCTCCAGTCCATCATAGTGGGGTGCTCCGGTATTATTTGTACCAAAGAAGAAAGGGTCAGTATGTATGTGTATCGACTACAGGGCTCTCAATAATCTCACTATCAAGAATAAATACCCGTTGTCGTGGATTGACAATCTGTTTGATCAGTTGAGCGGAGCGAAGGATTCTCGAAGATAGACTTGAGATCGGGGTATCACCAGGTAAAAGTGAAGAAGGAAGACATTCTGAAGACAGCTTTCAGGACTAGGTATGGGCAGTTTGGGTTGACGAATGCCCCGGCGGTATTCATGAACCTGATGAATAAGGTGTTTCTTCAGTACTTGGATCAGTTTATGGTGGTCTTCATTGATGATATAATGATATATTCAAAGACCCCGAGGGAACATGAGAATCACCTGAGGATAGTTCTAGAGACTCTCAGGAAGGAGAAACTGTATGGCAAGCTTTCGAAGTGTAAGTTCTTTCTTGATAAGGTTGAATTCCTCGGATATGTGATTACAGGAGACGGGATCTCAGTAGAACCAAAGAAGATATCAGCAGTTGAGTCATGGTCTACCCCGAGTTCAGTGGTAGAGATCAGAAGTTTTCATATCATAAGTTTTCTTGGATTGGTAGGCTATTACCGAAGATTAGTTCAGGACTTATCCAAGATTGTAGAGTCGGTGACTAGGCTGACCAGGAAGGACATAGAGTTCATCTGGACTGAGGAGTGTCAAGACACTTTTGAGGAGCTGAAGAAGAGCTTAACTACAGCTCCAGTGTTGACGTTGCTATCAGGGATAGGAGGATTTTTTATATATAGTGATGCTTCGTATAAGGGTTTAGGATGTGTGTTATAGTAGAACGGGAAGGTGATTGCATATGCTTTCAGGAAATTATGCCCTCATAAGAAGAATTACCCTACCCATGACTTGGAGTTTGTAGCTGTCATCTTTGCTCTAAAGCTGTGGAAATACTACTTGTACGGAGAGCGTATGAAGGTCTTTACAGACCACAAGAGCTTGAAGGATGTGTTTACAAAGAAAGAGCTCAATATGAGACTGCGACGATGGTTGGAGTTGATGAAGGACTTCGATATTTCTTTGTAGTACCATCTAGGGAAGGCCAACGTAGTCGTTGATGCCTTGAGTAGATATCCAGTGGCTATGTACTTGATGAAGGACAGATATTTATTAGCCAATTTTGATAGCTTGGGCATTAAGGTGTTAGTTCCTAGAGTTATGGCACAGATGTGGTAACTTCAGGTACAGTCAGAGTTGATGGACCGGATTAGAGCAACACAGTTCGAGGATGAGTCTCTGAGGAGCATTAGAGCGCAGCTCCGAATGGGATTGGCAGAGGACTTCACTATTGTGGAGGATGGATTATTATGGCACGGTACTAGATTATGTGTGACGAGTGGAGCGTTGTACGAGAAGGTTCTTCAGAAGGCGCATCGATCTCAGTACTCTATGCATCTAGGTGCCAATAAGATGTATAGAGACATGAGAGAGCATGTTTGGTGGTATGGTACAAAGCGGGAGGTGGCGAGCTTCGTATCCAGATGCTTGGTATGCTAGCAGGTAAAGGCGAAGAGACAGAGGTCAGGTGGATTGCTTCAACCTTTACCCATTCCAGAGTGGAAATGGGAGCATGTGATGATGGATTTTTTTTCGGGGCTTCCGCGTTCTCCAGGAGAAAAAGACGCGATTTGGGTCATCGTAGATAGGTTGACCAAATCAGTCCACTTTTTGCCATTTAAGGTGGTTACGTCTACGGAGAAGCTCGCAGAGATGTATGTGCGACAGATAGTCAGATTGCCTGGAGTTCCTATGAGCATAGTCTATGATTAGGATAGTCGCTTCATATCCCAATTCTAGAGGAGTTGGCAGGCTAGCTTGGGCACCCAGCTCAAGTTTAGTACCGTATATCACCCTCTGACAGACGAACAGTCAGAGAGGACTATCGAGGATATGCTACGCACCTCTGTTTTGGATTTTACAGGCTCTTTAGAGGATCACATTCACATGGTAGAGTTTACTTATAACAACAGTTACCAGACCAGTATCGAGATATCACCAGATGATGTTAGTGAGAGAGCCTTATTGGGATCACAGATGATCGTGGATATAGCTGAGAAGGTAATGCATATTAGGGATAGACTTCGAGTAGCATAAGACAGACAGCGATATTAGGCCGATAGCCACCGGAGACCTTTGGAGTTTGAGGTATAGGTTTGTTTTGTGTTGCTTGTGATTGCTTGTTTTAGTTGGAGTGCTAAGGCTATATTTTGTTCTAGGTCGGCAATCTGGTTTTCTTGAGGATTTCTCCGATACGGGACACAATTCACTTTGGTAGAGGCGAAAAGCTTAGTCTACGGTACATCGGATCCTTCGGTATTCTTGAGAGGGTTGGTGCTGTAGCCTACTTACTAGACTTGCCGCCTACACTAAAGGGAGTGCACAACGTGTTCCATGTCGTAGTTGAGATGGTATGTGGAAGATCCTAGCCATGTATTGGATCACTCGGAGATCAAGGTGGGTCTGACTCTCAGCTACCCAAAGCAGCTTGTAGAGATTCTGGATCGCAGGAAGAAGGTGCTGCAAAACCACATGATTTCTTTGGTATGCGTTGCGTAGAGGCATCACTCTCCAGGGGAGTCTACCTGGGAGCGAGAAGACGAGATGCACGAGCGATATCCTTATATGTTTGAGCCGTGAGGTATAATTCTCGCTTGCTTACTGTGATTGCTTGTTGTAGTTAGTTCTTCTTTAAATTTTGTGGACAAAATTTTCAAAGGAGGGTAGGTTTGTCATCCCCACTTTTCTAAATAGGGGTAATTTAGTCATTTAGCATAGTTATATTATTTTAGTGATTTAATAATTAATTAGTATGCTATATTAATAATTGTGGATTGTGCTATATTATTAATTAGTTAGTGGGCTAGCCTATTAGTTAGACTTGACACATGTGAACCCAATTAGACTTGCCATGACAACTTGTGAGCCCAACATAGACCAAGCCCAATAGACCTATTCCCACTAATTAATTAGAAGGTTTATAATTAATTTGATTTAATTAGAGACTTTCCAAATTAGTCATTCTCTAATCCTACCCATAACTAACTAGTAGGGACATATTAAACATTGATAATGACTTGGAGAAGGGGGAATAGGGGCCAGCCACTCATATAGCCTCTCCTCTCCTCTCTCTCTCTCTCTCTCTCTCTATCTCTCTCTCTCTTCTTCATTGCATTCATTTTGAGATCCCCAATTGTCTAGATCCCTAATTCACTCTATCTCTCCATCAATTGACCTTCAATTCACCGATATTCCCTCTCATTTTTATCCCTCAAAAAGCCTTGGTGCTTGGAGAAGCAAGGAGCACAAGGAGGAGAAGCTTTGGTGAAGAGAAATTGTCCGGATCGTGTCCATTGAGCATTTTATTGGAAAAATAATTGGTAAATTTTGAATTTTTTTTATTATAACTTTTAAATTATGTATTTGACCATTAAGAATCACCCCATGGCATAGGGCTACCAATAGGAACAAGTTCTAGACTAATTGGTTGTGTATAGAGAATTCTACATAGATTTTTGTATATATTTTCGAGGAATTACGAGATTGACATATCAATTGTGTGTTATGAGACCAATTAGATCTAATTAAACTTAGATCGGGGTTGTGAGACTAGGTATGTATCCACAAATGAATACGTGTAGGCCGTATCATGATATTTTACGATACGTTATGATACGGGGGTCATTTTGTGTGATTTTGTGCAATTCTCTTTATTTCCTATTGTAACTAGTTTTAATAGATATTATTAGGTGTATTTGATATGTGGGAATGCTATTTATGGAGAATTGGGAGTTTTGGTGTTTCAATTTAGTGTGTACCATAGTGTATTAGAGATTGCACACATAGTGTTTCGCATTATGGCAATTGTGTGTGTGTGATATAAGTGTTATAATATATATATATATATATATATATATATATATATATATATGGTGTGTATGATTATATATTAGATGTGTGTGTTGATTATTGTGAGAGAAGTATTGTGAAGTCTCTGTGACCGTTATCATACTATGTGCAGGCAGTGCACCAAGGTGCACTGCACTGTGTCAGAATTAAGGATGGTGTGTTAGTGATGAATTGGTTTCAGTTCTTTTCAGTTCGACTGAATTGCATGGAAATTAAATGAAGTGAGGGTGTATTAGCTTGTAGAAAATGCATGGGGGAACTAATGTTCAGTATGTTGGATGTTTCAGGATATTGGTTTTAAGTTGAAATAGTAGACACTGATTGGTGTATCAGTGAATGAACATAGCTGTGTCTATGTGCTATTTGTAATGTGAGTGTATATAGCTATCAAGGGTATAGTGTGTGTGCAGTTGGTATGCAAGAAAGGTGATGGTGGATCTATTGGAAATAAGAAGGGGGGTATCGGGTTCTGATAGGTATAAGTATCTTGGTGTTCACTATGTGTATCTGGACTTAGGGGTGATGGCTTGCCAATGTGAGGCAGACTCGGGTAAGGGCAAGGCTTCAGACTGGAGCTAAAAATAATAGCAGTAGTAGCAGTACATAGTAAGGGGGGTTCAGGTATTAGTGAGTATTTTGTTCACATTAGATTATGTTAGTGGTGTAGGATGGTGTCGGGCTCCAATCAAGTAACAGCAGTAGTAGTAGTAGTAGTGAATAGGTAGTGGGCAGCAATATGGATTATTGTAGTTTGTTATGAACTAGTTTGAGACTGATTTGATATGAGTATCAGTCTCTGATGGGTGGATCTGTTCATTGATGAGTATATCGATTTACTGATACATGTATCAATATGTTTTAAGGGTTGTATAGGTGTAAGCATATGCATTACTAATATTTACATCTTCTAGAGCAGTAACTGTGAAGAGGAGTAGCCATATCAAGCTATGGGGGCTCGGGTATAAGATGATACCTAGAGTGTTAGTAGTTGTGAGGGAAAATATGTGATGAATCAATGAGATCTCAGCAACAGCAGCTGCATCTACTTAACAGTGGCAACAAGGGTCAGTAGAGCATTAGCAACAATATTTTTAACAGTTGTGGAAGCAATGGCATGGCCAAGACTGCATTCAGCTTGCAGTAAGGTGCTTGTAGGCTTACACATTTACAAGGTTCAACAGCAAGTATAGCAGGCCAGTTGGTTTAATTATAGCAGCAACTTTGAGATAGAGGTGTTGAGAGAAAGTTCTTTATGGCAGTAGTACTCCCTGCACAAGTAGGCAGTTTCTATAACAAATAGGAGAAGTATTGGTGGTGGTTCAGTTGCCTGCAAGGCATTAGTGCATCCAGTTTCAGGGAGTACCAATATAGGTCAGTATCAATTAGAGTTAAGCTAAGTTAGCATATATATATATATATATATATATATAGGATATCACTTGGTGCTAGTAAGTTAGTTTAGATATTAGTTGTGAGATAGTAAAATGTCAGTTATTAGTTGATTAGTTGCAGTATTAGTTAACATCTGTAGACAGACAGAGTTATATGGTGGTATTATAGATAATATGCATTAGTTAGATATTAGTTATATGAGTTTGGAAATTAGTCTAATATTATGTAATACAAATTAGTAAGTATTACTAGTGTATTTTACTATCTAGTATATATAGGTACCTAGTAAATAGTTAGTATAACTGGTATCGTTAGTATTAAGCTAGATAATTAGCTTAGAACCTAGAAACCTATGTACAACCTAGTATTCATTAGTTTAGACTTAAAATTAACCTAGAATCTAGATATGGACCAAAAATCAAGGTATTTGACTAGTTTGACCTAGTTTGACTAATACGACCTATAAATGGCCCAGAAAATCATATTTTGACTCATGTAGCATATTTATCACTTCTTTACACCTAAGTGACATTATATTTCATATATAGGTTTGTGTGACACCAGCTTGGGTATCGAGAGACATTCATTGCTCAGGACCAGAGGCGAGTACATCTCTATGTTAGTTTTTATTTCATGATAGGGTATATGTTGCATGTTCTAGAACTGTATACTTGATTCTGAAATAGTGGTTATACGGACTGGTACTATATGGATCATGTCATGGAATGTTATTCCATACCGTGTTCAGTGGGTACTCCTTCATATGTATTTCATCGTGTGTATCGGGTATTGATTATCGTGTACTTCGTGTTCATACAATGCTCGTATTTAGTGTGCTTATATTCGTGTTCGTAACGTGTCATGATTGGATCAATGAGTTTTAGTTGGGGACTGGGGAGTAGGAGTTGGTTATATGATCAAGCCCAAGTTTATTCGTGTACATATCGATTATATATCACACGTGTAATCGAGTTACCATATTGTATTCATGTTCAACCCAAACCGATCACATAATAAACTTGTACTCTTTGGCACAGTAGCTAGTTTCATCTATTTCCATTATTGCATGTTCTTCATTCCAGTACATTACTTGTTCACTCTAGTTCATTCCATTTCTTATTGCTAGTTATCTTATATTCTTTTCTATTATTTGTTATATATGCTCTATTAGGTATTTGGAACTGCTTCCAAAGGTATGTACTTTGTTCCAATCCTGACTGGATATATTTTTTAGATAATTGGCTTGTGGAGTAGTGTCCCACTTATTATGGGCCACAGGGTGGTGAGCCATTAGAAGATTCTTCCTTAGAGCAGGAGAACCTAGTACTAGTGACCGAGGAGGCCTAGTTTTATATTTTTGGACATTGTATTAGTCTCATTCTAGACTCATAGAATATATATATTATTTGGGAGTGGCTATATCTAGCCTTATGTATTTGGACTTGTGGATGTATTATGACTATTATTTTCCTCTTTCATTCTATATCGTACTTTCATCCTCCTTTAATTTTATATTGTGATTGAGTATTGTTTACCATTATCGTATACCATATTGTTCCTTTATTTGGAGATGAGATGATATTGACAGGTATCTTATATATATTGTAAAAGATGTTTAGATAGTATGGTTGACCCAGACAGCGTTCTACCACAGATGTTGCGGCATAGGCTGGACATTGTTCACTACTCGTGCCCTTATTTCGGATGCGGGTCATGACAGAAGATATCCGACAAGAAGTAATGACTGAGACACACAGTTCCCAGTATTTAATTCATCCAGTAGGTACCAAGATGCATCAAGACATCAAGCAATATTTCTAGTGGAACGGGATGAATTGGGAGACATCACGATTCGTTTTTCAGTGTTTAGTATGTCAGCAAGTAAAGATCGACCAACAAAGACCGACAAGATTATTATATCTGCTTCCTATTCCGGAGTGGAAGTGGGAACATATCACGATGGACTTTATGACCGGTTTATCTAGATCCCCGACTGGCCGCGATACAGTTTTGATAATAGTTGATCATCTCACAAAAAAAGCTTATTTTTTTCCCTTTCGAGTAGGTCAATCCACAAAATAGTTAGCGAAGATGTACATGCGATAGATAGTAAGACAGCATGGCATCCTAGTGAGTATCGTATAAGATCGAGACACTCGGTTTACTTCAAATTTTTAGAAGAACCTGCACCAGAGTTTGGGCACCAACTTAAGATTCAGTACCGCCTACCATCCTCAAACGGATGGGCAATCAGAGTGAACCATCCAGACTTTGGAAGATATGCTATGAGCTTGCACTTTAGATATTGGAGGGTCTTGGAAAGATCACCTTTATCTCGTTGAGTACTCATACAATAATAGTTATCAAGCCAGTATTCAGATGACACCATTCGAAGCATTATATGGGAGATAGTGTCGATCACCATTGGCATGGGATGATATAGGTGAGCGAAAGATGTTATGCCCAGAGATGATCATGCAGACAGTAGAAGTTGTCAAGCAGATCAGTGAACTACTTCGGATTACGCAAGTTAGGCATCGGCATTGGGAAGATCAGCATCGTAGGCCTATAGAGTTTTGTGTCAACGACCACGTGTTCTTACAAATTTCTCTAATCTGTAGAGTCATTAGATTTGGGTTCCGCGGGAAGCTTAGTCTGTGATATGTCGGTCCGTTCGATATTCTCGAGTGGGTGGGTGATGATACTCATCATCTTGCCCTTCCGCCTTCGCTATGTGAGGTACATAATATATTTTATGTGTCTCAATTGTGCAGGTATATCCCGAATTTGAGTCATATCCTCGACCATTCCGAGCTTGTCGTTGGTACCGACTTGTCTTACTAGGAGAAACCCGTATCCATTTTGGACCGAAGGAAGAAGGTGCTCAAGAATCGGACTATTCATCTTGTCCGGGTTGCTTGGGGTCATCACCCTTTGAGAGAGTCAACGTGGGAGCACGAGGACGATATCCGGTCTTGGTATCTATCACGCCCCAAACTCCCGTAAGCCCAATAGTCCCTGCTGAACGTGAATCACCACGTTTATAGCTCTCCCGCAGGACCATCGTTCTATTCGGAACGTGATGCCGTACGAGCCTGGAGTTGCGCTCGTACAAGGCGATGTTGTTAAACACGAAAGTTATCATCGAAACAACCAAGTTACAGCGGAAGCCAATTGTGTACCAAGCACACATCAGAGTATACGCAGCGAAGCTCACGATAGGGTCCAAATGAGATGCCCCGTGTCAATGCCACAAAGGCGATACCACGGAGACGATGAAATAACTCTTGCTCTTTCTCTAGCCCACAAAGGTACTTACAGTTCATACATCTTGTCCCGTATATTCAAGCAGCGCCACTACGCCTGTGTACCTGAAATATTGCCCACAAACGTGGGTCAGTACACAACCGTACTGGTGAGCGGGGTAACCCACTCGTCTAAGCCGACACTAAGTAAAGTAGTGAATGCACACAGTTAAATGGTGATCTTTCTAGTTGAATCCTAGATTCTTTTCATGGCATATGGATGACATGTTAAGAAAAACGGTAAAGCAGTTTAAGCATGCAAGCATTCATTCTCAAACCAAACGACAAGCAGTTTATATATATATCCGACCCATCTAACTCAATGCCATCGCTTGCACGATAACATATCGAACCATCAGTCTCGCCTCAATATCCATCCTCAACCAAAGTTTATATCCCAATCTCGAGTGCACACTCTTGCCGAGGCAAGGTGGCCGCGCCTACACGAAAGCCAAACCAACAAAAGAAAAACAAGCCAACTCTTATCTATATGAAGTCACTGGCAAAGCCATAAAGGACAAAATCCAAGCATTAACGGCGCGCCCTATCAGCCCGGGTAGCAAGCCCCGATGGAGGTCCCGCAATGCATCGTGACTAGCACGAATCAATATTTCCCTCTGGATCGATACGGTCCCAGTGCCCCGGGAAACCGTTTCGAGGAAATGTCAAACCCTTGTGTACACAGGTTGTCCGTGACATGCAGACACACGTAGGTATGACGAGAGGATCGAACATTCTCGCCCCACCAAGCGATCCTAGACTCGTTCCATCGATAAACCCAACCGAAGTATCCATAACCATTCTTTCAACATATTCTCAAGGATTTCAAATCTCGACCTCAATATATATATCCCAAGGCACCAAAATACCCATATGCACAATCTCTCAAGTTGTGCCCAAGTTATGCCCACACTTCACATTGCCGCTTTCCAACACAGTGTTTCACATTGGGTGCAACACCCCACACTCCGAATAATCCTGTGGCACAATGCCCCAACAGTGGCACAATACCCTCGCCGATGCAGTTGTTCGGTTTCGAACCACAACTGCTCGCTTTGCAAGACAAAGCGACCCAGTGATACTCGTGCACGGATGCACGCTCGCTCGCCCGGATTCCCGATATTCTCGATATTCCTATTGCCTCAATTGTATCATTCCAACTTGTATATTACCAACCGTCCAAGCATAATCCCAATGTTTCCAGCCGACTGCCTCAAATGAATAATTCCAGCTATCGTATCCAACTATCCAACGCGTAAACCATTCAAGCCACAATCCTACCAAGCCAACGACGCACACTCTATGCACGCCTCAGTGTAGTGCTTCCCGATGTTTCAGCCCAAGTGTACAAGCCATTACGTGTTTTCCATATTATTAGGCATGAAGGAGTAGAGGAGAAGGGAAAGAGCCCACTCACAATGTTTGAATCCGTTAGGCATCCTGTCCTGCCGATACGGCCAATCCCTTAAACCCGTGGTCCGATGCAAGCGCGATCTACTCAAGTGGTATGACCGTGCGAGCAGGCCGTGCTCTCCAAATCATCCGACCGATCGGACTAAGGAAGACGGCATTATCGTTTCCATCCAGCTATTCAGTATTGTTCTGAACGAACACCTAATTTCCATCGATCCCGCTAGCCATCTGCACATTAAAACCAACTCGATTAATCCTTCTTCCCGAAATCCGACATTTCAAATATAACCAGCATTTGATTTATTCAGTCCGACTCAGCGTAACGCTCCGAGCGGTTGCGGGGCGTTACATAATATACCACTTAGAATCAGGTTCGTCCACGAACCGTGCTGGTACTCATTCCTTACTAGCATGCCACAATCCAATTCCATAGATCTGCTCTATGCAACTCTCATATTCACTATTTCTGACACAATATCTCGTTCTGTTGAACGCTCGAATAAATTTTCACGAATTCCCACATCCTCCTTGCAGCTCAACACGAATTTCTCGTATCGCTTAGTTTTGGATCGTACACGTATTTAAGGCGTCCCTAAAATACATGCATTTCAGCCGAACTTTGCGATAGCAAATTTGAACAAGTTACAAGGGTATCTTTATGTTCGAGGCGTCCATATGTTTTGCTCCCAATTGGACCAAATCACGATTTCTATTCCAACACATTTCCTGCCATCTCAATATCTCACAGGGTGAACATCTATATTGAGGTTCGTGTGATCCACGAAGATCTCGCCGCCACGCTAAAGGGATTTGTGTCACCACGATTTCAACGTGGACACACTCGCCACAATTCTTAGGTTGCGCATGAAATAGTTCTTCGCGCTGCTTCCACTGCCTCGAAGCATAGAATATCACCTTCGCCTTCCGAATGAGCACGTTTCCCAGACTAAGTTCCGAGACATCTTGTAAATCTGAGGCAAATCTGTCCCTTCCAGTATTCGCAAGGATTTGATCTGAACGAGCCGCTGCTTTAACTTCACGAGCTAGTTTCACAGTCGTCAATTCATATGAATGCTATTCCCTTCCAGGGCACGATGAGTCAGAGGCGATGCCATCGATAAAAATCTGCGACTCTGAATCTCATCAGTTGACAAGGCTACTTCCACCATCGCTTCGATCTTCCGGCTGTATCTTCAGCTGAAGGCTATCCCAAGGATCTCTCAAATCCAACACTCAGTCAATAAGCCAAAAATCATTGCTCACATCTGCCCTCGACGCATTTCCAAATACGCCGCCTCAAGGGTCGTTCTATGGGTCTACCATATCCATATCCGATTAAGCGGTCAAGTCGCTTAGGGTCAGCTGTCCCGAAGCTACGCTCGATAATTGTAATCATCACGATGGACAGTTACTATAAACCATGCTATATCTCATCTGCAAATCCGAATCAAAATTCCAACCATCCCATCCGAGCGAACTCCCGAATCCGAGCAATGTGCTCGTTGAAACCGTCTACCATCAATCCGTCGTTCTGCCCTGAATCCATCAAACTTCCGAATTGCATGTTCGATTCTCACACTACAAATTGCAATGATTCTCAAAACCCAAGACTTGCCCAAATTCACATCCGTTTGCCACGTCCCACCTTGCACTTCCAACTTACTCGAGCAGCACAGTGATTCGTTCCGACGTTGCTCCTACATTTAGCTATCTTTCAGAAATCAATCCGCCAAAATCTTTTTGCCTTCCCTTGTTGCCACAATCCGTCCACGTCTTCCGGAGAATCCGTTTATTATCGTTGCACCATCTTGCCCAAAATTTCATCTCCGCTAAACTGATTCAACTTCTCGAGCAACAATATCCAAAATGCTTCAAGTTTGTACGAATCAATCGCATTGCCCTCCAAGCCAAGTTCGTGTTTCAATGCTCAACCAATAGCTCAAATGCGTTGCCCAAAATCGTAGTTCGTGCTCGCTATCATTCTGATAATCCCACCACTTTGCTCAAGCATAACCCAAATGTTCGTTCCGGTTCCGCCCATCCTTTAAGCCCAATGATACTTCCATTTGCACGACTCCGTCCTTGAGTTCTCAAGTCTAATGTATCGAAGGATACCCAAGTCAAATTCTATTGCACCATATACCACTTAGAAATATAGTTGCCCTCGTGCAAAATCTGCGTCAACCAACGTCTATCCCAAACCGGCTATTCCGAGGTGATTCTGCCGAATCATAACTCAATATTCGCTTGCTCCATTTTTACTCTTTCCAACTCAATCGATTTGCACTAACCGACTTATATTCGTTATCCGAGTCCGTTCAGGCAATTCCAATAGATGTCCAACCAAAATATTTCCAATGCCTTGCTTAACACATTTGATCCCATATACCACTTCGAATCCAGTCACTACTCACATTACAATTTCCTTCACAGATCCAAGATCCGTTCGAACCATCCCTTATGCATAATCATGCCTTTCCCAATTCGAGTCTGACACAAAAACTTAGCCGATTCTTTAACCATCAATCTCGTTAGGCAACTCGTGCTATGTTCCATTCTCACTGCTCCCAGCTATTCTCAAACCGCCTGATACTTTCGCAACACAAGCAATCGTGCAACGATTGTATTCCAAGTAGTCCAACCCAATACCTAACGGTTCCACACCTTTATTGTACGAGCAACTCATGCCAACTTATCTGATATTTCTCAAGCCAACACAAATCTGCCCAACCGATGCGCCACAGTCGAAATTCCAACTTCTATCCAACACAATCACTTGACGAGCAACTCGTGCAAGGATCCATTCTCCTCGAATGTTTCTACTCAAAACATGCCGCATAACCAAATCTCGTTAGCCAACCAACTGATCCATTGAGGCAATCAGAAACTCCAGAACGATAAGCCAAGCCAACCCAACGAAAGCCCACACTTGTTGCACAAATGCAACAACGCCAACCAACTTGCTGCACGAATTCAACAACGCCTAACGAGGCTAAGCGATCCTACGAAAACCAACCAAGGCAACCCAACACAGAATGACATGCAGCCAAAACCAGCAATAAATAGACTTATTGCATGAAACATCCGATGCGGCACTGAGTAGAGTCAAGAGCTAAACGACACGCGGAAGCTATTTAGAGTTTGTGATGAAGCGAAGGACCAAGTCCGAAGAAATGAACCGGGCGCTCTGATACCAATCTGTCACGCCCCAAACTCCCGCAAGCCCAATAGTCCCTGCTGAACGTGAATCACCACGTTTACAGCTCTCCCGTAGGACCATCGTTCTATTCGGGACGTGATGCCGTACGAGCCTGGAGTTGCGCTCGTACAAGGCGATGTTGTTAAACACGAAAGTTATCATCGAAACAACCAAGTTACAGCGGAAGCCAATTATGTACCAAGCACACATCAGAGTATACGCAGCGAAGCTCACGATAGGGTCCAAATGAGATGCCCCGTGTCAATGCCACAAAGGCGATACCACGGAGACGATGAAATAACTCTTGCTCTTTCTCTAGCCCACAAAGGTACTTACAGTTCATACATCTTGTCCCGTATATTCAAGCAGCGCCACTACGCCTGTGTACCTGAAATATTGCCCACAAATGTGGGTCAGTACATAACCGTACTGGTGAGCGGGGTAACCCACTCGTCTAAGCCGACACTAAGTAAAGTAGTGAATGCACACAGTTAAATGGTGATCTTTCTAGTTGAATCCTAGATTCTTTTCATGGCATATGGATGACATGTTAAGAAAAACGGTAAAGCAGTTTAAGCATGCAAGCATTCATTCTCAAACCAAACGACAAGCAGTTTATATATATATCCGACCCATCTAACTCAATGCCATCGCTTGCACGATAACATATCGAACCATCAGTCTCGCCTCAATATCCATCCTCAACCAAAGTTTATATCCCAATCTCGAGTGCACACTCTTGCCGAGGCAAGGTGGCCGCGCCTACACGAAAGCCAAACCAACAAAAGAAAAACAAGCCAACTCTTATCTATATGAAGTCACTGGCAAAGCCATAAAGGACAAAATCCAAGCATTAACGGCGCGCCCTATCAGCCCGGGAAGCAAGCCCCGCTGGAGGTCCCGCAATGCATCGTGACTAGCACGAATCAATATTTCCCTCCGGATCGATACGGTCCCAGTGCCCCGGGAAACCGTTTCGAGGAAATGTCAAACCCTTGTGTACACAGGTTGTCCGTGACATGCAGACACACGTAGGTATGACGAGAGGATCGAACATTCTCGCCCCACCAAGCGATCCTAGACTCGTTCCATCGATAAACCCAACCGAAGTATCCATAACCATTCTTTCAACATATTCTCAAGGATTCTAAATCTCGACCTCAATATATATATCCCAAGGCACCAAAATACCCATATGCACAATCTCTCAAGTTGTGCCCAAGTTATGCCCACACTTCACATTGCCGCTTTCCAACACAGTGTTTCACATTGGGTGCAACACCCCACACTCCGAATAATCCTGTGGCACAATGCCCCAACAGTGGCACAATACCCTCGCCGATGCAGTTGTTCGGTTTCGAACCACAACTGCTCTCTTTGCAAGACAAAGCGACCCAGTGATACTCGTGCACGGATGCACGCTCGCTCGCCCGGATTCCCGATATTCTCGATATTCCTATTGCCTCAATTGTATCATTCCAACTTGTATATTACCAACCGTCCAAGCATAATCCCAATGTTTCCAGCCGACTGCCTCAAATGAATAATTCCAGCTATCGTATCCAACTATCCAACGCGTAAACCATTCAAGCCACAATCCTACCAAGCCAACGACGCACACTCTATGCACGCCTCAGTGTAGTGCTTCCCGATGTTTCAGCCCAAGTGTACAAGCCATTACGTGTTTTCCATATTATTAGGCATGAAGGAGTAGAGGAGAAGGGAAAGAGCCCACTCACAATGTTTGAATCCGTTAGGCATCCTGTCCTGCCGATACGGCCAATCCCTTAAACCCGTGGTCCGATGCAAGCGCGATCTACTCAACTGGTATGACCGTGCGAGCAGGCCGTGCTCTCCAAATCATCCGACCGATCGGACTAAGGAAGACGGCATTATCGTTTCCATCCAGCTATTCAGTATTGTTCTGAACGAACACCTGATTTCCATCGATCCCGCTAGCCATCTGCACATTGAAACCAACTCGATTAATCCTTCTTCCTGAAATCCGACATTTCAAATGTAACCAGCATTTGATTTATTCAGTCCGACTCAGCGTAACGCTCCGAGCGGTTGCGGGGCGTTACAGTATCCGCACTTGTTCGACACGAAAGGTATATTTGTTCTTATGCCTTCATATCTCGAATCTCATAATTCGTTTACCGATGCTATGTGACATTGTTTTCTTTATTATATGCTTGAATTTGATTGTATGTGTAGATATTAGCTTGTAGTTAGCATAGTGCTTGTTTTGATTTCTCTAGACAGCCTTGGGTTTGAATTTCGAGGACAAAAAATTTCTAAGGTGGGTAGAGATGCCACTCCCTATTCC
This sequence comes from Iris macrosiphon, assembly GCA_036927795.1. Classification (NCBI taxonomy): domain Eukaryota; kingdom Viridiplantae; phylum Streptophyta; class Magnoliopsida; order Asparagales; family Iridaceae; genus Iris; species Iris macrosiphon. The sequence goes on from JAYESA010000002.1 coordinate 171,206,303, forward strand.
CGATATACGTATTTGGAACATATTAGTTTTTCTGCTTACATCATTATTACTTGCATGGTAATTAGGTTGCATGTCATGTAGACTAGACCCATTCTTTGGTCCAATTAGACTCATGATTTAATTATTGGTTTGGTTATGAGTTGAACCCATGGTCTAAACCTCAAACCCTAGCTATATAAGTTAACTTCTTTCTCTCTCTTCCCCCATTCTCTTATTTTTTATCTCTTTCTTCCTTTAGGCAAGTATAACTTGCACCACATGGAGAAATCTCTTAATTTTTTATTCTTATTTTTTTTCCTGTATTTTATTAGTCTATTATGTGCTCATGATGATTCTAAACACTTTTAGTACTTGGAGTTTTTAGTTTAATGGGTGGATTTGAGTAGATATATATTTAAAGTTTAGGGGTTTTAATGGGTTTCTTGATTTTTGGAGGTTTTGATCTACTAAAACATAGTATTTTTAAAAAATAGTTGTTGGGATATATGGAGCACTTTATTTCGAGCATTTTGGCTCTTGGTTCACTTGATTCAGAGTTAAAAGAAAGTTTTTATGAAGAAAATATTATTTCAATTTTGGGAGATTTCTGCCATGGCTGAACCTGCTGTTGGGGGAGACAAATTTCCCATGAGGTCTGAGCTCTTGTGGCCCGACTCATGTGACCCATACGATATTAGCTCATGCAGCCTGACTCATGTGACCCATGCGGTCTGAACCTATGCGACCCGTACGACCTATGCAGCTCGACTTCCTAAGCGATCCATACGACCTATCCGGCCCAACTTCTTATGCGACAGTAACCTCTATGCGGCACCTGTCATATGCGACACTGACTCTATGCGTCCCCGATCTTTTGGGGCCCTGTGTGCATGATTTGTTGATTTTTTTTTTGGTTTAATGCTTTATTGAATTTTTATGATTCTAAGTGTAAGATTGATGATTGGAATGCATGAGAACTTAGTGACTATGTATTGAACCTGACTATATGCTTGACCTGACTATGAATAGAGATAGATCATGCAGCCAAGTGACTATGACTACCTATGTGCCTGACTCAACCTACGTATTTCTATGTGCTAGAACTCATGTGATTTGCCAATGATTGGTAACTTGACTTGACTATTGGTATCTGTGCTGATACACTTACTACGTGTTATGTGTTCCTACGTGCTGAGTATTTCTATGTGATTATGTTACGTGTTTCACACTGAGGTATGCCTATGTGCTAAGCGATATGCGATGTAATAAATTTCTCCAGCATGGACATGATAGTTGGTCAATAACCAAGCGTGGCTAGGATTTGTTGACTGTTGCATCACGCTCGGGTGAATACAAATTGAACTACAAAGTGACAAAGTGGATTCTAATCTAGCTTACCCGTACCACATATAAGGAGAGTAATATGTGACCACGCCATGTGATTTCAGCTAAACGTAGGGTTAACTAGGCAACTAAAACATATAGAGCATTGGGAGGGACGAAATCCCGATATCGTGCTTAACTAGCCACGCCCAATCATTACATGGGGTGTGAAGGCTGGCCCCCATAGATATTATTTAAATCCTCATTAGTGGATGACAATAACCAACTATTGTATCATACTATATATTTTTGGCAATTTTAGCTCGGTGGCCTTACGTGGGACCGGTGCATAATACTATGTGCTATGCGACAATTCTTAGCTCGACTAGCCCCTGCTAAAACATGGTTCGATCTGAGGATTTCTACCATATGCATAATACATCTGGGATAATCCAGACTCCATCTTGTAAGTCGTACAAGTGATTATCAGATTATGTAACTGTAAACCCCCAAACTTTTCAGGATTTTAAAAAATAATTTTTAGAATTTTTCTGGAATTTTTAACTAATTAAAATCAAGGTATTCTGGTATTTAATAATTTTAAATATTTTTATTAAATATTAAAATATTATGAAAATAATATTTTTGGGTGTAAAATAAAATATTAGACATAGGGTAATTTTCCTGGAATTTATTGGACCTCGAAACTATTTTTAAAGACCTAAAAATTAATATTTTTAATAAACCAAAATAAACCAATTTAAACCGGTTTAATTTTAAACCCAGTTTAATGAACCGAACCGAACCCTGACTCAAACCCTAATATTTAAAATCCTAACGGGTCGGATCCATCAACCCGACCCGTACCCGCGACCCGTACCCGACCCGTACCTTAGCGGGTCGGATCCAGGCCTAAACCGCTGACCCGCAACCCGACCAGACCCGACTGCAACAGTAAATCCCTAACCCCCGAACCCCTCGTCTCCCTGCCATTCACCGCCGATCCTGGCCGTCGCGATCCCCGTGACCCCCTCGACTGTTTCCTCAGCGCCGCCTCGCCTCCCCGCGCCTCTCCGCCTCCCGACCTCTCCTCTCCCGGCAACCGCCGATCGTCCGCCTCCTATAAAACCCCCCAAACACCTCCACAGCCACCGCCGTCTCCATCCGCCACTGCTGCCTTTTCGGCCACCCCACTGACACCGCCTCCACTTCCCAGAACCACCGCCTCCGCCACCTTCATCCATCCCCCGCCATCTCCTCCGCTCTTCGGCACCCCGAGGAACCCAGCTCCCCTCCAGTAACCCTAGCTCCCTGGCGAGTCGACCCTGAGCTCCGTCGTGACCTCAAATCCCGCTGTCTCCGGCCGCCAGTCCTTTGCCGTGACACGAGCTCCCCGGCCGCCGCCACCCAAGACTCTGACGAGCCTCCCCGGCGACCCCAGCAGCCCGCAGAAGCCCTAGCCGCCGTACCGCATCGCGCCACCCCGCGGGAACGTGATTTTAGTCTTCTTCGGAGCCCAGTTCAGGTGACTGTTTCTCTCTCCTTGCTGTACCGTTTCCCGTTCCGTTTGTTGTAACGCGTAGACTGCGTGACCCTCTCGATACCCGTGCAATTTGTTCGGGGTATCACGTCAAGTGGCGATCGCAAACTGCGACCCAAAATCAGGAAAATAGATACCCTATTTTTTCCTAAAACTGGGTGCGCCCCGCTAAACGGGATGACTTGGTCGTGTGCAGACTTCTCCGAAAGGTACGTGCCGTTAATACGGACGTATGTGATTTCGTGGAAGTTAATTTGGATGTGCGTGCACACTGGAATCAACGCGTATCCGTCGACAATACCCCGTATCGGCCCTGTTCTGGAACTCATTGTAACTTCTTGTACGCACGTCGTATCGAAACAAAGCTTGCACCATCGGACTCGTTGCAATACGCTTATTATGTGACCTAAGTTTGGTTCGATTCTGAGAACGTTGACAAAATTGGGTATCATGGGCCCCACGGCTCCACTTGACGGGCGATTTTGTGATCGGCTCATCGAAATCCAGTTCTGGACATTCCGTTGGGTTTGTATCATCGTTCTGGATTTGTGGACACTAAGTTTGACAAATTTGGAGAATATTTTCTCTGACACATTTTTCGGTGCGAAGAGGGCCACATGTGGACCCCGCTTTGACCAGAAACTGTCACTTTTGCCCATGTGTCCAAATTGGACTTATGGACAGGCAATTTTAGCTATTTGATGTCTTCTGAACCTGATGGTAACGTTTATTTCAGCATTCGGAGGAGTACCTACAGATCCCGCTGATACCAGAGCAGCAGTTGGATCCAGAACCCCAAGCAAGTGTACCTTGCCATACTTGCAGCATTTGTTTATACTATTCTCTTGATTTATTACTGTATTATCTCTGTTCAACCTAGGATCGTGTGACATTACTTGGCGTCCGAATAATATTCGGGTGCCAGCGCCGTACGCGGAGTTGTGTAATGTTACCTAGAGATGGATATTGAGGCCCTATACATTCTCGTGCTTGCATCATCAAGTACGTCATACCTAAGGACACCTGACACTATTCATAAGATAGAATCTTTCTGAGATATTCATGGTGATTCTGTATAGGTTACAGGTTTCATGACATATACTTTATTCACCTGCTTAGATCTCATTATGACTTGCTGCATTATATATGATCTTGCGTGACATGGACATGAGACATCGTGAACATGAGACGTGTGATTACATTGGGTGGGGAGAGACACACAGGCTACAGGCTAATTTTATATATAAATTTATTATGGTGCCATAGGCGTACTACATAGTAAATTACATAGTATATCTGTTATAGGCTCCCTGACACAGAGCTTGTAGTAGTCTCAGCCTATGTCTAGTGATGCTCTTACTTCCATTTCACATAGCTGGTTACCTAGTTTACCCTATTGATTCATTTATTATTATACTGTATTTATTTTTGGCATGAGATATTCTTGTACCTTGCTATGTCCCCTAAGGACCTGGATCCGGATTATGTCCCCAAGAATAGCATAGAAGATCTATCCCGAGGTATACGGGACAAGAGCATTAGCAGGAGCAGAAGTAGGAACATGAGCAGTCATTGGAGCAGTACCAGAACTTGAGGACGAGGTGATTGCCGAGGATTTTTCCTGAGTACATGCTTTATCCATACTCAGTATTTGTTGTGTTATCTTTATTTCTTGTCTATTGAACCATTGTATCAAACTTATCCTCGGGTTGTTCCCCGAGATATATTCTATTGAGACTTGTTGTTGATTTATATTTCTGATATTGTTTGTATTTATTTCTGTGGATGAGATTAGTACCATTGCCCATATTATTGTTTTACAGCTTAAGTACACCCTGATGGGTCCATTAAATTAGGTTTGCCCATCGGTGCCACATGTCTAGTCCCTCGATATTTTGGGACTGGGACATGACAGTAACTGAGCTTGTTTGTGTATTGTATCTGTTGTCAAATAGTCTAGGAACATGGACTATCATGGTGCGATGGTCTACCCTTGTCCTTGTTTGGTTGTAGGGTTAGATTATTGTGTCACGATAGGCTATGAACCAAAAGTATGAGACAGAACTATATATGTATCTATTTCATAACCTGGTTTTATTTCTTCATTCGTGCTTCCTTTGTGGTACTTGCTATTTGGGGTCTAACCCCACTGCTTTTGTATGGCTAGGTTTAGAACCAGCACTCGAGGATCAAGCATACTTCTCCTGAATAATGGCGCGCACCAGACGGATGGTCGTTGAAGGAAACGAGTGGGTTTCTTCTTCCCTACTCGTTATTACACACATTACTTATTTTGGCATTTAGCCATCGGCACTTGTTAGTCGTAAATCTGGACATTTAATTTTCCTACATGATTGTAATTAATCAGACTGCAGCTAATCATGGTCATGTACTTTTGATACTCTGCTAGCTTTCTTATTTTTGCACTGCTGGTTTCCAGAATATCGTGGAAGAGCGTTTGGGAAGCCTTACTTCCTTGTCATATATGTTTTATGTTTACTGTCCTTGATTGATTGATTAAGATAATAGATGTGATGTGAGACCCTAAGTGACTTGCTTGTAGTATGCACCCCTCTTGTCTAGTTAGAGCCATGAAAGTTGTACGACATTCTATACCTTGTACGAGGAAGATGGTTATGTCTGTCTCCGTATTTCGATACTGGGGCATGACAGACTTATACTATGTCTCATAAACCTCGACATGCATAGCAAGTTGACAACCAGGAGTATGATGATAACGAACTGCTCCTTGCTCCAGCATACATGGCTTCGCTTCTTCCCCGTAGCGGGAGACAATAAAGACAAAGTTTTTTAAGAACACTGAGCCAAAAAAGGTTTGACCAACTTGTAGACTCCTTTGAAGAAGTATACCAAAATACCTGTTCTCGGAGACGGGAGCTCATTCTTCACAGGAATTCATATTATTCGAGGCTGGGGGTAGCAATCCCCCTGATTTTGAAACAGACATTATAGACTCCAACTACACAATTCTTTCTACCAATCGCTCTGTTGTATACAGAGATGTTAGCGTCTACGCCATCGATGACGAACAAGATACTTCTTCATCAAAAGCCACCGAACAACGCCTTAACTCATTAGAGGTTGCTCTCAGGGAGATGCACACTATAATACAAAATATGCATCAAATGATGTCAGTACAATATTCTGCTACACCAGTACATGTCCAAGTGGCTACATTCATACATTCACAGCCTACTCCTGGAATAACACCTCTACAGGATAACACAAATCCAGAAGCAGTCCTAAACCAAGAGTCAGCAGCGCCAACTCTTAATCCTCTCAATATTGGGAGTGGACCTCCGCAAGTGATAATACCTGTTCAACCAAGATCTTATCAATCAACTACACTACTCTGACCTGAAGATCCTCTCAAACCTATCCAGGAGTTGTGTGCACATGTTAATATTTTAAAGAACAAAGACTAACTCCGCAAGCTGAGGGTAAAACAGCCTTATCCTTCTTATTGGGATAATATTCCATTCCCTACTAAATACAATCCCCAATCAATAGTCTTATTTTAAGGCAAGACATCGTCAAGCCAATATATTAATTACTTTAATATGATGATGGCTCATATGCAAAAAGATGACGCTCTCCTCACCAGATTGTTCGTAGGATGCTTGGACGACATAGCCTACGATTGGTATCATAGTTTACCTGATAAATGCCTATCCTCGTTTGATGATATGAAGTATATTTTCCTCTCATGATCATATGAGGGAGGCATGGATATGACGATATTTTTATTCATCGATATCAAACAGAAAGAGAAGGAATTTTTTCACGAATTCATAGAGCATTTCAGGCAAACAACTCTTAAGTTGCCCTCCCCCCCCCCCCCACGGTATTCCAGATTCTGCATTTATCGCTATTTGTCAAAAGAATCTACTGCCTAGTAGGGCTCTTGACGGGTCCAACTAAATTTCAAGACTGGACGGTGTTTATCATCGGGGCCGAAGCTACTGAAGGTAACACAAAGATGGCACATAATTTGGGGTTAGAAATGACAAATGTAGAAGGGAAGCGCCCCTCCAACAACAACAACAACAACAACAGTGCGAATAATCGTAATAGCAAAGGAAATGAGGCCTTAGCAATAAACATGTCAAAGCGACCCACCTCTCTTCCAGCACAAAATCCTCCAGAGTCTTCCAGGCCTAAGGAAGAATATTCCTTTAACGAGAGCGATATCCACAGTATTTTTTAATGCTTGATAAAAAAATAACAAGTTGTAATTGTCTGACATCAAGCGAACGAATGAGACTGATAAAATTAACGATCTGAAGTATTGCATGTACCACCAATATGTATATCACCCTACCAAGACTTGTTATGTCTTAAAAAAGAAGATACAACAATTGATAAATGCTAAAGCTATCACCCTTTACAACAAGGAGAAGACAGTCACCACCAATATGGTGTCTCTTTAATTTTGTAACTTTCCAGCACTAGAAGTCCCAAACGGTATCATCCCAATACCTCAAGCTACGATGAAAGTGATAAATCTTTCGCCTCCTCAAAGTTAAACAGAGGGGTTGGTTCCTCTTACCACTGATCATGGAGAGATTATGTGGATTTATCCCGACCTGCTGCCAAATTGGGACCAGGGAGCATCATCTTCCAATCTAAAATCCAAGAATGGAAAGCTGTATAAACCATGCAATATGATTTCTATTGATCATCCCTCAGACAAAGATCAAGATCAACATCAAGAAGACATATCTCTCGAGATTATATTTTAAAATTTGAACATTGCCCCCACCAAGCTCTACTCGCAAGCTTCGCTTTACATACCGACAATGGTCCATGATTTGCAGTATTCCGTTGTATAGGGCACAACAAATCTTTATTACTTTGAAGGTATTCCTACATAAATTCTCCCTCTTCCTTCTACAATAATTAGAGAATTGACCTCAACTTAGGTGGTTGAGGAGGATCGTCCCTAATTTTATTAATACAGCCAGCAATCTGTACGGTTGATGCAAAACATGGGGTATGATTTCCAGAAATCTAAAGGTTTGAACATTTACAAGGGACAACGTATTCCTCTATAACTCCGAGGATAGTCCAGCAAATCTTGTAGTGGATTGGGATACGATAAGACTAGCCCACAGACCCGCTCCAAGAAGAAGCATGATAAAATGAAACTCAAGTCTTGTAACATGGTGCTTCTTTCTTCGATGCCCAAAGAAGAAGACATGACTGATACCAGGTCTGGCAAAGATTATCATAAAACTTATGAGTCTATCCCGGAAGATGTTCCTGACACTCTTCCTACTTCTCTAACTCATGTTGCTCCGATCACAATCGAACCTAGTACCTAGAAGCCTAGTTCGACAGAGAAAAGAAAGCAAAAGGAAGTACGCTTCGACAAATCCCTGAAGAAGAATGTAACCAAGGACTTGAAAAGCCCTATAATTTTGATATATTAGCACAATTGGCCAATACCCCAGCCCGACTTTCCATATTCGAGTTACTTTATTTATCGAAGGAGACTCGTGAAACTTTGAGCGAAGTTCTAATACATGCAGACTCATGCTTAGCTCAACTCAAGACTCCTGATGAAGAGCTACTAGCATGTCCTCAATGCCACAGCGTCATCGAGAAGATTTCTAACATCACCTTCACGCAAGATGACATGCTACTCAAGGATAACCAGCATGACATGCCTCTGTATTATACCGGTTATATCAGATCTATTAAGATGAACCGGATTCACATCGACCCTGGTTCTTCACTCAATATCATTCCTAAAGGACTATTAAAATGATTGAAGATACCAATGCACAACATATCAGCCACTAACACTACTATTCTAGGCTTCAATGCTAGAAGAAGTAAACCGCTGGGAAAGATATGCCTAAAAATTAAGATAAGCGATCTACGTACTAAAGTCACATGTTATATGATCAACTCTGACGTATCCTACAATGTTTTGCTGGGACGGCAATGGATACACGAGCATAAAATTTTACCCTACACCCTACACCAATGCTTTAAATATATGGACGGTCGGGGAGAAGTCAAAACAGAAGTAGCTGACCTCAACCCATTCAAAGGTGTCGAGGTCTATTTCTATGACTCTGTACTCTATATACCAGAGTACATGAAAGAAAAGGCTGATCAAGCTGGTGATGAAGCTAAGAATACCCCAAATGAAGAGCCTTTGATGATCTGAGTCAAAGAACGTACTACTCGTCCGACTCCTTTGAAGTATATCATCATCAACCTACACAAGTCACCTCCATTGGTCATCAACCTTCGATGCAATAAATAATCGACGCCAAAGAATGAGCCACTTGTTATCGACCTTCGTCGTAATAAGCAACCAACATCAGTAAATCTACCCCTAGTCATCAATCTTGACAAATCTTCTATCAAGGCTAAAGATTCTGCTGACTATGTGGAAGATGAAGAGATCTTATATTTCATGAATAAAGAAGACAATACTTTGTACTACGTTGATGTTGAACCCTTTGCTAAAAAAAATTTGAGGCCCTTTATCTCTACGAATCTCTGTCCATACACTTGGCATCTTCATTACAATATAGATTATTATATGAACAATATGAGGATGCATACTTCATAGTCCCAACAAGATAGGACAAGCAACGTCAGATAATTTTTGGCAAAGCTAGAAAAAAAATCACGCAGACTAATAATTCTGATGATGATATTAGGAAGATACAACCATATCGTTACAGCCAACTAGCCAAGAACATTATACAAGGGATGGACTATAACTTAAAATCTGGTTTGGGACTAAATTATGAAAAAGGTAGACGGACTCCTATACGTCACTTCTCTCCAAAAGGTAAGCCGTAAACATACTACCAGCGGACTGGTCATGGTTTGGGATATGTTACACCACCAATAATTCTTGAAAGTTTAGAATTAGAAGAAGAAACATATTCTCATTCATCTGACTCATTATTGTAGGATTCTGACGAAAGCATGGGTGACGTATTCAAACAGGCTTTCTCTGTAAATATGATGTCAACTGGCCCAGATGATAAAGACGTTAAACTATTGAAACCATTCGAGAATGATCTATGGGCACAACGGATGGATACTCAATGGGATCTTCGGTTTGAGCAACGCGAACCACCTACAGAGGATTAAATAGTCCAAATTGATGTAGGAGAAGAATTTCCCCAAGACCAATATTTATTAGCAAGAGTCTATCTGAAGAAGATCAACACGCTTTACTCCATCTAATAAAGGAGTATATCGATCTCTTCGCCTGGAGTTACGAGGATATGCTTGGCCTAGATCCTCAAATAGCCACGCACAAGCTCAATATTCTTCTGAATGCTAAATCGGTAAAACAGCAGCAACGGTTATTCCGTCCTGTTATGATGGATGCAATTGAAGCAGAAGTCAAGAAACTCACAGCATGTGGCTTTTTCGAGAAAAGCAACATCTTGATTGGGTAGCCAATATCGTTCCAGTTATAAAGAAAAATGAAAAGGTCCGGGTCTGCGTAGATTAACGAGATCTAAACTCGGCCTGTCCAAAAGACAAATTTTCTCTTCCCATCACAGATGTCATGATCGACAATACATGTGGCTTTGAACGTATGTCCTTCATTGATGGATTCTCAGGGTATAATCAAATCAAGGTGTCGCCTGATGACAAAAAATATACCTCTTTCCGCACACCACTAGGAGTAAACTGCTATATGGTCATGCCCTTCGGCTTAAAGAATACGGGAGCAACATATCAACGACACTTGAGTACAATTTTTCAGAAGCATTTACGAAAAATAGTAGAATGCTACGTAGATAATATTGCTATCAAGAGTCGTCTTAAAGATGATTACCTTCAAGATTTGAAGACTGTGTTCGAATTGATGCACCACTACCAATTGAAGATGAATCCAACTAAATCCTTTCTAGGAGTCTCCAGTAGCAAGTTCCTCGAATTTGTTAGAAATTCCAAGGGTATTAATATTGACCCTGATAAAATCAAAGCTATCCTCCAAATGTGGCCTCCACATAATCTCAAAGAACTTCGGGGTCTGCAAGGCTGTCTCGCATACATTAGGAGGTTCATCTCTAATATCTCGGGACGATGCCGACCCTTATCTCAGTTATTGAAGAAAGGTGTATCCTTTGTCCAGAATAAAGCATGTCAACAAATATTTGACGATATCAAACAATATCTCATAAATTCGCCAGTTCTGGTATCTCTGATCATAGGAAAACCCATTTTGTTGTATGTTCGAGCAATGGATCACTTCCTACGAGCTCTTCTTGTACAGAAGAGTAACGAAGTCCATGATCAGGCAATCTATTATCTCAGTCATATGATGGTCGGTGCCAAACATCGATACAATCCAGTAAAAAAAGAATACCTCGCCTTGATGTTTGTTATTCAAAAGACACGACACAACATGTCAGGTCAAACCATTCATGTCATATCCAGAGTAAATCCCCTCTGGATATTAATGACTAAACTAATCACACTCAATTCTCATTTAGCCACATGGACAATATTGCTGTCACCTTATGACATTGGTATATGAATTCTTAGAGCCTAATATGGCAATGGGAGATGACACCTGGCAACTATTCTTTGATGGTGCATCAAGAATATGACTCAAAAGCAACATAGTAGCTAGAGTTGGCATAGTCCTAGTATCTCCTGATAAACTACTCATTCATCAAGCATATTCTCTCAGTGAATAATATTCCAATAATATGGCAGAATACAATGCTCTACTTATTAGTCTTCAATTAGCTAAAGAATTGGACATAGAATATATTGAAGCCTACGAAGATTTCAAGCTGATAGTCAATCAGATCAGGGGAGAGTACGAGATTTGGCATGAAGACCTCATCATTTATCATCAAGCGACAATCAAACTGGCTTTTACTTTCAAAAGATTCCTCATCGAATATGTGCCTCGATTACATAATATGGAAGCAGATGCTTTGGCCGGCTTGGCAGCATCATTGGTCATTCCCCTAAAAAGATGACACTCAATTATTCTAACAGGACAAGAGTTGTTCTGTACAAAAAATAACTTACACATTGAACAGTGTTATGTCATAAATTTAACTTTCGTGGATAAAGATTGGAGAGACCCTTTTATAGACTACGCTACTTATGGGATTCTTCCAGAAGATCCAAAAGAAGCCACTTCTATTAAAAGACGCTCACTCTGATTCTACTATGATGCCTCATCCAAAATATTATATCATCATTCTTATGAGTGATTGCTGCTACGTTGTCTTTCCTACCCTGAAGCAAGACAATCACTCTGTGAAGCTCATGATGACATTTGTGGAGAACATCAGGCAGGTCCTAAATTACAAGACCGTCTCAAGAGAATGGGTTATTATTGGCCCACTATGTTGGCAGATGCCGTAGATTACGCTCGTAAATATAGGTCATGCCAAATTTATGCTAATTTTATCCACCAACCAACAGAGTTCTTACACCCTACAGCTGCCTCCTAGCCTTTTGAAGCCTGGAAAATGGGTATTATTGGTCCGAACAGCCCATCTTCTTCTAGAGGACATCGATTTATACTTGCAATAACCAATTACTTCTCCAAATAGGCAGAAGCAGTCCCGATCATCGAAGTTAAGACGTCCAACATAATTAAATTCGTCAAAAACCAAGTTATCTATTATTTTGGTGTTCCCTGGAGAATAATACATGACAATGGGCCACAATTCACCAATCAAGCATTTTATTGGTTCTGTGACAAGAATCGAATCCAGAATATAGCATCTACGGCCTAGAATCTAGCAGCCAATGGCTTAGCGGAAGCCTTCAACAAGACCATAATCAAACTCCTAAAAAAGTTTATCTTATCCAACAAAAGCGATTGGAATGAGAAATTCGGGGAGAGTTTATGGGCTTATCTTATAACAGTTCAAACTCCAACTGGTTGTACACCATTCTCTTTGGTCTACAGATATGAAGCAGTTCTTCTACTCAAAATTCAGATACCTTCTCTTAGAATAGCTATTGATAATGAGCTAACAAGAGAGAATAATGATTGATTATGCCTGCAAGAATTAAAAGCATTGGATGAAAAGCGTATGCACGTTCAATAGCGTATTGAGCTATACCAAGCACGCATTTTCAGAGATTTTAATCGAAAAGTCAAGGTAAGAATATTCCAGGTCGGTGAATTGTTCCTTAAAGTAAGGAGACCTATGATCACAAGTCATAAGAGCAAAGGCAAATTCTAAGCTAAATGGGAAGGTCCTTATGTGGAGGAGACAGTATTCTCTAAAGGATCCTACCGGATCGCTAAGCCTAATGGAGAATTAATAATGATGCCTATCAACGACAAATTTCTCAAGAAGTATTATGTCTAAGCACGACATATTCTTTTCCATATCCAGCAGATTAAAATAAGATGTACAACAAATATATTTTTTTAATCCCCAGCAACTCGTAGCCTCCATGGCCTCTCGAACTATTACCTATATTCATTCTTGAATAAGACATAGATAATGGTTCCTCAAAGTTTTCCACCGGGATAATACTCAGATCCAAAGGAACACTCTCGTTGAGATCATCTAAATGATTCTCTCCAATAAAAATATTCTATTCTTAAAGCCCAGTTGTTTTAAGGATATTATATTCTTGATCCCCAGTTGGGTTGGGAATAATCACACATGTTTCTTCACCAGTCAATAAGTGTAATATAATTCATGTCCATATTACCTCTAAATCATATTTCATTTATTATCCCCTAAAGAGAAGATAATAGTTCACCTTGAACTACTCTTTCTTCTCTTTCCCAGCGGAGTAAACTAGTGAGCTATCATGTCCATATCACCTCTGATAGTATTGTATATTACAAAATTTGTCATTGGTACTCAACATGGGTATGCCATGAGTGACAAATCCACCAAATTGCCCACAGAACTATATTTTGCCATGTTTATGTTACCTCTGAGCAGATATATTCGATGGAATCCTGTTTGAAAATATTTCACGTCCATATTATCTCTGATCTTTTTTTTACTCTAACCTATTATTTGTATCTAATGTCAGATGCATAATAAATAAATAGGTTCATAATAAACAAAGCCATCGTGTTCATCTTTTTTTTACTCTAACCTATTACTCTAACCTATTATACCACTCAGGAATTGAGTCATCCAATTAAATCCTTAATCGTGTTCATATCGTTTGCTTGCATGTGCATCCGATTCGTTCCTTAGAACTCCTTAGCGATACTTTGACACGAATAATCGTTCAAACAATTTCTTAGAATCCATGCACGATCTATAATATTCTCCTTAGCAATACTCTGACAATATCTCTATCGATAGCCATTCTAAGTCTGACTTATCCTTATCCAAACGATATTCAAATCTCGCTCGCAAACTTCCTCTCACCAAAGGGTCTTGGCGCTCGATAACACAACTTAGCCGAAAGGCTATGTGCATAGATACCCCATTCGAACGATATTTTAGTCTCGTACACTAATTCGCTAGCATCATGATAAGGTTATTATAGTTCGCACATAACTTACAAATTTTAAGCACGAGTCTATTCCTACGAAGTTCGACACAGTTCGACACAAAGGCCTTCGTATAACTATCATGTTCAAGCAATCATATCATTTGCATACACTTTTTGAAAATATTTAGAATTATTGTATGGAATATTCCGTTATGACATTTAGAGAGAGCGTAAGTACATAATCCATGAACGAGCTTTCAAAATTAAGAGAATTGATACGAAGTCCAAGAATATAAATTCGTGCTCTAATACCAATATTGTATGCCCTGATCTCTCGCAAGATCAACCGTCCCCACTGAACGTGAATCACCACGTCAGCTCTCCCCCAGGACGATCGTTCCTATCAGGACATGATACCGTGCGAACAAAAGTTGCGCATGTGCAAGGCCATGATCCGAATAGACGATGAAATAACTAAGCCACAAAGTCGCACAGATAGTCCGATTGCAGCAGAATAAAAATCAAATAGGAGATTGATAACAAGTTCACAGAGTTGCCATAATGGAAGCATTGAATAACACAAGTATGGAGGTAAAACAAGCACTTTATTCATATTGAATTAATATTACAAGTGGCGCTAGGCCAAGATTATAAATCGCTCATATTCTTTCTCTCGAAACAATAAAGGCGTGCTAAGCAGATTACAACATAGGATGATAAATAGGTAATTTCTAGCATTATGTCATGTATATGTGCTTTAGCTCCGGACGCAACACTCCAAGGCTCTAGAGTTAGCTCCACGCCTTAGCACGCACGAGAGGATACTCCAAACTGAAGGAGGTTCTCCCACACCCTGCAAGCAACTTGGTGGGTTAGCAGTACATTGAATGCACTGGTGGGGAGGCTTCT
The DNA here is from genome assembly GCA_036927795.1 of Iris macrosiphon. Classification (NCBI taxonomy): domain Eukaryota; kingdom Viridiplantae; phylum Streptophyta; class Magnoliopsida; order Asparagales; family Iridaceae; genus Iris; species Iris macrosiphon. Next base: position 171,221,511 of record JAYESA010000002.1, read on the forward strand.
CGCCTGCTTAACGAATCCAAACACGTTATATAAGTTTTGTGTAGAAACAAGTTAAGTTGTCTTTCTAGTCTGTCTTAGGATCAGTTCTATGGTAACATATAAATCCTAACTCGTGTAGCAGTACGCCGTACGATATAAGAGTAACACGACAAGACTTACCAACATACCATTCGTCATTTCCTGTCCAAAGTTAAAACCAAGTTAAACCAAGCACGAATATATATAAAAAAAAATCTATGGAATTTCATAAGCAACACAAGTGTCACGAGCGTGTTTCTGATTCAGGTATACAAGTTACACGGATTTTTACTCAGATGTGTTATACTCAAATGGGTTGTAATAGATTGCTCAGGTTTTCAAATTACTGATTCGATGCAATGACTCACACACGGATTATCGCTAAGCGAAATGACTTAATCTATATGAACAGTTATCGCTGGAATATCCATAAAGGACCACGATGTAGTCATGAGCGTGAATGGTATGCGACTAAAAGAACACGATGTGTCACATGCCATCTTGCCCGAACACGAAAATACTTAGTCTTAGAGCGAGAATAGCGTGCAGCGAAAAGACTATGAGGCGCTACATGCCATTCTGCCTGAACACAAAGACTAACACGATATTCCATCCGGATCGGATCGTCCCCAGTGCCCCGACGATCGTTCGTAGGAACGAGATTTAAAATACCTTGTGCATAATCTATACTCGAGATGAAAGTCTTGGGTCTTCCAGATTCACGAGATTCACGACACGACATATTCAATTATTGATTCTTGTTTACACTTATTGACTCTTCGAGCCATCAGATTCAGTATAGGACGAGTATTGCTTAACTTGACAGGATACAATCCCCTCGTTCGGGGGCTACCTTGGCGACCTAACGGTCCCAAATACCTTCTGGTTCATACTTGTGTGGAATGACTATTAGATATTCTTTCGACGAACTAGATGAATGCAAGACATAGATCATGTTACTTGATAGTGGCATAAAATTATGTGACAAGCATTGAAACGAGACGAGCGGTTACTAGTTAGCATATAAAGCAGACAAACATTAAAATAGTAGGAACATAAGCCTTTACACTAGCGCAAGTCTACGGGTTAATACGAGTATTAAAACCGTGCAGAGGCATATAGAACTGCACATAAAAAAATCTATCAAGTTACTTCTTTTCTATGTTCTGGACAAGCAATACAAGATAAGATTATTCCCTTAGCTAGGTGCATTGTATTCTTTATTAGCATGCAAGAGGTGATTCGCCTAGCAACTAACATGTATCGTCCATATTTTTATGTATGCAGGCTAAGCAAAGACAGGTTCATCGTAGCCACCCACCTTAGCGATGATTTGTCTCGGCCTAGCGATATGTCACAACCCGTACCCAAAAAATTGGGCATGAGTCGTGGGTACGTCTAGCCTACGCCGCAGAATCGACGGTAGAACGCTGTAAAGGTCCGTTCTAGGTCAACAATCTATCTATATAACTCACAAAAATCTGTCAATAACCTCTCCAAAAGGAGGGCAACCACGCAATATATATATATAAATAATCCTCTCCAAAAGGAGGGCAACCACGCAATATATATATGAATACTCAATCACAATAACTAGGGGAAGAATAAAAGCACGATATGATATGAACAAAGAAACAGAACCAAAGAGAGCAAGACAATAACCAAAATACAGTCCAAGTCTATAATAGTCTACAATATCTCACAGCATCAAAAGAATAAGTAAAATCATCCAAATAACAACTGAGAACAACCCAAGAAACCCACCTAGCTAACTAGGGCGCTAACGGCGTCTCCTCGGCGCACTCCTCCTCGATCTCGGGGTCACAACCCTCGTCGACACCCGGCCCGTAGAACGTCGGGCAATAATCCTCAGGATCCTCTGGAAAAAATATGCCCAGTCAGGACTGGATCAAAGTACATAACTCTGAAAGCAACTCCAAATACATGGTAAGGTGTATATGACAAGCAATAAAAAAGTGTACAAGATGCACAAGAAATAAATACATGCTGGAGCAGAATAAGTAGCTGCAAGTAAACTGGAGAATAATACAAGTAGAGAAGTAACTGCATGTGAGAAAACATGAATACTAGCTAAGTGCCTTGAGAACAAGTTCGTTATGTGATCGGCTTAGGTTGCACATGAAAAACACTACGATAACTCCATTATGCGTTAGTTGCATAACCGACATACACATGAATACTGTTTGGCTTTGATCACATAACCAACTCCTACTCCCCTCCCCCACTAATACTCTTGGATCCAACCACGGCACGCTACATACATGATAATAGCTCGCGCACACGAAGGCGAGAGCACAAGAAGCACATGATAGCATATGAGAATCAATACCCGAAGCACATGATGAAATACACGTGATAGAGTACCCGCTGAACACGGTAAGGGGGATAGCATCTCATGACGGGATCCACTAGTACCAGCTCATGTAACAATTTATCAGAATCAAGTATTACAGTTCTAGAATAGGTGATATAAATGCTATCATGAAATGAAAACTATCAGAGGTAGGTACTCGCCTGATGTCCTGAGCAACTGATGAGGATCGAGATCCGGACCGGTGTCGCAAGAACCTATTACGAAAAGCAGAATTAAACAGGGTTCTATGGATTTAAACTGATATAAAATAATTAAAAATAGGCTTCTAGGGCTATTCTAGGTCGAACGGGTCAAACCGGTGAAAATCGGGTCAAAAAGTCAACCCGGGGTACAAAAAGTCAACTCTAGGTCAAAACTAGGTCAAATATTGACTTTTATGGTCAACGGGGACAATTATGGTCAAAGCAAGGTCAAACTAAGGTGCCCCTGAAATTCTAGGTCAAACTGAGCTCATTAAGCTAGTAAACTCTCAAACTCACCTCCTCGAGATACCGGGATATCCTCGGTATCCGATACCTCGCCCTAGGCCACGCACCCCGCCTAAACCCGCTAAAACCTATGCTAGTGCGCGTAAATATATATACATATACATATAAAAATCACTCCAATACTATTCCTAGGCTATTACTCAAATACCTCGCTCGAAACTCAATACCTTGGTGAGATACCATGATATCTCAAGGTATTGGGATATCTCTCTCATACCCCCCTAACTAGCTATTTTGTTAGCTATCTAAATATATAGATATACTCCTAGTTACTAATCTAGGCTAGAATATCTATATCTATCATATATTATACATATCTAAGTACCTATGCATATATATATAGATATCCACAACCACAATTATATACATACCTTACCTAAACTCATATATATGTATATATATATCTATCTAGATATCTATATATATATATATATATATATATATATATATATATATATATATATATATATATATATATATATATACCTTAGATAGATATAACTATCTATCTATCTAATTATCTATTAACTATCTATCTATCAATCTATGTATCCATCTAGTATCTATTTATCTAACTAGCTATCTACTTATCTAACTATCTATCTATTAATCTACATATCTTTCTAGTTATCTATCTAACTATCAATCTATCTTATTTAACTATCTAGTTATCTCTATATATATATATAGATCTATCTAATCTATTATCTATTTATCTATATAACTATCTCACACTAAGCTACCTCGCTGAACATCTGCTGCTACTGCTGCATTAATGCTGCTGCTGTGCCAGGCATTGCTGCTGCTGCTGCATCAATGCAGCATGCTGCTGCTGCTGTGCAGCTGCTGTGCACACAACAGCTGCTGCACCTGCTGCTGCCTCCCTCCTTTGTATCACTCTCACACACACACGACCACACACACACAATCACAAAGACACACACACATATATACATATATATATAACTCTATATATATATACACACACACACACACTAACATATATATATATATATATATATATATATATATATATATATATATATATATATATATATATACACACACAAACACTTATGCATATATATATATATATATACACACACTCACACTAATACACATACACAAACACAAACACACTTATAAATATATGGACATAGTTATATATATATATATATATATATATATATATATATATATATATATATATATATATATATATATATATATATATATATATATATATATATATATATATATATATATATATAAACACACCTATTTATATATATATGCACACACACACAGATATATATATATATATATATACATATACACACACACTCAAATATATATATACACATACACATAGATATATATATATATATATATATATATATATATATATATATATATATATATATATATATATATATATATATATATATATACATATACATATACACACACACGCACACTTATACATATATATATATATATATATATATATATATATATATATATAATATATATATATATACACAAACACATAGACATATACATACACAATCACATATATATAAATACACACATATATATAGACATACAAACACATATACATATATATAGACACACACATAAATATATATATAGACACATAAACACAAACACAATACTACACACAACCACGCACACAACACTCTCCAACGCACGCCCAACGGCCCCGACACGCACAAACACCTATATATATATAAAATATAACCCGAGAACTCAAGCACACACTCCCCGATGCTAATCCAACACGCGCACAAGCCCGAAACTAGGAAACCAAGTCGAAATGGCCGTTCGGTCATTTCGACGAACACGCGGTGTGCGCTTCGGAAAACCTCCTGAAACGCACACCAAACCAACTCGAAATCGGCCCAAAATTTACCATGGATTCTAAACGATGCCTAGATCCTAGAAAAAATACTACCTCGTCGATTCTAGGCCCGTGGCAAAAATGCGCACGCACTTAGAACCGGCGATGACGAAAACCCCAAATTCGCCCGAAACGCCCGTTTCTCCACGACAAGACTTCATGTGTCCGAACGGAGACACGCACACACCCTCTAGACACCCGACAATGTCTACCTAGGTCCGTCTAACCTAGGACATCACCCAAAATTGGTCCAAATTCGGATTTTACCCAAAATTGACACAAAACCTAGTGTCAAAGTCTCCAAACTCAACCAAACTAGTTCCAACTTTCTCCCACGGGTAGGCTTAGGGTCTAGGAAGGTTCTAAATCACTAATTATACTTTATAAGAGTAATTAGCAAGGGAAAAGTTAGGGTTTACCTCTTGGGAGTTGGAATCCCAAGGCCAAAGTCTTCAATCCACTTGAAATCACCTCCCTCAAGCTCCAAGCCTCCAAATCTAGCCTCCACACTAAGTCTAGACTCTACACACCTAGGTTAGAGAAAATCATAAGGTTAGGGTTCACACAAAAGTAAGAAATGGAAGGAGGAAGGAAAGAAAATGGAGAAAACTTACTTGGAAGAAGGAAAGAAGAAGAAAGAAGGAGTGGAGAAGAAGAAGAAGAAGTGAAGAAGAAGTAGAAAAATGGAAGGGGGCTGCTGTGTTTGGTCGGGTGTGGGCTGTGGGAATCGGCCAAGCACAAATAAAGGGGTTTCCCTAATGTCCAAATGCCCAAAATGCCCTCCTCTCACTTGGGTTTGGGTTTCGGGTTCCAAAAGCACTCAAACTAACTCCAAATCTCTCCAACTAACCCACTAAAAATATAATAAATATTCTAAACCCAAAAATAGGTCTCACTGGGGTGTGGGTTGGGTCAGACATGGGTCCACTAGGGTCTGACATGGGTCCAGACTAGCCAAAACCCTAAAACAATCAATTAAAAATTATACAATCACTAATTAAATATAAATATAATTAATTATATACAATACACAATTACCAAATTAAAAATAAAAAAACCTATTTTCTAGAATCGGGTAGTGACAAGCCTACCCTCCTTAAAATAATTTCGTCCTCGAAATTAAAAGACAAAACTAAGACAGGAATTGCAAAGAAAAGAACCATACCTAAGGGCTCGAAGAGATAGGGGTATCGCTCGCACATTTTATCCTCCCTCTCCCAGGTCGACTCACCTGGAGAGTGATGCCTCTATGCGAGGCGAACCAAGGGAATAGTCTGGTTCCTCAACACCTTCTTCCACCGATCTAGAATCTTCACCGGCTGCTCTGGATAGCTAAGAGTAGGGCCCACCACGATCTCTGAGTCATCCAATACATGACTGGGATCCTCCACGTACCGTCTCAACTGCGACACGTGGAACACATCATGAACTCCCTCCAGCGTAGACGGCAACTCAAGCCTATACGCCACAGTGCCGACCCTCTCAAGGATACGGAAGGGTCCGACGAAACGTGGGCTAAGCTTTCCGCCTCCACCGAAGCGAATAGTGCCCCGCATCGGAGAAATCCTCAGGAACACCAGATCTCCAACCTAGCACAAACAAGGTCTCTGCACTTAGTCTAAAATAAGCAATCACAAGCAAACACAAGAACAAAATCTAGATTCTAAGCTATACCTCGAACTCCAAATGTCTCCGGTGGCTATCGGCCCAATGCCGCTGCCTGTCCTGCGTCACCCGAAGTCTATCTCTAATGAGCTTGACCTTCTCCGCTGCATCAACCACCATCTTCGGGCCAAGCAAAGCTCTCTCGCCTACATCATCCCATGATAACGGAGTACGATACCTCCGTCCATACAATGCCTCGAATGGTGATATCTCGATACTGGCTTGGTAGCTGTTGTTGCAAGCAAACTCTACCAAGTGCAAGTGATCCTCCCAAGAGCCTCTGAAATCCAAAACATAAGTGCGAAGCATATCCTCAAGTGTCTGAATGGTCCTCTCTGACTGACCATATGTCTGTGGGTGATATGCACTACTAAACTTGAGCTGGGTGCCCAAGCTAGCCTGCAGACTCCTCCAGAAATATGAAGTAAAGCGACTGTCCCGGTCTAATACTATGCTCACAGGAACTCCATGCAGTCTGACTATCTGGCGCACATACATCTTTGCTAGCCTCTCTGTAAACGTACCCACTTTGAATGGCAGGAAGTGGGCCGATTTGGTCAACATGTCCACGATGACCCAAATCGCATCCTTCCCGCCTGGAGAACGGGAAAGTCCAGAAACAAAATCCATGGTCACATGCTCCCATTTCCACTTCGGAATAGATAACGGCTGGAGTAATCCTCCTGGCCTCTGCCTCTCCGCCTTCACCTGCTGGCACACTAAGCATCGAGATACGAAGCGTGCTACCTCCTGCTTCATCCTGTACCACCATACATGCTCTCTCAGATCTCTATACATCTTGTTGGCACCTGGATGCATAGAATACTGGAATCGATGCGCCTCCTGAAGAACCTCCTCGTTCAACGACCCACTCGGCACACACAACCCGGTACCGTGCCGCAAAGAACCATCATCAGCAATGGTAAAGTCACCTGACAAACCAATCTGAACCTGCGCCATGATGCTCTTCAGGGACTCATCCTCAAACTGTGTAGCCCTGATCCGGTCTACCAACTCTAACTGAATTTGCAGTCCCCACATCTGCATCTCAACTTCAGGCACTATCACCTCAATGCCCAAGCTCTCTAGATCTGTCAGAAGATAACGATCTGTAGTCAGGCACATAGCTACCGGATACCTGCTCAATACATCCGCAACTACGTTCGCCTTCCCTGGATGGTACTGCAACAATATGTCGAAGTCTTTCATCAACTCCAACCATCTCCTCTGCCTCATGTTTAGCTCTTTTTGGGTAAACACATACTTTAAGCTCTTGTGGTCTGTGAAGATCTCCACACGCTCTCCGTATAAATAGTGTTTCCACAACTTCAGAGCAAAGATGACCGCTGCCAACTCCAAATCGTGGGTAGGGTAGTTCTTCTTATGAGGACGTAATTGCCTAAAAACATAGGCAATCACCCTCCCATTTTGCTGCAACACACAACCCAGTCCCTTCTTCGATGCATCACTATAGATAGTGAATCCTCCAGAAACTGATGGCAACGTCAACACTGGAGCTGTCGTCAACCTCCTCTTCAGCACATTAAAGGCGATCTGGCACTCCTCTGACCAAACAAACTCCGCGTCCTTTCGAGTCAGCCTGGACAACGGCTCTGCAATTCGGGAAAAATCCTGAACAAATCTCCTGTAGTAACCTGCCAGTCCCAGGAAACTCCTGACCTCGGCTACTGAACTCGGAGCACTCCATGTCTCAACTGCCATGATCTTTCTCGGATCCACCGAGATACCCTCTCCAGTCACCACATGACCAAGGAATTCCATCTTATCAAGGAAGAACTCATACTTCGAAAGCTTTTCATAAAGCTTCTCCTTCCTGAGAGTCTCCAGCACTATCCTCAGATGCTCCTTATGCTCCTCTGGGGTCTTCGAATACACCAAGATGTCATCTATAAACACCACCATAAACCTGTCCAGATGCTGATGGAACACCTTGTTCATCAGATTTATGAACACTGTCGGGGCATTAGTCAACCCAAACGGCATCACCATGAACTCATACTGTCCATATCTGGTCCGAAAAGCTATCTTCGGAATATCCTTCTTTCTGACCTTCACCTGGTGGTAGCCTGTCCTCAGATCAATCCTGGAAAATACCCTCGCTCCGCTCAACTGGTCAAAAAGATCATCAATATGCGGCAGCGGATACTTGTTCTTGATTGTGAGGTTGTTCAGAGCCCGGTAGTCGATACACATCTGTATCGACCCATCCTTCTTCGGCAAAAAAAGTACCGGAGCACCCCATGGAAAAGAACTAGATCTGATAAATCCCTTGTCCTGAAGCTCATCCACCTGCTTCTTTAACTCTATCAGCTCACTGTTGCTGACTCTATAGATGTGCTGAGATATCGGCTCCACGCCTGGCACCAAGTCTATAGAGAACTCCACATCTCTGTCCGGAGGTAACCCTGGAAACTCCTTCGGAAAGACATCCATGTACTCCTCTATCAGTGGATGTAGCAACCTTGACTCTACCGCCAGGGCTCCGCAGAAGACTCCCTCGCTCTGCTCCGCTGCTCCTCTGGCAAACTGAAAATCTGGCTCTCCTGGCGGACTAAACAATACTCTGCCTCCACGACAATCTATACTAGCACAATGCATACTCAACCAATCCATTCCGAGTACAATATCGTAGCTCGGAAGTGGCATTACGAGTAGGCACACACTCAACTCCCGGCCTCCCAAGGTAACTCTCCGGTCTCTGCCGATATCACTGACTAGGATGATACCACCCCCGGTCATGATCTTGTAGAGTCTAGCTAAAAGTTCAGCAACAAGATAGTGTCTAACAGCAAAAGATACAGACACAAAGCTATGGGAAGCACCGAAATCAAATAAAGCAAGTGCTGGAATGGAATCAAGAAGAATACAGATCAAAAGAAGTCAATACGGTACGATATCATCAAAGAAGGACAGTAATATTGCAAAAGAAAATAATTTCAGGAAAATTAAAGATAGCAAAAGAAAGCAGAAAGGGTCCTAATTGTGATTGAGCACACACTCTCTCTCAGCCTATATCCTATATCCTATTGCAGGTAAACCTAAAAACTAGACCTGCAAACTACGACCTGCATGGGCCACCACCAAAAATGTGTCATGACCCGCACCCAAAAAATCGAGCATGAGTCATAGGTACGTCCAGCCTACGCCGCAGAATCGACGGTAGAACGCTGTAAAGGTCCGTTCTAGGTCAACAATCTATTTATATAACTCACAAAAATCTGTCAATAACCTCTCCAAAAGGAGGGCAACCACGCAATATATATATGAATACTCAATCATAATAACTAGGGGAAGAATAAAAGCACGATATGATATGAACAAAGAAACAGAACCAAAGAGAGCAAGACAATAACCAAAATACAGTCCAAGTCTATAATAGTCTACAACATCTCACAGCATCAAAAGAATAAGTACAATCATCCAAATAACAACTGGGAACAACCCAGGAAACCCACCTAGCTAACTAGGGCGCTAACGGCGTCTCCTCGGCGCACTCCTCCTCGATCTCGGGTCATAACCCTCGTCGACACCCGGCCCGTAGAACGTCGGGCAATAATCCTCAGGATCCTCTAGAAAAAATATGTCCAGTCAGGACTGGAACGAAGTACATAACTCTGAAAGAAACTCCAAATACATGGTAAGGTGTATATGACGAGCAATAGAAAAGTGTACAAGATGCACAGAAAATAAATACATGCTGGAGCAGAATAAGTAGCTGCAAATAAACTGGAGAATAATACAAGCAGAGAAGTAACTGCATGTGAGAAAACATGAATACTAGCTAAGTGCCTTGAGCACAAGTTCGTTATGTGATCGGCTTAGGTTGCACATGAAAAACACTACGATAACTCCGTTATGTGTGAGTTGTATAACCGACATACACATAAATACTGTTTGGCTTTGATCACATAACCAACTCCTACTTCCCTCCCCCACTAATACTCTTGGATCCAACCACGGCACGCTACGTACATGATAATATCTCGCGCACACGAAGGCGAGAGCACAAGAAGTACATGATAGCACATGAGAATCAAAACCCGAAGCACATGATGAAATACACGTAATAGAGTACCCGCTGAACACGGTAAGGGGGATAGCATCTCATAACGGGATCCACTAGTACCAGCTCGTGTAACAATGTGTCAAAATCAAGTATTACAGTTCTAGAACAGGTGATATAAACGCTATCATGAAATAGAAACTATCAGAGGTAGGTACTCGCCTGATGTCCTGAGCAACTGATGAGGGTTGAGATCCGGACCGGTGTTGCAAGAACCTATTACAAAAAGCAGAATTAAACAGGGTTCTATGGATTTAAACTGATATAAAATAATTAAAAATAGGCTTCTAGGGCTATTCTAGGTCGAACGGGTCAAACCGGT